>CM076582.1:1599425913-1599744547 GCA_034641835.2 Pinus albicaulis
CAACAAACCTAAGATCAACATTGCTAAGTTTCACACTATTTCTACAAAAGGAGTCTCTAAGCTCATTGTTGGGCTTCAGAAATGTCGTATTTCATCCACCTTTCCCTTCACTATTCCTTACATTTCATCATCCCATTAACCTTTCATTATATCACTTTCATAAACACATTTGGGTTTCACCTTCCTATTTTCCACTTTATTCATTTTTGTATTATAAGTGAATTTATGATTAAATATTAGAAAATATACATGTTTTAATATATATCTCAAAGAATGTGTGAGCTTTGTAATGTGTAGGAGAAATGTGAAGGATTAATTCTAAACTTCTGGAATATCTCCTCCACCATATTAAGGAGATAATTATTCAAGCCTATTCCTAAGGAGAAGATAATGGAGGATTTGGTTGGCATGTCTTATTCAAGATATGTGAGAGATGTGTGGAGGATTCAAAGGGATCATGTCTTGTAATAATGGGAAAGTAGTTGAGAGTGGTTGAATGAGATGGTTAGCTTCTTCATGTATATAAGAGAGTGCTCTCTCTTCATTTGGATTAGCTCAGGAGAATTCAGAATTCATTAGTTCATTAGATTAGTTTTGGAGTTTAAGAGATAGTCTTGTAATTAGGAGAAGGGGATTCTTAACTGTGATCCATATTCTTTTATTGTATGCTTTCATGATTTGTCATCTGATTCTTGTAATGTAATTTGAGATAAATGTATTTTTGTGAGCTCACATATGTTGTTTGTCATTCAGCTCTTCACATGTTCCATTGCTTTTCCCTTATGCAATTTCCTGCTTTCATAGTTAATGTTTCAATGCCTTTCTAGATTAATTTGATTTCAGTAATTTAGATTAGATTAGTTCCACTTCGGTCCTGCATATATAGTGCATGTGCTTCGTAAGCCTACAAACCTCGGATTGACAAATTAAATGGTTGGGCAAGTACTACAACGGAATTAAAACGACAATAGTTTCACCCAACATTTTGGCGCCGTTGCCGGGGAAGCACGATGGATTGAAGTTCAGTTTGATTTTTCATGCAAGTGTGTTTAGACATGTTCCTAACTCCGAGGTGACAGGGTTGTAAGATGTGGGGAACAGCCTACGCATTTTTCGACATACTGTAACGGGCTCGGCCTCATATGGGTCAGGACATGTAGGTGTGATGGATATCAGGAAACAGGTGCTGAAGATTCCTACTTTGAGGAATAGGGTCATGTTCTCCGTTGATTAATCTTATTTTTCTGCAGTGTGACTGATATCAGGAAACAGGTGTTGAAGATTCCTGCTTGGAGGAATAGGGTCCTATTCTCTTTTATGGTTTATTGATCTTATTTCTGCAAGTGTGTTTGATTTCCACAACTGTGAAGAGTTTTGTTTTATCTGTTTCAGCATGAGTGCTTTTATTTATGCAAGTAGTTTATTTTCATTTAAGATTTTTAGATTTAAGTTTTGGGTGCAGTAAGAATCCCTTTTTCAACATGGTTTAACAATGAGTGTAAGCTTGGAACTACTCACTCAGATCCTAGCAGAAATCAGGATCTCCTCTTCCTTGGAAGAAGAGATCTTGACAAGAATTAAATGTTCAACTACTCCCCAAGAAACAAACGAAGATTCAACATCTGAAGAATCCTGCACATCTGACGGTGAACAATCATTCGAACAGGAGATCGAGGAAGAAGAAGAGGAGCTACAACATTATCTAAGTAAGAAAAATCGTGCCTATCAAAGCCTTATCGAACAATGGTTCCAGGTAAGTACTCGATTAAATTCTTTTTTTTATTTTTATTTAGTTGATTTGCAGTTTCAGCAATTAAACTCATTCACGCTGGAATATTTTCATTTTTCAGTTGAACAATTGCTATTGAATATATTGCTGTTACTGCTACGTGAATGGCTTCATTGGAAATTTAATTACATGTAACTAATTTTTAAAACTCTAATTAGTATAGAGTAGGCAGGCTTTTCTTTCATTCTCAATTTTTCTCTTGCCTAGAATAAGTATGCTCTCCTCCGCGCTTAGTGCGATCGCGAGGATCAAAAAATAAGGATGATCTAGATTAATTTCAGGAATCCAAAAATAAAAATAAAAATAAATAAAAATAAAAAATTCATGTTTTGCAATATGCCTAATCAATTTTATCATTATTTTGCAATTCATTTTTTTCTTTTCTCCATTTGCTAAATTTTTTTTTTTAATAAACCATGAATTGAGACTGAATAAAAAAAAACTGAGATTTTATCTGAATAGTCGCTGAAATTGTGTCTAGCAGTTGCTGAAACTGTGTCTAAGCATTTTATCTGAACAGTTGCTGAAACTGTGTTTTCTGGGCATACTAAAACCTGCAGCAAGCAATTAGGTGATAAAACCTGCAAAAACAATTGAATCAGAAATCTTCCAGGTTCATCACTTCAATAAAATAAATGTCAATTTCGTTGGATTTGCAAGCCGTAGAGATGCCAAACCTCCGCCCACTGTTCATAAACCTGCAATTAGCAACAACAAACCAAAACAATAAGCAGCGAACAAATGAAACCGCAATAAAGTAAAAGATAACTCTTATTTCTTTGTTTGCATAGCTGAATTTTCTCCTGTGATTAATTCTCATGTTTAATTTGGGGTTTCATAACAAAATCTAGAATATCATGCGGATGTTGATTAAGAAATATCAGCCAAATCCATGGGTTGTTACACTATCCTTGGCATCTCAAGTTAATAGGAACGAAATTTCATGAGTATCATTATGAGACAACCATTTTTTGTGGATTGGCTTTCCTGAATTTTCTATCCGTCGGCATACTTTATTGAAATTAAACGATTATGTTGTTGCTTATTACACGGATCCCTTCCTTACCGCTGCGAATTTTTCTTCATCGTTTATTTTGAGGAAGCATTTTTTTTTTTTTTTAAATTTCAGTCGAAAGAGGTATGAAGGTTTAATTCTCCTCAAAAGCATCCGCCATGGCTTGTGTTGCAAACTATCTGTTCAGGGCCTCATTACATAATGGGCGGTTTGACATTGATGATAATTCTGGTTCTTTTGCAACTAACATAGAAATTGTGATTCACTTTCCAACAATGGTAGCTATTTTGGTGAATCAGAAGATCAAAAATCTTCTGTGCTGGTGTTGATTCCCCATCTGCACGTGATCCACCCTTTCCGGCATCCATTTCTGGAACAAGTCAGATTTCTGTGCGCCCTTCCCTTGGAGCTAATGTATATAAAATTGGTTCCCTACCTTCACAATTGGTTGTTCACTTACGGACTTCACCTCAAGACTCTAGAATATTTGATTCCAAGGAAACAATCCGTGTGATCAACTGCCATCGTGAAACTCGATAGGCAGAAGAAATATGTCCAGCCATTCAGCAAGCTATGATTACTTATGGCCCCAATTTTTCATCAATTCAGTTGCAGGAACTCGAGAAGAAAATGGTAAGAAAACCATATGCTGGTGTGGGAGCTAGGGCAGGGGCTGGAGCAGCACTTGGAATGCTGACTGGATTTACAGCTCCGATTACCATGCTTGTCATGGCAACCTTTGCTACTCTTTTAGGTACTACTCCAGTTCTTCGACCTTATGATAAATATCGAGCTGAAGGCCAGGTTCTGCTACAACTTGCTGAGTGTGGTGCCTCATTTGGTCAAATAGATATTTTCAAAGTCTGTGCATATGAAGACCATTTTAACCTACCAAAGGGAAGAATCGCTATAATTACCAATCATCGAGTCATGCTGATACAACATCCAACACATGAATGAACAAGTTGGTAGAAATAATATTTACTGCACCATTTTATCTACAAAATCTACGATTGATACCTACTTCCGCTATACAACACAAGTGCAGTTATGGGTGCAGCTCTACTGTTCGGTTCATGCAAAATACTTTTGGTTCATGATGGACGTATCCCTTGAATATATTCTTGCAACTTGCACCGCTCTCTTACAACTTGCACCGCTCAAACATCGATATGTAAATTTGTTCACGCAGGTTGCAAAACACTTTCAATCACTTTTTCATGTTTCAAAGCTTTCAATTAGTATTATTATTTTCTTTCATGGATGTGCAAGTGCATTTACTCGAGAGACGTGCAGCAGTGACTGATGTCGAGAAACTAAAACCAAAAACTGTTGAAGCTTCTCCCATAAACGAATCCGTTTTCGATATATCTGGAGGTGATTGAGGATTTGTCGATGAGGTGCTCGCTGAGAAACTCCGAAGCCAGTGAAGAATGGGAGGAGGTTGAGACCTATGACATGGTTAGCGTAGCATCAGAATCTATGAAGAATTTGGATGTTAATAAATCAAGTTTAGAAGTTCTCAGCCCTTACTCGAGAGTACTAAGGAGAAACTGTCTCAGTTTTGTCATATTCCGGAAAGTAACATTCTTAATATTTATGATGTATCAAACATTTGGCATGTCCCTTTATTGCTAAGGGATCAAAAGGCACACGAGGCAATAATGAAACAGTTGAATATATTAAGCTTTTCTAAGACCCCTGATTTAGAGGAGTGGACTGTGAGAGCAGTATGCTATGATAACCTTACAACTCCTATAAAAATTGCCATGGTTGGAAAATATACTGGGTTGTCAGATCCTTACCTTTCTGTATTGAAGGCTCTTTTACACGCTTGTGTTGCATGTTCATTGAAATTGTTCGTAGAATGGGTTACAGCTTCCGATCTTGAAGATGAAGCTGCAAAAGAGAGACCAGACATTTATGCTTCTGCATGGAAGGTTCTGAAGGGTGCAGCTGGTGTTCTAGTCCCTGGGGGATTTGGTGATCGAGGTGTACAAGGAAAAATACTGGCAGCAAAATATGCACGCGAAAATCGAATACCCTATCTTGGCATTTGCTTGGGGATGCAGATTGCTGTCATTGAGTTTTCACGTTCTGTTCTTGGTTTGGAGGATGCCAACAATGCAAAATTTGATCCAGAAACTCAACGTCCTTGTGTCATTTTCATGCCGAAGGGGTCAAAGACCTATATGGGGAATACAATGCGGCTTGGTTTAAGGACAGCATTATTTCGAATTGCTAATTGCATTACTGCTAAGCTATATGGAAATGTTTCTTCTATGGACGAGAGACACTGGCATAGATATGAGGTCAATCCTATCATGGTAGAAGACCTAAGAAAAGTGCTCCTTCAGGAAGTAAGGGTGCACAACTTCAAAAGCATATTGATGCTACATTGAAGCAGTTCGTGGTTGGCTGTCAAGGCGGTTGATTTCTTCAATCAGGTGAATTTTCTTTTTGGCATCCTTACTGAGTTTTGCACGCCAGAAAACTGTCCAACAATGTCTGCAGGGCCAAAGTGCATTTGCGGTGTTGGTTCCATGAATTGTCCCTGAATTTTTCAATGACAGAGGTGCGATAAAGTCTTCACCAATTAAGCTAGCTCTTAAAACTTAATTGTTTTTTTTATGTGGTGTGTTTTTTTTTTTCTGAAAAATCTCAATGTTAAATGTGTTAATTCACCGTGTTAATGTGTTAATGTTGAATTCACGGTTGGAAAAATACGCAATGTTCTGTTGTTTAAACTGAATTAATATCCTCTCTGAGTGTTGCTGGATTGTATCTACATGTAATGGGATCTCCCATGTTACTGATTTTTGTATCGTTATTATTTCGACTCACGAATATAGATGGGCAGATGGTGTTCAAATCAAGGAACTAATAGAGGTATCAGCACCTCTCTTCCGAGTTTATGCCCATATCTATCACTCACATTTTCAGAAGATCGTGAGTCTGGAGGAAGAAGCTCATCTTAATACTTGCTTCAAGCATTTTATTCTCTTCACATGTGAATTTAATTTGATTGACAAAAAGGAGCTTGCACCCCTTCAGAAGCTGATAGATTCTATTATTTTTCCATATTAAATGAATAGAGGGACATTATAATAATAATTGCCGATTTCATTGCATAGAAATGCTTGAAAGTACCAAGTTGTTCGTAGCTTGCATAATTGTGCTATAGAGCCATAATTGTAAAACATGTTTCCCACTGATATGGTTGAGAGTGTGATTTCACAGGTTGGCCAGAGCAGTTTTTAGCCGGCAGACAAAGGGCTCTTCTGTACAACAATTTTCCATTTTAACTTTTTGCACGCAGCTTAGATTTGGGCAAAGGCTGAGAACACAATAGAGCCTATTTCTTTCACTCAATAAATTTTTTTGACAACCGCAGCATCTATCAACAAAACACAACAATGGCTTCAACGTCAGAACAGGAAGAGAATGTTGCTGAGCTTAAGATTGGAGAAGAATTTTTGGATTCTTATGCTTATGCCGAAAACTCATTGTTTTTTCATACTCACTATCTCCATCTTACACACTGCTTCATTACACTAATGTTCATGATGTCAAGATACTTAAGAACACTGATTGGATTATCTGTCACTGCTTGATGATTGTTACTGGATACTTAGAAATGCTACAATTGAATGGTTTGAATATTCAACTAGATCTGACGATGTACAGGTCAAATCTTGTAGAGAAGTAAGTGACATTATTGTAGCAAATCGATGCGAAACATACTCTGCCCAACTTCTAATTGCTTGAATGAATTTAACAGTGCATCTAAGAAACTGAATCAGCAAGAAACTAAAGATTTGCTAGCACCGAGACAGTATTGCTACACTTTGCAAAGCATGCCAAGAAATGGAGATCCGACTTTAATTTTGCTTGTTTTGTTTTTGTTTTTGCCTTTAATTTCATGAAAATTGCAAATGGACCTTTTAATAAATTCCTGAAAACGATACGAATGCATGTATTTACGCTTAAACACTAATTTTTTTTCTTGAAGTCACTTTGACAGCGATCGATGATGAAATCAGCACAGGTGACAGGTTAACACACCGTTTCTTTCTTTTGCTCGCATTTGTGCTTATTCTCGCATCTTATGTTTTACAATGCTCTCACGAAGTTTTCATACAGGATTTGTACTAAGTTTTTTTTCAGGTTTCGGACATGATCGCATTTTGCTGCTGAAGTGATTTTCAAAGATCACAGAACTTTTGAGAAACATGCTTTCATAAACAGCTTGAAGGAGTTGTAACTCATCATAAACATCATGATGTTTGCGCTTCTCGATGTTTTTACATAGTGACCCTGCTGATACACCAACATTTCCACTTTTTCCATTATCCATGCAGTAACACTATACCATTTCTCCTTCAAAGCCGATTGACTATCCTTGTGTTGAAGCCTATTTTCCATTACCTTATCTTTCACGACTTCATGCACAGTTATTTTTCTGAAACACATACATTCCTTTATCCTTTTCAGCTCATTTTCCTTCTAGTTTTCCTTCTGAATAAAACTGATCCCCTTTCCATAATTACATTGCCTTGCCTTCCTTGCTATGTTGATCCACACTGCTTGTTCGTGAGTTCTTTCCATTTATAGTCCTACCAAATCTCTTTGTACAAACTCACGTTGACTGATGTGAGATTCCTTAAGGCCCACCTTTCAACAAGTCTTGCCCCATCGACCTCAGCACCTCATCTGGGAAATAGACTAGAGTTCCTTTTGAGTACCTTGAGACTTGCATGCCTTAATGGCAAGTTCTCTCACTGACAATCATGGGAATACATCAATGTCCCTTGATCGCCAGATCTTGCAAATGGCTCAACGTCAACCCCTCTATTCGCATTTCACAAGATGTACTCGGGTACCTTGGAACTCATTGACATCAATGGTGAGTTTGCCTCGCATTGGTTAACGGCATGCATCAATGGCCGGTAATCCAATGATATCTCTTCATGCTCGACATCAGCACATTCTTTTGCATGATTAGACTTGTACCATCAGTTTTGTAGCAGATGAAGACTATACACTTTTTCACAGCAGTTACAGCAGCATGAATTCTGATCTACGAGAGTATCACAGTTTCACTTTCAGCCTTTATCTTTTCCATGATTCAGCATCAGCAGTTCAGATTCCTTCATTTCCCAGGATCCAGTTACAACAACATCAGCATTCACAGTTACATTTTCATGATCCTGCTGCAGTAAAACCTTCCATGTTCTAGTAGTTACAGCAGTTACAGCCACAGTCACATATTTTCTGATCTAGCAGTTACAGCAGTTACAGCTACAACACCAGTCACGTTTTCATGATTCAGTAGCAGCAGCAGCTACATTCCTATTGCATAGTTCATCATTCTTGGGTAAGTGGAAGTATGTTGTTTTCTAATCTTTAATCATGCAATTCCTTATATGCTGACTTGAATATTCTGGAAAATTCCCTCATCATACTCCATTCCCTTTCATGACCCACGCCAAGTTGCATGAGGACATGCAACCAATTCAGTTGGGGGGGGAACTATATTCACTACATATTCGCTACCATGATTCCACTTCTCCACCACTATCACTCCATTTTTTTTCTCACTTACCATTCACCAACATTTCTTTTCCAACGATACTTTTTTGCACTTTGTTTCATAATCATTAATATACATATTGGCATACTTCATGAATATTACAAAAGGGCTTTCTTATGCACATTGATAGCTTATGATTTCCAGTGAGTGTTTACATTATTATCGTAGCAAGAGAACAGGAAATGAAACGAATGTTGTTAACACAAGAACCAACATTATTTGTATTAATGGTTGTCACACAAGAACCAACCATAAGAAAAGAGAACAGAAAACGAAATGAATGTTGTTAACACAAGAACCAACATTCTTTGTATTCATGGTTGTCACACAAGAACCAACCATAAGAAAATGAAAGTTGTTACTCATGCCCTGCACATATCCTGGAAACATTCATTATTAAAAAGACATCATCATGTAAAGCCAAAGTTTAGATGCCAAAGAGATCCATGCATGGTTGCATGAGGACATGCAACAAGTTTAGTTGGGGGGGGATGTTGGGCTTCAGAACTGTCGTATTTCATCGACCTTTCCCTTCACTATTCCTTACATTTCATCATCCCATTAACCTTTCATTATATCACTTTCATAAATACATTTGGGTTTCACCTTCCTATTTTCCACTTTATTCATTTTTGTATTATAAGTGAATTTATGATTTAATATTAGAAAATATACATGTTTTAATATATATCTCAAGAATGTGTGAGCTTTGTAATGTGTAGGAGAAATGTGAAGGATTAATTCTAAAATTCTGGAATATCTCCTCCACCATATTAAGGAGATAATTATTCAAGCCTATTCCTAAGGAGAAGATCATGGAGGATTTGGTTGGCATGTCTTATTCAAGATATGTGAGAGATGTGTGGAGGATTCAAATGGATCATGTCTTGTAATAATGGGAAAGTAGTTGAGAGTGGTTGAATGAGATGGTTAGCTTCTTCATGTATATAAGAGAGTGCTCTCTCTTCATTTTGGGGAGCTAAGGAGTTCATAAGTTCAGAAGTTCATTAGATTAGCTTTAAGAGATAGTTTTGTAATTAGGAGAGGGGGATTCTTAACTGTGATCCATATTCTTTTATTGTATTCTTTCATGGTTTGTCATTTGATTCTTGTAATGTAATTTGAGATAGCTTTATTGTTGAGAGCTTACATATGTTGTTTGTCATTCAGCTCTTCACACGTTGTATTGCTTTTCCTTTATGCAATTTCCTGCTTTCCTAGATTAATTTGATTTCAGCAATTTAGATTAGATAAGTTCTACTTCGGTCCTGCATATATAGTGCATGTGCTTCGTAAGCCTACGAACCTCGGATTGACAAATTAAATGGTTGGGCAAGTACTACAACAGAATTAAAACGACAATAGTTTCACCCAACATATCCCTACATGAAATTATTCAATGATTCCTTCAGTTTCAGTTTCTATTAAACAAAGTAACAAATTGTTGAGAGGATCTTTCCAATACAAGTTGACATTGATAATACAGTATTTGATAGATTTCAACTTGAGTGTTTTACACTGATTCCTTGAAAATTGAGTAGGACACTCAAAATTGATAAGAAAATGTATAATATCTGCATACCAATCTGACAGTAAAAACTTTTCATCAATATGAACAGGAACAATTTGAGTTGAAGGAGAAGGTTCTTGTGGGTTCTTTCCTTGAGAATCTTGGTAAGGTTCTTATGGATTCTCCCTTTGAGAATCCAGGGAAGGTTCTTGTGGATTATCCCCTTCTGCATTTAAGGAAGGTTCTTGTGGATTCTCCCTATTTAAATTTGAAAAAGGTTATTGTTTATGCTCCTCAGAGATTTCAAAAACAGAATTTATGCCTAACACTTTGCAATTGGATTTAGCTAATAATTTAACTAAACCTTGTCCCTTCACTAAATTATTGGTTTTAACACTGAGGTCAAACTCAAGGATTTGGGTGATCCACCTTCTCTTCTTCCATCAGTGTCTGGTTGGGTAAGATCAATTTTTACAACACTGTTAAGGACATAAGCAGTAATGGATGAGTGAAGGACATACATTCTGAAAGATTTCAAGGCTTGAACTAGGGCATAGGCCTATTTTTCAATAATATCATACTTGAGTTCAACATCTTGCATAAACTTACTGAAAAATGATATGGGTTGATCATCAACATATTAATTTTTTTGTAAAAGGACAGCAGAAAGGGTGCTTTCAGAAGCAAAGTAAAATATATTGAAAGGTAAGGAATAATTGGGGCTAGCCAAGGTAGGAGATTTATAAATGGCCTTCTTGATTTGATCAAAATCATATCTAGTATGAATATTCCATTTAACTTCATGATTCTTTTTAAGCATGTTAGTTATGTCTTTAACTATTTCAACATAGTTAGGGATGAATCTTCTCAAGAAGTTAATTTTTCCTAAAAAGGCTTGGATCTCTTTCTTATTTCTTGGCAGTGATAATGATTGAATAGCAGTTTTAGGATATATCAGCACTCCTTCCTTTGAAATGATGTGTCCCAACAACTTTCCTTCTTTGATGGAAAACAAAGACTTATTAGGGTTGAGAGATATTCCAAACTTTCTACACCTATCAAAAACCTTCATCAAGTGTTTTACATGCTTCTGATGTAAATTAGAGAAAATAGTAAGATCATAAAGACAAATAACAAAAAAATTATTTACCTTACAAACAAAAGCTAAATCCATAGCTCTTTGGAATGTTTCTCCATTTTATAACCCAAAAGGCATTCTGGCATACATGAATGTACCCCAGGGTGTGGTAAAGGAAATATTTTATCTGTCTTATGGATTTACCATTATCTGGTTATAACTAGAAAATCCATCAAGAATTGAAAGCCTATTAGCACCATAAACCTTTTGGAGTAGTTGATCCATTTTTGGCAATGGATAGTTATCCTTTAGAGATGATTTCTTAAGGTTTCTGAAGTCCACACAAAATCTAATTTCTCCATTTATCTTTCTGATAGGAACTAAATTAGCTACCCAATCAAAGTATCTTAAGGAAACAATTATTTGGGCATCTAAAATCTTCTTAAGTTATTTTTCTATGTTAGGAAGGAGAACTAGATTAATTCTTCTAAGTTTTTACTTATAAGGTTTTGTTTCAAGTTTTAGTGGAATTTTATGCTCTATAAGATATGTGTCATAAGTTTTCAGATCAACATAAGACCAAGGAAAAACATATTTGTAATTTTTAAGAAGCTTAATGTATTCGGTTTTGACTTCAAGAGTTAGAGATGCACAAAATTTAATGTTTTTAATCTCTTCATCAGTTCCAATGTTAGTTTCTTCAATATCATCTTCTCGTGAGATAGACAATGGATTTCTAGGAACATCATTTTGATTAAATAGTTTTTCTAAAGGAACAAGGCCTTTAGGAATAAAATTGTTTGACAGTTGTATAATGTCATGATTGGTTACTTTCGTATTTAGATTTGAATTTTATTTTTCTTTAGCAGCTTCATTCATATCTGATTTATCTTCTTCAATTTGTAAGAAAAAAAAATCATCAATAACTTGAAGAAAAGATTTCAGTTGTTCATCATCTTCAAATATTTTCCAATATTTTAGATTATCTGGAATAGATGGCCTATATTTGACTTGGATTTGTTATTTTACCTGCATTTGGTCTGGTACTTTAAAAGAACAAGCAGAAAAAACTGAGTCTGCATGAATGTTTTCATTTCTAGGGATGAAATTTATATTAAAAGCATTAAAGGAGTTTTCAATTATATCCCAAACTTCATTTCTGTAAGATTTGAGCCTAGGATGCTTTGTTTGAAAAAGATTCGTAACCTCTCTTACTATAAGTTCATAATCACTAAAAACACTTAAATTTTGAACCCTTAAGCTTTTAGCAAACTCTAAGCCTAAGAGGAAAGCTTCATATTCTGGAACTTTATTTGTAACCTCAAAAACTAACTTGCATGATTGAGTGATGTTCTCTTTCTTAGGTGAAATTAAAACTATACTAGTGTAAAATTTCCAAATATTAACTTGAGCAGATTTAGGAGTTTCAACTCATTAGGGGAATTTGAGGTCTAAAATGGGCCTCATAAGAAAAATGTACAACAAAAATAAACTTTATAACAACCATTAGGATTCAAGATGATGATGTCATCCATAATGGATGATTCACCATTTTTGGAGTAAAAAAGTAAAAATATTAAAAAATAATAAAATAATAAAACTACTTTTTCAACTCGTATGTTAAACTTATCTCCCAAAAATTTTACTCAAATTTCGAGCGGGAGTACTCGTTGGATGCGGAATTTAATTCCTCATCCAAGGAGTACCCATGTTGCATACTTTCGATGAACTCTTCTACACGAAAAATGATAAATACATAAAAAATGTGATTGTAATCACGTTTTTTTATGTATTTCTCATTTTTCGTGTAGTAGGACCCATCGAAAGTATGCAACATGGGTACTCCTTGGATGGGGAATTAAATTCCGCATCCAACGAGTACTCCCGCTCGAAATTTGAGTAAAAACTTTGGGAGATAAGTTGAAAATATGAATTGAAAAAAGTAGTTTTTTCATTTTTCCCTCTAAAATTTGATGATGTCATCAAATCTTATTAGATTTTTTCCACTATTATTTTATAATTTCCTTAGGAGGCCCATTTTAGACCTCAAAATTCCCCTAATGACATCCTCAATCTTGAGTTGAGAATTCTGTGAAGTATTTGAAGATAGTTGGAAGCAAACAAAGTCTTAGTCAACTGCATAAACGAGATGATTTCTAGCTTGGTCTGCTTTACACACAGTATGTATAAATATGAATTCTTTGTATAACCTAAGATTTTCTCCTCCATACACAAGAATTGTGGCAAAAGACATATCCTTCTGAAGACTTCCTCCTAGTTTGGCACAACATGATATCGAAAGAAGCATTCCAAATTTGGGAGGAATATCAGTTACAACAATGTCAAGAAATATAATTTTCACTGGTATTTGAGCTAGAGTAACCACTAAATATTTTATAATTCCTAAGCAAGGAACTCTTTTAGAATCGAAGGTGTATAAATCATGATAAGATCTAGTGATTTCAAGGTTTAATTGATCCATGATAACCTTAGGCATAAGGTTATGAGAGGCTCCAGAATCTAACATACAATTATATAACAATGAATCATGAGCTTTCAAAGTTACATAAAATGGAGGTATAGTTTCATCTATTATATCAGAACTTGGACCAAAAACTACTGATGGTTTCTCATCCTGAAGGCTAATAACATCTCCTTCAGCATCTACACTAGGTTATTGGATCCATTTTTAGACTTGACTCTTATATCCAAGATTTTTAAAAAGTTTTGAAAGTGGAATAGGAATTTTAACTCTTTCTAATTCTTTTTTAACATTAAAAACAGTCAAAACTATCTTATCAACTTGTGTAGAATCATTTGGCTGATTTAGAGGTTGGATATCAATAGTTTGAGTTTCAACAGATTTCACTTGAGGCTCAATTATGACAGATTCTTTAGGAGGTCTACCAGGACCTACTCTAGGTCTTAAATAATACCTTCTGTTAAGTTCAGCAATTAAAAATTCAAAAATGGCTTGATATTTAGAGACCTGAGAACTCTCCTCATCTTCTTGAGACATTTGACCCTGAGGGATAGGGACAATGGCAGTTTGAATAGATTTTTTGTCTATGTTATTAATTTCTTCAGTGATTGACAAAGTATTACCATCAGGTTGTTGATCATCAATCAAAAAAGGTGTAGGTACATGATGATCATTGTTAGGTCTCTGAAGAATTTACAATTGAGGGGCATTTTTGAACTGACCTTGGGTCTGTGTTTGGGGTCTAGCAACAGTTTGTTGGACTGTTCTAGGTTGTGTTTCGATCTTCGAAATCTTATTTGAAAGGTTTATAAGAAGTGATGTGATTTCATCTATTTTTGAGTCTTCACTTTTAGATTTAGAGGAAGAAGAAGCTTCCTGATTTTATTTTAATTTTATTTGGGCTTTTTCAACTTTGGCCTTTAGCTTATCTGAGGCAGACCTACTTGCTTCAACCTCTATAGCATTTGTTTGCATGTATTCTAAGGTACGAGTTGCTCTCTCGCTTAACATGACAATAAAATCATCCTCAAAAGATTTGGAGAATCTAACATTTGCTGCTGCTACAGGTGGTTTACAATCAGGAGGCATCTTGTGATAAATTTTATTAAATATTTTTATGAAATCAGCTACTGGTTCACCATAGTTTTTTTTAAGCTCTTCAAATTATGTTAAGAAATAAACATTATCCTTTTTCATACCCCATTGATTTTTAAAGACAATTGTCAATTCCTCCCAAGATCTAATAGAATGAGTTGGTAGTTGTCTAAACCAAATCTTAATATTTCCTTCTAAAGATTGCACAAACAATCTCATACAAACATTTTAGTGTTCTATGTTCATGTTATCAGCAAAATCTAGAAATGCTAATAGATGATCTTCAGCTGACAAACCAGTTTCTCCATTTAATCTGGGGATATTTTTCAAATACCCAGCATGAAAATCATTAAGTTGGTGTGGGAGTAATAGGACAACATATCTTGCTTGTACAATGGGTCTAAAACCAGCCATACTTGAAGATGTAGATGTACAAGATTCAGTAGTAGTGGTTGTAGAAGAAAAAGTAGAAATAGAAGATGAAGATGGGGAAGAAGGAGGTGGAGAACGAAATGGAATTGAAGATATTTTTAGGGATCTTAAGGGTGTTCGAATAACCGAATTTTGAACCTCTTCTTCTCCTTATTTGTGTTCAAATAAAGGATTAGAATAAAGAGAAAAGAGATCTTCTGGTTGTGCAGAAGTAGATGGAGCAGAGTATGTGACAGGGTATATGAAATCAATAGGTTTGGATCCAGGTAAATGTAGATCCAAGTCTTGCTCTGATATAGGAGATTTAGAAGGTGCCTCAGGTAATTTATAAGACTCCAAAGAATGAAATAACAAAGCAGATTGAAAATCCACTCCTTTGGATACTAATTCTTGCACTCTAGGAGGTATATCTTCTGATTCTAGGGGAATAGGTCTAGATATGAAAGGATCAAGAACTATTGTGGTCTCATGTTGAGTAACATAAGAAGGGGTTTGATTTATTCTTCTGGAAGAAGCTTGTCTTACGAGTCTCTCTAGATCTGATAAAGGTAAGACATTTTCAGAGTCAGAATGAGACCTGGTATGCTTAGAAGGAGCCAACTTGGGTTCAGTGAAGTCACCAGGTGAATTTTTTTACCTAAGCAGACCTTTAATCACCCTTAAAGGAATATGATTTATCGTTGTCCCAGGGAAAACAAATGAAATTATGTTCCCCGACAACGATGCCAGTCTAATGTTTTCCTCTGAAATAATTGGGGTCAATAATTATTCCAAAGCATCTATAATGTTGTTATTGTTGTTGTTGTTTTTTTTTTTTTTTTTTTAGTTTGGAATTTGTTGGATGACCAATGCATAAAACAATTTGCAGCAACTGTGTTTAAACTTTTTGATAGTATTAATTAATAGGACGAAGGGTTGTTGTTTTATTCCACACAGTAACTTAGATTTTGCAGGTGATTAAGCAGAATATGTAAGAAGATATGATTATTTAATTATTCAAATAGAATATTTCAAATGATCATAAGTTCGAAAACTTTCAAACAATGCCTAAAAGTTTAACAAAAAATATTTAACATTATGAAGATGTTTATAATTTATTGATGAGAGGGACTTACATAAACAAATAGCTCAGTAAATCATTCTTTGATATAGATAATAACTTTTGGAGGAATTTAAGACAACTAAAACTCAGTTAATCTTACCGAGTTATCTTCATAGGAATTAAATACATGTAGAAAACAACAAGAAATAATAAACATGAAAAACTCACAAGGGAACAAGGTTGTATGAAAAAAATCCAAAATCCTTCTTTTATTATTAATGATCAAAAGCTTATACATTGCTTCTTACAAAAATGCTCATCCAAGGGTGCAACCCTTAATAACTCGAGAATGAGAGTTATTTATACTAGTTCTAAGACTAAGAAAATATCCTAAAATGATTTAAAAAATAGTATTATATGATAGAAAGAAGGAAACTGCTGGATGGTGTGTCCCTGTTTTGAAGGAGTCTATTGATAATATGGCCAAAAATGCTACTGTGTTGTTGTGTTTCTAGAATTTACAATTACTCAATGGTATCACACAATTTATCCCATCTTTCCTCGCTTGGGATTTGTAAATTTACCATTTTCCTAAATACCTCATTCCCTTTTATGTATCTTTTTAAAGTGGGCTTGTTGAGGAAAATATTCATGTCTAATGTTTGATGCTCAAATAAAACTCTAAGGCTTATAGGAAGGCCTTGCTTGTGATGTGTCCTTTGATCCCTGCAAATTTAGCTGGTTGCAATGGTGTATAGTTTCTTACATTAATATTCAAGTTTGATCAGCTTATCATCCATAACTACCAATCCTAGTAACCCTTTTTGATTTAAGACATTGAACATGGTATGAAACCTTTGGACAATAATGCCCAGAGTTTGACATTTGGTCTCTAATTGGTTGATCAAATTCTTCTTCTGTAATACCTTCTTGATTTCCAAAATTGTGGTTGTTCTGTCAGAAATATTTATTTCTTCAAGTTCTTCTCTGTTATTTGAATTTAATACCTTGATCATGTCTGTGGCTTCTAATGGCTTAGTCTTCAACGCTGCTTTCTGTACTTCAATCTCTGTTCTGCATCTGGTTATAAGTTCTTGTTGCTCAAAGATAATTTGTATGGAGGGCAATACTTCTATTATAGCTTGGTTGATGTCTTTCCATATGCTTTCCTTGGCTTGGGCCAAGGTATCAACCATTAATGATTCACTTTCTAGCTTTGAAATTTTGAGTTCTAATGTTTGGATCTTCTACATTTATGCTACATACAAAGTATCATTTTTAACTTTCTACAACTCTAGATTCTGAAATTTCTCTAACAACTTTTCATTTTGCTTTTTTTTCAAAGCTAACTCTTCTGCTAATTTGGCAGAATCAACCACTGTCGATGATGATGGTACTATTGATGATGATGAATATGGCTATGTTCCTGCAACTAATATAGGAATGGCTGTGGATGGAACTAAAGCTACTTGTGCTAATTCCTTTTCCTTAAGGAGTCCTTCTATCTGTTCTTCCATTTTCTTAATTTGTATGTTTTGCTCAATGATGAATTTGAGAATCTCATCCATGTTCTGTTCATTCTCTGTAATTTATTTATTCATTGGATCTTTAGTAGAAGGAAACTTCAACTACTTTCTCAAGGCTGCAATGTCTGCATTCTTTTTCTTGAGAATTTCTTCATTTGCATTGCAGTCCTTTGGATTGTATCCAATTTTTAATATCAAGTATTCTAAAGTATTCATATTTGTATACTTAGATAATGATGACGATTTTTCAATCTTGAACTATATTGAACATTTGAAAGTGTTGTTCTGAGCTTGGAGAGGGACATTGTTGTGGTGGTCATGGTAGGAAACATCATTTCACCGATTGCTTGTGCATGTCCATATGATCAATAGGATGTATTTGACTGGTGTCAAATGAGAAAATGGTATTCTTGTAGTCAGAAGGAGACTTTGGAAATGGAACCGAAGCTTGTAAGAATGCCATATGCAATCTTCCTTTTTCACTGTCAAATGCTGAAAGCAGTCTATGTTGGGAGTTTGATGTTTGTTTCCAAAACTGGCTGTAAAAATTAGATTTAAGAGTCTCATTCTTCTGTTTGATCTCCAGGAACTTTGAAAATATGTTCTGGTCATATGTAGAAGTGTTTTTTATAGTTTGAATTAGTTTCATAGGTTCCCTAAAAGGAGAAACATGAGGAGGAGTATTTGGAACACTAGTTCTAGTTGATGTAGTTTGTGATGTTGAAACTTCAACCTCTCCAAGGTCAATTACCTATGATGGTCCTCCCTCTGTTAATGATGTTGAAACAGTTTTTGCTTTCTTCTGTTGCAGAATGAATTCTTGGATAACATCCGTAGTAGATGGAGTTTATTCTCTTTCCATTTCAGCAGCTTTCTTTGAGGAACTGGAGTCTGCACATTTGAAGTTGACAAAACCTGTTCATCTGCTTCCTATAATGTCCCTTCAGACCACTCTTCTTGATTCATAAACTTTTCTATCTCTGGCCTTGGCATATGATTATAGGGATTTGTTTTTAATTCAAATATGAGAGCAGAGATGATACCATATGCATCATAGGACTAGGTAAAGCTGGGCTAGAAATTCATATTCTTCAATAATGCATCTGCCTCTGAACCAACTAATATGGTATTGCAAATAAATTATCCAATTCTTGCCTTCATCTTGAAATGTGATTTTCTTTTACCTGACACAAAGTGCAGGTCATCCATATTTATCATTTGCTTAATATATTCTAGAGAAAATATTCTCATAGGAACATATTTAGGCAACTTGTATGGTGCAAGCTCACATCCATATACCCTTATCTTAGTATATTTTTATACAGATACCAATCTCCTACTTTGGTTTGTTCGCTTAAGGGTAAAACTCTTTTAATTTCCTCTCCAATTCTTGGTTCTATTTGACTGCTTAGGATCTACTTTACTAGATGTATGAAAGAAATTATAGACTGTGAAAATGATGGCTTTGTTGATGTAGCTCTGACAATTTATGTCTAATGAATCACTGATTGATTCACTTCCTAACCATATTGATTGCTGAGATGAATGGGAATTTGATCTCCTTGTTGTAAAAGAAACATGTGAATGATGACATAACTATATTTAAATACCCCCTATGCAGTAAAATTCATAAATTGTTCATGTATATTTTCAGCCAAAAATTGGCTAAAATTATACATGAATGTTGGTTGTTGTTCATTTTTGAAAATGGAAAATAACCCAAGGATGATTTCATCAACTGATTGGTCATCCTGATATCCTAACATGTAGGAAAGTAGGGAGATATAGTGTCTAGAGGCCTCAGGAAATATAGAGGATGGGTATGGTGGATTCGTTTTGGGTAATTCAACATCCTCTGGTAGAAAAATGTCAAAATTATGAGTTCTCTGTGGGAAGGTCAACTTATGGTACAAATCCATCAGTGTTGATGGTGAGAAATGACTAAGTTGGTCATATTTGGGAATGAGAAGCATTTGATTGATGGTTTCAGCAGTGTTGGTGATCAGAATGTCTCTATTCTGGGCCCACACCGCTCGTTTGACAGGGTCATATTGAGCTTGACACCATGAAATTAAATAAGGGAATTCATGGGTTTTTGGGAAGGTAAAGAAGGGGAGAAGTGACTCCCAAAATCTGATATGGTCCTCTTTTTCTAAATATTTTTGCTTGAGCCACAAGTGGAGTTCATGGAAATCTGTAACCTTAAAGAGGGCATTTGCAAGAGGAATGAGGTCAAGATTGACCTGGGTTGTGGGAGCAAGGATTTCCTTTGCAATCTGTTTCTTATATTTAGCTTTTGGCACCATGTCAACAGTTTAGAAGAATGACACAAGAGAGGAGAGGAGATAGTGCTGTCAGGAAAAATGAGAGTGGAAATGGCTTGATCAGATGGCAATAGGCGTGGTGACAACTCGATCAGACAATGGAGGCGACTGTGTAAATTTTCCTGCAATCACAACAGTGCAGTGGTCAGGAAAAAGTGACAAATAGTGGGGCAGAGGGTGATTTATAGAATTTAATCATTGTTAATGGTTTAACGTAATTTTAGTGGCTTAAATGGAATTTGGAGCAGAGGGCTGACGTGGAGGCCAACGGTTTGGGAGCAGGTGGCTTTAACAGGCAAATAGGAAGGCAGAGACGTGACAGGCTGGTAACAGTTAAGCTGATTTGTCAACGGGTATCTGGCAGGTGGCAAAACGAGAATAGCGGAGGGAAAATGGTCAAGGTGCGAGATGAATGACCGTTAGGCCGCAAGGGATAAACCATTGCGAAATTCAGAGAGGGGGTTAGTGGTTTCCGGTTTTGAGTGAAGGGGGTGCGAACTTTGGAAAGGAAGCCACGTACGCATTTTAGGGCGGCCATTAAAACCTCTTTTTGGACCCCCCTGCTGCATTAACGAGAAATGGCCGAGGGTGGTACAAACTCTCCCTCTGCCATTGATCTGGGCAGGGGAGATCTCAACCGTTGAAAAGTGAGCGCTTGATATTACATCCGACAAGACACATTTTTTCCTTTAGTGACCTTAGCTTTACAATGATATATGTGCCATATAAATTTAGGTTTAATGTTAATAAAATAACGAAAAATTAATCTCTTTTTAAATAAATTAATCACAATTAATATATTAACTTTTGAAAAGGTGCATTTGAGCTTGCAACCATATATTTTTTCATTTTTTGTGAACTAAAGACTTTATTTTTTCTTTGGCATTCTAACATTTTATTTTTGATTTTGCATTCATTCTTTAGGGAAATCTAACCTAACATTTTATTTTATATGGATGTATAAAACACACAATAAATCTATCATTTTTTTAATTTCTTTTTTCTTTCATCCATATCCTATTTTAACATTTTTTGAATTTATTTTGACTTTATATGCTAACTTATAAAAACTAGATAATGTTACAACACCTAGGCTGTCATGTGATTGCTCTTTTTGAATGTCAACTTATTGTAGCACTTGTGACAAGGTCTTGGTCGGTCTTTTGGCTCTCTAATTGACTCAAATAAATTTCATTACAATACGTAACATGCCCCAAATGGGTCTTTCATACATGACAATGACCTAGAAGCTCTTAGTGGGAGATTGACTTAAAAATAAATTTTTCCTGAGCATGAAACCCATGCCTCAAGATCAACAAAAATAAATTTATTTTTCTCATTACATTAAATACATAAAATCATGATTATATATGTCATTATGAAGACAAAACCTAGTTACATATTTCAACAATCCCCACATGAAAGTCGGTGGAAACTAGCAAAAAGGATAATTTGATATATTTAGGGTAAAATTATGTTTGGGATAGATTACAGTTCGGGGGAACTCCTTTATTGGTTGGTTACACTGATTCAGACTGAGTTCGAAACCCTGAAGATCATAAGTCTGCTTCGGTTTATTTTTTAGTCTTGGTTCGGTACCTCTCCCTTGGGTTTGTAAAAAACAACAGGATATTCCTCTTTCTTCAACAAAACCAGAGTACCGAGCAGTGGTTAATGTGAGCCAATAATTCTTGTGGCTTCGACACATCCATTCAGAGTTTGGATTCTATGAGTACCATTCAACCACCATCTGGTATGGAAATTAAAGTGTCATCAATCTTTCCAAATATCCCATTCAACATCAGCGTAGCAAACACATTGAGCTACAAATTAAATTCATCAAAAAATTCATTCATGATCGATTTATTGAAATGCACTTTTTCCCTACAAATGATCAAGTGGCGAACATTTTCAAAAAAATTGTTACAGTAGAATTTTTTCTAAACTTTGATGTATCTTAAGAGTTCTGGAAGTTGTTAGTAAGGGGTGATAGGATCTAATGCATCATTCCTTCCCTTATTGTGTCACCTTGTAAATCCTTCAATATTATCCCAAGATTTGTTAAGGGGGGATGTTAGGATATTTAAACACTTGGGAGTTAGTTAAATTAAACTTGGTATAATGTGTTTATTAGGTAATAGTGTGTTTTTTAGTGTTTTTCTTTAGTTTGAATTATTTGCATTATAATCCAATGATCCCGATATGTTTCAGACATAGATTTATTTGATGCCTAATATTATACTCGATACTAATGGCTATTGATTTGTGGCTCAACACCTGATTGGTCCATGACCTCTATTTAAAGGGCATGGAGGGTTATGGTTGATGATCGATTGTGAGAAATTTCTTAGGTAAAATGTTTTCTCTTAATTTGCATTAATAAATTTCCTCGAGTGGCCATGTTACTTGGGGTCATGGATGAATTCCCTCTCAGAGGGTTTTAACCATAATATTGGCATTGTAATTTGATCTGGTTGTGGCAATGGTTATTGAAGGTGTTCATCATGTATGTAATACCTTGTTTACATATAGATTAATATGTACATGGGTGAAAGTTTTATTTTATTTTATAACAAGAATGCATAAGTATTTTGTGTGAGAAAAAGTTGTAGCCTTATTGGTCCACATTATAATACAAAAAGTGTTTTTTGGAATAGCATAGTTCATAAGTTGAGCTAAATATTGAAGTTTTACAAAATTCAAAAGGATCCTCTATAATGATAGCTTGAAGTATTTTCTAATATAGATTCAAAAGATTAACATCTAAAAGAAAATTTACAAAATATTGAGAAAAAATATGATTTATTGAAACATATGATTATTGTCTCCATAGACTTTTCAAACATAAGTACATAAGGAACCTTGAGCTTCCATCTTCAATGGATTGAAAGGTCTTATTTTTGAAGGGAAACTTTATCTCCAATACTTGAGTTTTCTTGCAATGTTGTAATTGTTGGAATATTCATCATGAATGGGTAGTTTACAAGTAATGGAGGACAAGGAGGATCTATTATAAAAAAAAAATTCTCAAGTCTTCTTAGGATCATTTGAATTTCCAAAATATCCCCACGTACATTTCTCCCTCAATAAGAAAAAATCCCAAAATTATTCCTCAATTCCAAACACCAATAATTTCCCAGAATGCTATCCTTATATGAGGTTCAAACAACATAAGGGAATGGTACTACCAGGAATTCCAAAAAAAATGGCACATTAATGGTGATATCCACCAAAAGTTGAAAGGGGATTTGATGAAAGGATTAAAAATGCAGAATAAAATAATTAATAACTAGTAATAACAAAACAACGTGATTATCTTGGAAACTTTAACTCGAGAAATAGTTAGTAATAGATCCATCACTCTTGGCAAAAAAGCATCTTACAATGGAATCATAAAACCATTAAATATGACATATTACATCAAATACCATGGGAAAAAACATGGGTTACTGAAACCTTGGGTCCTTGAACCACCAACTATAAAACCATTAATTACCATATCAAATTGACTATATTGCCCCATTTAAACTTGAATTAGGGTTTCCCTTAACCAAATCAATCCAAACCATTCACGCAAGTATTCACCACTTACCTCCAAGTCTTACCCCCTTCAAAGTCTATAACCAAGGTATATTGAATCCAACATGTCCCCACTATCACTTATGTATACCTCCATGATTTATTAATAATTTACCAGGAGTATGCATGCCTTAATAGGTCTTACAATTGTATGCCCATTTATATGCAAAAAAATCAACTTCATTAAAACCTTTTTTTTTTAATTCTTTTTATCGTGAAACTTATGCCTTCGTCCTCTCACCTTTTAACACCTAATTCTCTCTTTGTGCTTCCAAAATCCTTGGTCATATTCTATTGACATCCTAGCTCTATACTTCAACAATTATGTCATGAGGCACTCCATCTTCCTTTATCATCTTCTACAATGCTAACATTAGACAAATCTGACTCCTTAGAGAGTCCAAGTTAGCCTTTCTTAATAATTAATAACCAACAATAATAAAACACATAGAAATAAAACACCATGATTATCTTAGAAACCATAACCAAGAAAACTAGCTCATAATATATCCACTCTTGGCCAAAAGGAATTTTACAAAAGATTCATCAAGCGATTAAATCGATTATATTAAATCAAATACATGGATGAAATCACGTGTTACCAAAATCTTGGGCCTTTACACCACCAACGACAAACCCATTAATTACTGTATCAAAATGACTTTATGACCAAGTCAAGGTTAACCTAACATAAGAGCACCAAACTCAAAAACCTAAATAAATCCTTCAAAGGCCCAAGCCACCCAAAATAAGATAACTCCAAACCCAAATTAAAACCAAAAGACACCTCCAAATCAAGGAAATTGTCATATAATCTAGAACGAAATCAACCAAAGCAACAAAAACTCATCAAGAAACAAGAAGACAAAAATTAGAAAAGTGCCTAGTGATGGAATTAAACCCCATAGGTCTATTAGAAAAGCCAGACCACAACATCCAAACCCCAACATTAAATATCCCATTAGCTCTATTAAAATATGTTTAATGCTTTCACACACTTGAAAATCCACCTTCAAAGTCATGAAGATTAAGTTCAACAATTCCTGGTTTATGAAATCTATTGATAGTTAACCATGTGTATGAATTTCATTGTGCCTCTTGTTTTAATGTGTGGATATCACACCAGAGTTTATATTCATTATGCATATACTTAAGGAGTTGATTCTAGTGACAACCCATTTTTGCATATAATGGCCCCTTTTGCTTTCTGAGAAGTTGAGTTTGCCAATTGATATACTTATTTATTGTTCACTTTTAAAACATGAAAGAATTAAAGGGATTCAAATCTCTTGAGATATTTTCATATATGTTCTATGATTTTAACCAATTTTCCATGATTCGATGTTGATGACTTACGCATGAACCATATAATTATAGTTGAGCCTCCTATTATTAGAATGATTTTGCTACCATTGGATCCAATTGCTTTATCCCTTAGAATAAAGCAAACACCTCTACCTGGTTATTTTTTGTAGGGCTTGATCCCTATTCAAAAGTTGCTTCATTTTTCCATCTAGATCATATATGATCCACTTTCTCCCGCCATTCTTATATTTTTCCATTGTTATAAAACAATATTAGAAGCATTAAATTAATTGATGACGATGTATCTAGCTAATGGATTCGAAACTTTGACTACCACAATGTCTACTGTGGAGGTAACTTCAAAAAAAATTCATTTATTAATCTTATTCCCACATGAAATTAAAATCTATTGACTCAATGTTTGTGAAAAGCAACTGAGGCAAACCTCCAAATTGCTTTCCAACAATTCCCACTGGCTTACATACTACATAATGATGCAGGTCATATAGGCCATTTCCACATTAGTTCGTCGCTCAATTCTTGCATATAACCACCTCTTTACCATGCCAGACTTTAAAGGGACATAATAAGGTTCTACACTAGTGGAAGTCTTCAAGGTTATACACTAGTGCACAATCACTTTATTCACTTAGTGAACTCTTCAACTATTGGTTGGAACACTCATTGGGGCCCATAAGCCAAACTTCAATATGATGTACACAATCCAATCTTAATTCTTTATGTACACAATCCAATCTTAATTCTTGATCCTCCATGCAGCTCCTCTATACATGTTAGCAATGATAACAGTAAAAATAATTTTATCTAGTTGGATGCCCTCGGTAGCAGTAAATACTCGCAATTATTTCTCTCCACCAACAAATACAAGAGGTTGATGGATAAGAAAAACACACAAAAAAAACATTATTCTACTCTCTCAATGTTCCTGGGCCTCTCATAAGTGAGTTACACCCAATCTTGCCTTGATACCATGTTAAGATGCAGGAGAGTAGATCTTTATTATAGACAAAACTTGTATTGAGCATTTTGTATTAATAATGTAATAATACAAATATAAATACATAAGATATTAGTTCATGATAGACAAACTATCTTGGACACATAATAACTTGATTGAGATAATATCTCACATCTAACTAGTTCCAACCACCTCCTACAAACTACGAACAAACTACTTCTCAAACCAATACTCACACCTAAAACATTAATAATATTATAGAAATCAAATTAACATAATTATAAACTCCAATAAAATTTCCATCTTAATAAAAAAATTCAAAAGATACACCATATTTCAATAGTTCGGATCAAACCAACTAACATTCTTACTATGTTTTCACCAACATAAATTTGGTGTGATTCCAACCTTCTAAACTATCCATGGACACTTAAAAGCCAAGTATACATGCCATGTATATTTGTAAGGTGAAGTGATGATATGTGCCACGTAGATCTACACCATCAAAGTGATGTAGTGTGCCACGTATTGGATAACTAACTTAATCTTTAATAAAGAGTTAAAAAAACATTTATATCCTAACGGTAAGCCCTAATAAAGAGTTAAAAAACAATTATGTCCTAAAGGTAAGCCGAGCGAGGAAGTCCAGTTGGTGATGGTGACTGGTGAAAAAATAAAATCAAAATAATTATTAAAAAAAACCATTAATAAAAAGCAAATAAGAGTTAAATATTAAAAAAATAAAAATAAAAGCACTGAAACGTGACATAATTCGATTTGGGATCTTTTAATATTTGGGCATCCTAATCCGCTTTAATCCAACCAACCGACATATATATGATCGTTGATAACACATCCTATTAAAAATACTAAAAAAACAAGATAAATATATTTTTAATACTGTAAATTCAAGATAAGGACATGAACTGAAACCATCATTTTAATGTTATAATTTTCAAATCACTCTCCCATGAAATGATCATCTTGATAAGTTTTATATTATTTTGAGTATAGTTTTTTTAAATTGTTTTTAATTAAGTGTTTGTCTTTCTAAGATGTTAAAAAATAAATTAATCACTCTAAATTTAAATTTAAAAGTATATAATAGGAATGAAAGTTTTTTGTTTTTTTTTTTTTAATAGATTACTGATTAGTGATTTTAGGTGGCGTGATTTCTCTTGAATAACAGTAATGAGTCAATCTACATTATCAAATAGCAAAAGTAATAGTTGTCTTAGTACTAATTTGACTTAACTTGCAAATAGGGTAGCAAGTTAAGTGGGCTTGATTGTGGGGAAAAACTCTACAGTGAAGCATGCTTGAGCCAGAGGCGATCTAGGATGCGTGACCTCTCGGGAAGTTCTGGTTACTGGGTACAACTCCCGGAAGTGATGATTGACATTATGTGATTCATTTCACTAGTTTCAATCCCACTTCCTCACACCTGTGAGCATCACCGGATGCAATGAGTGCTAAGTGGACTATTCATAAATCATGAGAAATTAAGTTCTAAGTGGACTATTCAAAAATCATGAGAAATTAAGTTCTAAATAGACTATTCAAAAATCATGAGAAATTAGTCACTTATGACTACCTCTCATGAAAATGGTCATAGATAAATGACTTACTTAACAAAGTTAAATCCTAAAAAATTATATCTAGTATAATTCACTGCGAAAAACTCATTAATACTTAAAAACTAAATTATAATAAATTTTCCCAATATTTAAAAATAATAATTTTACATCTTAAACTTTAATTTTTCATGAAATAAATTAATAAAAAAACAAGAAATAAAACCTAGTTACACCCCAAAAAAAAAAAAAAAAAAAAAAAACATCTAATTACTCCATTACCTTAAACTATTTGGTTTTTTACATGTTACTTCTATATTTTTATTAAATAATTTTACATTAAAAAAATATTTTTTAAATAACAAACTCACACCCAAAATATATATATATATATATATATATATATATTAAAAACATAAATTTCAATTTCACATCCATACAAATTCTTACCAATAGAATATATTTAAATTTTTAACGTCATTATTTTATTTTACATTAATGTTTTAATAACATTTATGTCTCCTTGTCGGAGGCTATCGATTAATGCATAGTGTTTTAAATATTACTTATATATTTTTATTACATGATTAATATTAATATTAATATATATTAAATTCACATCAAAATCAGTTTTTATATATTTATAAACTATAAACACAAATTCTAATTTCAAATCAATACAAACTCTGACTAATGTAATATATTTAAAATTTTTAATATCATATTTTTATTTTACACTAATGTTTTAATAAGAATTATGGGTCCCTGTCTAAAGCTTCGAATTAACTTGGATTGTTGACCTTTTAATTTTTTTTTATTTTTTTAACTTGCTTTGTTTTTTATTGGAAAATTTGATTATTATTATTTCACTAAATACATTTATAAATTAAGTTTTTTTCTAATTTAATTTGAAGAATTTTTATTATTGATTAGTTTTAGAGATTTTAAATGATTAAATTTTTTCATTAAATAATTTATTATATGTAATACTTACATTATAAGGTGTTTCATCTAGTGTAATTTTACATTTAATTTGAAGTATGTGTGCTTGTGACAATTCGATTGGGCAAACAATTATCGAATCTTATTTAGTCATTTATTTATTAGCTTTGGACCTCAAGTATGGTTTTTAACAAGAGTGGTTTTCAGCAGCCTCAACCTTTTTAGCCAACAAGAGAGTCAAATTCAATGTCATCTCTAAGATATCGATGGTGTGCCCACATGTTTCCAACAACTTATTTTCAATTCTAAAACCTTTTTGGACAATGTGGAGTTGATTCCCCAGTTGGAGACCTTATTAGACAATGGCAAATGATATAAGTGGTCAGGATGTTGTGACAAAATTTTCCTTCAACACCAAATTATGATCTTGAGGTTGTTGTTTTCCAACCACACAACTTTGAACTGCTTGTTTCAAAAGCACAAGGAACTTGGTTGCAGTTAAACCTTACCACCTCATCAATCCTTCACAAAAAAAATTGAATTACACAATCTATTATGTTGATCGCTTCAAACCTTATGTTCTTAGTAAGTATGACAATTTTATCTGATAGCTTGCCCATGACATGAACAATTTGAGGATCCATTATTTTTCTAAATGGTTTCCTCAAATGCAATTCCCTTACCACTTTTGAATAAATAGGGACATCTTTGATTGCCTAGAATTGTGATATATAGACACACACATTTTTAAGCTCGCTAAAAAGTTCAAACTTAGGTTGCGTAGTTGATTTTTCTTTGTGCAATCTTTCTGGTAAAGAAGGAACATGTGGTTATCAGTGAACAAGGTCTATTCTTAAGGTATCTAGAGATTTAACTGGTTTTATTCCTTCAATTGTAACTTCCTCATTGAGATCTTCAATATGTACAAGAGGATATTCTTTAGTTAGAGTATTCACTGATATTAAGTGAATGTTATGGCAGTCTAGCAAAGAGATGGAGTAAGTTGGGTAAGTGGGGTAAGTTGCAAGCCCAGTAGCTTCGAATGGTGGGGTTTTCTTACGATCGTTTGGGTTAAGAACAGATTGTACATGTATCTTTGGTTGAGGAGTGGTTGATGTAGATGGTCGCATTTTTTTAGATGAAAAAATTCGCATGGGAGGTTTTATCACTGCCTATTGAGGGCCTCTGAAAGAGGGATATATCCACCCTTGTTTCCAAAGCTAATTTGGGGGTGGAGGAGTTGTCCATGGATGGGCAGGAAAGCACCATGTACAAGAAGGAGACTGCATAGAAGGATCTGTCCAATATGTCGTAAAACACTGAGATTAGTCTTGGACCATACCTTGAGACTTTGGCTGCCATGGTCATTTTTTAGAAACAAAACATAATTGCTATGGCTTCTCAACTTCTTGGTAGAAAACTTTTAGTCTTGGTAGGGATGGACACTTTCCAGTAACATGGTCATCACTACATATCACACATGTCTCCATTTGGTCCAACATACTCTCCTTAAGTGGGTGCTTCCTTCTACAATTTGGATAAATTTTTATCAATGCCAATTCTACTTTCCCTTTCTTCTTTTTCATATGCAACTGATCTAAAAATGAAACTATTTGTATCTGTTGTTCAAAGTATCCATTTCCATTTAATTAAGTGTGCAAAGTGTTTATCATGTCTTGCAAATTAAACAAAGTGTTTTTGGTAATTGTTTTTGAGTTTATGTGTGAGGGAATGTTAATTAAAATTATTGTTTAACATCTTGAATCAGAAATAAACAGCAGCATAACTTCACCATAACAACACAGCAACATGATGAGGCAGTTCACCCCTCCTGGGCCACATCTGCTGGGTCCAAGGCTCCCAATGGACCTGTCCTTGCTCTATTAGGTTGCTCAAATTGGTTTTACAGTGAGAAATAAGCCTAAACAGGCTTAAACAACTGTGAAAATGAATTCATAAGACATAAATAAGCTAAGTATGACTTTTGTTTCAACTCAAACAGTGAAGTGTAGCCCATTGAAACTCCATTTCGCTCATGGCCCTGATGGCTCTCCAAGCTTCCCTGAAGCAAAAATCACTGAAGAACACCTTTGTTAGCTCTGCAACCTATCCCAATGACTCCATAGTACTCAGAATACCCAAAATTCACCAAAATTTTGTCCAAATTGGTTCAATATTGGAGAAGTTATAACCTCCACAATTTTCTGCCCAATGTCTCTTGGAAACCCCACCAAATTTGGATAAACTCCAGTTAAAACCACCAGAATCGGCGGACTTGACAAAAAGATGGTACCGCACTGCTAATTTGGCGGAGACATTTATTTTAACTATCAGTTAGGTGCGTGTTCACATGCGGAAATGTCGAACAGTTCTGTTGGTAGTTAATGGACTAGCCCCCGCCCGTGGTCACAGGCAGAGGTCCTATGGTGAGGGCTAACTCCAAAGGATCTAAACCCCAAAATTTACTGCCCGTTCAAAGGGTTTAACACATGGTTATGCGTCTGGTCGTGGGGCTTTCGCCTTAAGCTTTGAGGGCTTATCCCTTTCTTCGCTCATTCAACAAACAACAAGACTCGCCCGTTTTGCCATGACTCGAAGGCGTTTAGAGTGACCCGTCTCCGTTCAGGTCGGGTCGGGTCTACCCACCAAAATGATTTTTGAACAAGACTTGAACCTTAGGTCTGGGGCCATGTGGCAGCCTCTGGGCAGGTCATGTGGCACCCTCTGATAGGGCCCCAAAAACCATATAAAACAATAAAATTCTACCACATAATTTTTTTTTTGAAAATGACAAATCTCTGAGTTCAAAAGTCATGTTTTGAAGGTTATTGGGTGTTTTAAAACTTCAATATCTTTTTCATACGACATTGGATTTAAGTGCAGTTCACAGCGCCAGAATCATAGTGACGAGGCCAATCCAATTGTTTAGTTTGCAAACAATTATGAGCAGTTCCAATTTTGAGCATTTTTTTCCTCTTGAACATGATCACCTGATCACACCTCCCCATTGGGAAGCTTTTGGACCCTAAAAGCCTTCAATTACCTGTTAAGAAGATGAGGGTACAGATCCCTCATCTTTTCCACCTCAATCCACTTTTCCTTACTCGGTTTTCCACCTTTAAGACCAATCCGAACATAATCAACATTTCCCCTCCTCGAAGTGCGTGTCCTTCTGTCAAGGATAGCATCCTCTTTCAGATCATCCAAAAATTCTGGTGAGAAATCCTCTATGGATGGCAGCTGAATGTCACTTTTATAATTAGCAATTAAAGTAGGTTCATACAAATGTAAATTTTCCACATTCACAACGGAATACATTTGCATATATGAAGGCAAATCTAGTTGAAAAGAATTATTTCCAAATTGTTTAAGGATCTTGAATGGACCATAACGAATAGGCTTCAGATTTTTACCTTCTCCTTGCATTCTTTCCTTACTAATATGTAGCCATACCTCATCTCCTTCTTGAAAATTATGATCAACTTTGTGTTTGTCATGCCTCTCCTTGTACATGCCTTGAATTTTTTCAAGCTATTCTTGAGCCTGCTGATGTATGAGCTTAATTCTTTCAATGAACATACGAGCTTTGTCAATTTCACTATGCCCATCAATGGCAACATCCTTCTCAAGAATGAAATCTAAGGGTGACTTAGGCAAATACCCAAAGCAAGCTTCAAAAGGTGAAGTATTTGTAGAAGAGTTCTTGGCCCGGTTGTAAGCATGTTGAATGTAATGCAAGTGCTCATCCCAAAGCTTGCTATGCTTGCTGCAATAACCTCTCAAAAGATGTATAATGGTTCTACTCACTACCTCTATTTGGCCATCTATTTGTGGATGGAAAGCAATACTCTTCTTCAACTTGGTGTCCATCATCTTCCATAGATTGGACCAAAAATTCCCAACAAATCTGGAATCCTTGTCACTAACAATAGAAGTAGGCAAGCCATAATGAACCTATACATGTTGAAAATATAAATCAGCAGTTTTTTCAGCAGTTATAGATTTCTTACATGGCATAAGAATACACATCTTGCTGAATCTATCAACTACTACATAAAGATAATCATGTTTCTTTCTAGATAATGGTAGACCTCCAACAAAATCCATAGAAACACTTTCCCATGGTCTAGAAGGTACCGGCAATGGCGTATATAAAACAAGCTTCCTATTGCTAGGCTTTCTTGTAGCACATAATGAAAAACCTCTAATGAAACATGAAACACTATCTACCATGCGAGGCCAATAACAATACTTATGTAAATGTGCCACCGTTTTGCTTACCCTGAAATGTCCAGCAATAAGAGAAGAATGAGCTTCTCCCATGATGCTTAGTCTCTCCCCCTGTGGTATACATAACTTGCCCATATGAAACAGCAAATTATTATGCAAATGATAATCATTCTCCTCAACATGATTCCCTTCACTCAAGTTAGCATACACATCCTTAAAATCAACATCTGATGCATATTGTTATATGTAGCTCTCATGTACAATAGAATCATTCTTAAGGAAAGTAGTAGCACTAATAATAGGCCTTGAAAGCATATCATCAACTTTATTGAAAATACCTTTCTTGTACCTTATTACCAAGTGAATTTTTTGTAGGAAACCCATCCATCTGAAATATCGTGACTTCTGTAATTTACTTTGCGACTGTAAGTATGGTAAAGGCTGATGGTCGGTATGAACAACTATCTTTTGCCCATCAAATAGTGTTTACACTTTTTGACGCTTTGTACTAATGCATACAACTCCTTATCATATGTAGGATAATTCACAACAGCACCATTAAATTTCTCAGAATCAAATGTGATAGGCTTACCATGTTGTAAAAGAACTGCACCCATGGCGTAATCATTAGCATCGGTCTGAATCTCGAATGGTTGTCTCAAGTCCGGTAATGCAAGCACTGGAGCTGAACTTATCTTCACTTTCAAAGAATCAAAACCTTTTTGTTGCTTGCCTCCCCATTAGAAAGCATGCTTCACACTTGTTACTGCATGCATAGGAGCTGCTATGGCAGAGAAGTTAGAAATAAACTTCCTCCAATACTGAGCTGCACCCAAAAAACTTCTTACCTCTATAATGGATTTGGGAGTAGGCCAATTCACAATGGCTTTTACCTTAGAAGGATCAATTCTCAAAGCACCTCCTCCTACTGTGTCCCAAATAAACCAAAGAAGTCATTCCAAATTCACACTTTGACATTTTAAGAAACAACTTATTTTTCTTCAAAATATCAAGTCCTTTCTTAACATGCATGACATGCTCTTCTCTAGTCTTGCTGAAATTTAAGATGTAATCTAAGTAGACAATAATGAAATCATCATGAAAAGGACGTAAGACATCATCCATTACCCGCATGAAAGTTGCAGGTGCATTTCATAAACCAAATGGCATAACAAGCCACTCAAAGAGTCCCTGTTTGGTTTTAAATGTTGTCTTCCAATGTCACTTTCTGCAATTCTAACTTGATGATAACCACTACGTAAGTCTAACTTAGTGAAATATTTAGCATCTTTCAGCTAATCTAACAAATCATCTATCCTTGGGAGTGGGTAACGATTCTTTACCGTTATCTTGTTCAATGCCCTGAAGTCCACACACATGCGCCAAGTTCCATCTTTCTTCGGAATCAACACTATCGGTGACCCACATGGCGAAGTGCTTGGTCTTATGAATCCTTTGTCCAACAAGTCTTTAATTTGCCTCTTGATTTCAGCATTCTCCATGATAGACATGCGGTACATGCCTATGTTAGGAAGAGTACAATCTTGATGTAATTGGATTTCATGCTGAATCTCCCTTTTAGGAGGTAAACCTGTCGGTTCCTATTAGGAAGATAAATTGTCCTTGCGGACAAGAAAGATCGCTCTAGTATCACAAGGATAGCTAGAAACAAACAGGACAAATGTAAACTACTTTCTCTAGATTATATGTAATTTATAATTCTCTATGATGAATAAAGGACCTACCTGTGATCCAATGCTAGTTGAATTCTTCTTTCCCGTTGCTTCAAGCAGTCACCTCTCAAGATCTGCAAACAAAGACATGGAAGAGAATCAAAAGCACCTACAACATATACTAATTCAAAAATCACAAATCTATCTTAATGATCAAGGAATTTAAGAAATAAGTCATTCAAGTAAACACATAAACAACTTATTGAGAAAACATGATCCAATTGTATTATCTTTAAATAAAATAAGGAATATTACAACCGCATTCGCCTTGATGTTGTATAGATCCTTCCGGGGTCTGGAACAAGCGTTTTCCTTTGGTCTGACAAGCCCTTCCACTCTTGAACCAGCCTAACTACGAGTATGTAATTGTTCTCATGGTTAGCAAAGAGTATATTTCTTCAGCAATTCCCTTCTCTATCGTAGCTACTAAGTACAAAGCAAGTACTAAGTGTATACAAAATGGATAGAGAAGTTTTACATATATCAGCATCTACCCTTGAGAGTGAACCAAAGCTTCAATTTATAGGAAAAGGAAAGTAGTTACAGCTCCAAAATGGAAGGGATAGAGTCCCCTTATCAAGGGATTAAGTTCCAAAATCCAAGGAATAGGCTCCTTTAATGAAGGGATGAATGTTCATGATAATGGAGGGAGTGAAGCTTCGACTGGATAACGCATTCTGGAAGCTTCCAACTGGGAGAATATTCGACCAACTGGGCTTCTAGAATTTACTTTCGCCTTCATTTTACCTTTTACAGGGGTCTGCATTTTTAATGAAGAAAATGTACAGTCAGCTCCGCAATTTTTGGAGCAAAAGAGTGTGGTCTCACAAGTAAGACTAAAGAAAAGTGTGGTACAAGCATTTTTATGATTTTTACAAGCTTTTCTATAAATTCAGGACTTATTTTAGGAACTTTAGGGTTGTGGACTTCTAAGGGGGTATTATATAGGTATTGATGAACCATATAGACATAAAAATGTCATGGTGACAAAATAATGTGTAACAGTTCCTGAAACATCTCATGATGTGCGTCAACTACATCATATAAATCTGACTTAAGCTTGGATTCACAATTTTCAAATGACTCATGATTCACATCAACCTTGGGCTTAACCATAAGAAGTACAAAACTCTTAATAGAATTCACTAGCCTTTTTACCTATCCCGCATTTACCATCGCTATATTTTCCTTCTTGTGATGTGCTCTGACAATGAACTCCTTGCCATATTTAAAGAGATGATACTTATTTTCATGGCGATGGAAGATCGCTTTCCTGTCAAATAAGTAAGGACTTCCCAAAACAATTCCTGATATATCAAGCGGTACTACATCAAGTTCAATTGTGTCAATAAAGTGTTCAGTAATTGCAAATCTCTATATCCACTTTCTTGAGACTTGTAAGTTTGCATCCTTGCATATCCACCCATGTGGATAAGGCTTGGGATGTGGAATGGTCTCAAGTTTAAGTTGTTTGACCAAGTCTTCTGATATGAGATTTTCTTGTGACCCATTGTCAAACAGTGTGTAAATTTTTGTATGTTTTGAAACTACCCTCACATGGAACAATTAAATTCTTTCTTCCTCATTTAGAGCTTGTACATGACAGTTTGGAGTACTAGTGCTTGGCTTAGTTTCAGTTTCCTTTCCCTTCATACTTTTCAAACCCATGGCTGCAATTTTGGTTTTGTCACCTGAATCATCACCTAAGTCTTGTGGTGTAGTTTTAGTAGCTACAGTTTTCTTCTTTCCTTTGTTTTTGTTAAACTGAGTTCTTTTTTCAGGATGTAATTTCCAACAGTTTTTTTCTTCATGGCCTTCTTTTGAACAGTGTTTACATATCAATTTCTCACCCTCTTGTTTGACAGATGCATTCTTTTTGCATTTTCCCTTAAAGGTTTTATCTTTGTTTTTCCCCTTAAAAGACTTGTTTCTACCCTCATCAAAAGTGATTTTCCCTCTAGCCTCTAAATGTGTAGCTTGTACACAAACTTCGTCTAGACTAGTAGGATTGAACATAAGGATAGTATGTCTAAGGTAGCTGTGCAAACCACCTATATATTTCAACAAAGTATCTTGAATTTGTAATTCTGCCCCTAATAAGAGTGCTCTTCTCCTAAACTCTCGGGTGTAGTCTTGTACATTTTTTCCCTTAAGATGTCTGAAGTTTTGCCAGTTCATGATTGCCTTTTGTAAATGAGCTAATGGATAAAATTTATTTTTAATTGCAGTAATAAATTCAGCCCATGATAAAGTGATATTACCATGTTTTTTAATTTCATCCTTGGTCTTGGCTTCCCACCATACCAATGCTGCTCCATCCATTCTCAAAGAGGCTAACTGAATCTTGGTGTCATCATCATGAAGGTTCTGTATCCTCAAGTAAACTTCCAACTGTCTTATCCAATTGTCAAGTTTCTCTGCATTGAATTCACCGTTAAAAATAGGTAACTCAAATTTAACATCAAGCTTTAAAAATGGACTTTTACCAGTGGTTTTAGACTTGTGAGATTGATTCATCGAATTTGAGGATGATGATGTAGAGGAAGAGGATGAAGATGGGAATGGTGGATCACCATTTCCTCCATGTCCTTTATTTTACTTTTCATCATTTTTCTTTCCTCCTAAATAACCCTCTCCTTCTTTCTGATTTTTAGACCCTTCTCCAACAAGCCTATCATTCCTTTTTTGGTGGAGCATCCTCACCATCTCTGTCATGTCCAAGAAAGCCTTTCGGAACACCCATTCCTCTTCTTTTGGATCCATATCTTCAAGAGATTCTCCCTCTCTTGAAGACATTCTTGAAGCTGCTTCTATGTCTCTTGGAGGTGGCTCTCTGGCCCTTCTTGGTTGAGGATTACTTTGTGCACTAACCAAGTGTCCTTCACCTCTCTTGAGTTTAAGCCTAGTAAGCATCAAAACTTGCAAACAATCAACTATATCTTTGCACAAACCAAATGTTGAGTTAAACTCTAGCTCCTAAGGCTCAAATCCTTAGCTCCGATACCATATGATCTGAAAATGAAATTATTTTTATCTTTGGTTCAAAGCATCCATTTCCATTTAATTAAGTGTGCAAAGTGTTTATTCTTGCAAATTAAACAAAGTGTTTTTGGTAACTGTTTTTGAGTTTATGTGTGAGGGAATGTTAATTAAAATTAATGTTTAACATCTTGAATCAGAAATATACAACAACATAACTTCAGCATAACAACACAGCAACATGATGAGGCAGTTCACCCCTCCTGGGCTACATCTGTCGGGTCCAAGGCTCCCAATGGGCATGTCCTTGCTCTATTACATTGCTCAAATTGGTTTTACAGTGAGAAATAAGCCTAAACATGCTGAAACAGTTATGAAAATGAATTCAGAAGACATAAATAAGCTAATTATGGCTTTTATTTCACCTCAAACAGTGAAGTGTAGACCAATGCAGCTCCATTTCCCTCATGGCCCTGATGGCTCTCCAAGCTTCCCTTAAGAAAAAATGGCTGAAGAACACCTCTGTTAGCTTTGCAACTTATCCCAATGACTCCATAATGCTCATAATACCCAAAATTCACCAAAATTTCATCCAAATTGGTTCAATATTGGAGAAGTTATGACCTCCACAATTTTCTGCCCAATGTCCCTTCGAAACCCCACCAAATTTGGATAAACTCCAGTTAAAACCACCAGAATCGGTGGACTTGAAAAAAAGGCAGAACCGCACTGCTAATTTGGCAGAGAAATTTATTTTAATTGTCAATTAGGTGCGTGTTCACATGCGGAAATGTCGAACAGTTCTGATGGCTTAATGGACTAGCCCCTGCCCATGGTCATGGGCGGAGGTCCTGTGGTGAGGGCTAACTCCAAAGGAGCTAAACCCCAAACTTTACCATTGGTTCAAAGGGTTTAACACGTGGTTATGCGCCTGGTCACGGGGCTTTCACCTTAAGCCCTAAGGGCTTATCCCTTGCTCCGCTCGTTCAACAAACAACACAACTCACTCGTTTTTCTATGACCCGAAGGCGTTCAGAGTGACCTGACTCCATTTAGGTCAGGTCAAGTATGCCCACCAAAATTATTTTTGAACAAGACTTGAACCTTGGGTCTGGGGCCACATGGAAGCCTCTAGACAGGCCATGTGGCACCCTCTAATAGGGCTCCAAAAACCATATAAAACAATAAAATTCTACCACATAATTTTTTTTGAAAATGACAAATTTCTGAGTTCAAAAGTCCTATTTTGAAGGTTATTGGGCATTTTAAAACTTCAATATCTTCTTCATACGACATCAGATTTGAGTCCCGTTTGCGGCACCATAATCGCAGCAATGATGCCTATCCAACTATTCAGTTTGCAACCAATTCTGAGCAGTTCCAATTTTGAGCATTTTTTTCCTCTTGGACATGATCACCTGATCAACAACGTATCTAATTGGGACCTTAAGGAATTGAGAATATCAATTTAAAAATATTTCTTCATATTTCCAATTTCCATTTTTGTAACCCTGCTTCTAGTAGCCTTTCCAACTTTTGTCAGCCCATCTCTATATCCTCTATTATATTTTCAAGTGCCCCTAAAATATCTTCAATATAGTTCAATGATGACATCGTAGGGTTGTTGAGAGAGATTCCTCCTAACATCAGGTTGAGGTTTTCAATACAATCATCTCAAATTCCTCTTAATAAAAAGACAATGTGGGTTCCTTTAGTCATAATCTTATTGAAAGAAACCCAATCACTCTTGGGATTTATGGGCTTCCCAAGATTCATAAAGAGGGGGCCTCCCTTAGACTCGTTGTTAATACAATTGGTGGGCCCACTTATCCCCTAGTGAATTATTTAGCTCGTTATCTTAAGCCGATGGTTGGTCATTCTGATTCTTTTATGATGGATTCCTCCTCTTATGCCAACGGGTTAAAGAGCTTAAAATCTGAATCGAATGACACTCTTGTTAGTAACTTTGATGTTGTCTCTCATTATACCAATATCTCTATCAATGAGGTCGTTGAAGTGATCAATCACATCACTGATCCAGACACAGCCAAATTGGTAGAGATCTGCCTTACATCTACCTTTTTTAGCTTTTAAGGGGAGTTCTATGAGCAGACCTATTGTGTTGCCATGGGTTATCCGCTCTCCCCTGTGGTTGCCAAAAATTTTATGGAATATTTTGAATCTAAAGCCTTGGTTATTTCTCCTTTCAAGCCTAAGATTTGGAAAAGGTTTGTGGATGACACATTCATAAATTGGTCTCATGGTCGTCAAGAGTTAGATTATTTTCACCAACACTTGCATGGTCAGTCTAACTCCATTGAGTTCAGTATGGAAACATAGATTGATGGTAGCCTTCCTTTTCTATATGTGCTCATCTCTAGGAATTATGATTTCTCTTTCTCTCACCAAGTCTTTCAGAAGAAAAGCCACACAAAGAAGTATCTTCACACTAGCTCTCATCATTTTCCATCTCAAAATGTTAGTGTTCTCAACACATTGGCCACTAGATCTATTAGGGTTTCTGATGATGAGCACTTGGAAGATGAGAAATCCCATCTACTTGGAGTCTTTGAGAAGAATGTCTATAGTAAGAGCCAATGTCTTAGAGCTTTCTTAAATGCAAGAAGAGGTATGAAACCAAAGAAATATGCTAATGAATTAATTACTAGCGTTCAAATTCCTTTTATCCATGGTACTACTGACAAAATTTCTTGTGTTTTAAGGAAACATGGGACCTATTCCTCATTTACACCTTTGAACACCATATGTGGTTCCCTTCGATATGTTAAAAACATGTTGGAGCCCAAGAGAATGAAATGTGTCTATTTGATCCCCTATTCCTATGGGATTCCCTATATTGGAGAAATCGGTCGCTCTATAAATAGGATAATTCAAGAGCCTGCTTCTAATATCAAGAATTATAGGACTATGTCCTCAGCTCTTGTCGAACATGCTGGGAAGACTAAGCACAAAATTTGTTTGGAGAATTTCAAGGTCATTTCTAGGGTTGAGCATGTCCATCACCACAAATTTAGGGAAGTTGTTGAAATCGAGAAAAGGTATCATACACTGAATAGGGACGACGGGTGGAAAATTAGCAGTTATTGGATCTCGTCTCTCTGTTCCTAATATTGTTCCTTTTCCTCCTCCCTTTGTTTATTGTCTCTCTTTATTTTGATTTTTTTTATGGTGTGCAGTTTTTCTCTATTTGGTTTTTGTGTTTATTATATATATATATATATATATATTCTTATTATTAATATTATTTATTATTATTGTTTATTTATGTATTTATGTGTTAGTTACGCTTGTTTGTTTATTATTATTTATTTATTTATTTATTTTCCATTATTGTTTTACTTATGTTTTCATTTGTTGGTTTATTTTTAGTTTTTATTTTAACCATTGATTTGTTTTTGTTTTGTTTTGTTATTTTATATTTTGCTTCTATTTATATTGATTAGGTTTAATAATATTATTATTAGTTAAAAAGGGTAAAATATGTAGTTATTAATATTTTCTTAACGTTCAATTTTATAGTGTTTATGTTGTTGACCGTCACATATATATGCAATATATATTTATGTGTTTGGATCAACACAAGCATCATTCTCTTGATGACAAACTATACTTAGTAGTTCAAAACGTGTCGGCTCTATAAATTCTTATGTGATTTTCCATAAGAATTTTGTTGAAAAAAAGACACATAGTGTCTTGGGAGCCAAGTTTTCTTGCCTTTCTCTATGAATATTGTAGTTAAAACTTTCAACATAATCTTCAAGTCTTCCATCATCATTTTGTGGCATATTTAAGACTTCCTCCATTCCTTCTTTATCTTTGTAGTAATCTTGGTACTTCTCCAAAAAATTATGCTTCATTTGAATCCAAGTGCAGATGCTCTCCTTATCGAGACTCATGAACCAACATAATGTAGCATTCTTGATGTGGCAACAAATAAATTAAACTTTTTAGCATATGTCGCATAATCATAACTCCTACGAAGTACATAAAATTTGAAGAGGAATGGGTTAGAATATTCCTTGGATAGGTCGTGAAAGTTGGCTAAGCTAAGTGATGAATGCTCTTAATTTTGGTTTCCTCGTCTGACTCAAGGATAGGGAATTCGAAGGTAGTTTCCTCTTTCTTAAATTCATGGGATATCTCTTGTAGGGACGTATCTTCTTCTTCCAAAGGTGCTTTATGAGAGTCTGTAAAATTCACCCCTTCACAGTGGAAATACTCACTGATTACATCTTCCAAAAACATAGTTTTCACTGGTGTAGAGGATGAAGCTTCTGTAAGCTCGAGCTCCTAGCCAAAGATTTTAGGTTTCTTTCTGTCAAGAGAGCTTGTTGTGGGAATCAATTCATTCAATTTATTGTGCCCTTTTTCCTATGAAGACTACCATGCACTGTTAGCTTTTTGGGGTTTTTGCTAAATCTACCTTATTGAAATCTAACTTTGGTTTGAAAAGTTAAAGAGACATTTTATCTAATGTAAGTTTTTTTAAAAATAAATTGATTGCATTAACTGTTGAAAATAAATTCTCTTAACTAAAGAAAGCAACAATCAAAATAAAACAAGAATTGGGCAACAAAATAATGATTTTACTATTAACAATTCCCTAGCAACAACGCCAAAAATGATGGGATTTTTAATTAATTTTATAATTTTTCATGAATACAATCAAAATTCTATGCATTTAATCAATCAAGATTTGTATGGAACTCGTGACCTATCATGCACCATCTATGCTAGTACAATCTATAGTTGTAGCATTCTAAATTAATGTCATAGGGAAATATATTGAAATGCTTTCACAAGTCACTAGAATAAATCCACACCACAGTTGAAATCCAAACCACTCTTGCAGGAAAGTAAAGAGAACACTTTTCAAGAAATTCAACACGCTTGCAGGAAAGTAAAAAAACTTGCAAAAATAAACACACCGACAGTGAAAGGTAACTTGTTCAAGTGTTTTAGATGATTTTGAATTTTGTAACAAAAATGAACATAAAATGCAGTAGCTAACAAATTTATAGCAAACCATGAGTGGTAAGAGACTCAAACCAAGTTGTGCTATAAATAATCACACGATAAAGGTAATTATAATTCTAGAAAATAAGGTAAAGCAAAGAGTAAATTTGAAAATGTAGTAACTAGTTACACCTGGAAAACAGAGTATTGTAATGTTAATTGTAGAATCAAAGTGGTGTGAGTTGCAACATTAACCTAATCTTTAAGCTAAAACTATAATCATAAAAGAGTTTCAACAATAGCCAAATCATGTGTTATATATGTAAGAGTTGCATCTATGTTTACACTCAAGAGTTGCATCAATGTGTAAATAACCAGGTTAAATGTCATAGATGCAGTACTATGTGAATAAAATAATCATGGTTGTAGCAATAGGTAATTAATAGAATTAGAGTTTCAGTTATACGATAAACAAAGGAATTGCAAGAAATAAATGAATTAAAATAAAGATACAACTACATGAAAATGTACAAACAATACTTGGATATAAAAACAATAGTATGTTAGTCACTCACCACACCATCGATGGAAAGAAACAAAAACTTGTATTGCAAAAATAGAATTACAAGTACAAACAAGCTTTCAAATTCAGGCCAATTGATTCACTAATATGTTTATCTTTGGTTGTCCTACTTATATAAATCTCTAAACTATATTAAGAATTCAATGGAAATTCATGAATGTCTGATTGTTCGATCTAGCTACAATGAATTTCCTTTAGATTATAGAAATCTAGGTGCATGTTGATCTAGCTAGACATCGGTGGCCACCCACCTATTCCATTTGGACTTACAAAATCAATTCTTGCAGCTTTTCACTTCCAATAGCTTACTATTTTTAGTAGGTTTTCAGGTCCTCTACGCCTGGAGCCATTTTGGGGCATTAATGATCCAGGTGGATATTGGTGGCCACCCACCTATTGCATTTGAACCCCCGCCATTAGTTCTTTCTATTTTCAATTTGCATCACAACTTACAATATTTAGCAATTTTTCGAGTCCTGAACTTCCGGAGCCGTTTTAAGGCCCTAAACGACGTTTTTTGGGAAACCCGGGAGAAACATGCATCCATGGACTAATGTTTCTCACACTAAAAATTGTAGTCCTTGGACGGATCTTTCTAACGAGCTATTGAGTGCATCAAACGAAGATCAAATGCCAACGTTACGTCCCCAGGAAGTTGAAACACCAATTTACCCAAACATGGCCAAAAGTTTTGGTGCTTCATCTCCTAGGGTTAGGTTTCTGGACGTTTCAGGTTTTACATTGTTTCTCAACAATAAATAGGGCTTCGAGCCTCATTGTAACATAGTTTAGGGGTTGGTAGCTATCACATCTCTTCTCAGGGATAAGCTGCCAATACCCTAGCTCATTTATTTCCATTATGTTTGTAATAGGCCTTCGAGCCTCAATGTAACATAGTTCATAGGCCTACGCCTACCATATATATTCTCAGAGATAAGATACCAGTGCTCTATATATTTTCCATTATGTTTGTAAGCCTATTTCAGTCATTTGATTTTAATAAAATGAAGCATTATTTCCGCTGCATCTCTGTGTTTTTGGTTATATCTGTATTCTGTTGCATTCGTGCATAAATTTGGATCAGTGGATCAGTGGTATCAAAGCGGGTCTTCTCTTTCTCTATTTTTCTTTGCATGTCCCCAACGTGGTCAGGGTATAAGGAGTTTGGGCTCGATCTAGTTGCACCCTTCCAAGATCAGCCTCGCAAACCCTAATGACCCCCACAGCAGAAGGAAAGAAAGACGAGGGAGCAGAAGATCCGATCAAAATATTGGTTGAGGAGGCCCTAAAGAAACAGAGGAACGCGATGATGGATAACTTTTCCCAGATCCTTCAATGGCTGCCCACCGGCGAAACGTCTACCAACAGGTCTGCGACATCCTGGACAAATCGAATACCAAGTTCAACAAAATTGCCCCCCCCCCCAATTGAGGAACTTAAGGCAATGAAGACCATTGCTTCCTACGGAGGGAGGAATGATCCAGGTGGATATCGCTGGTCACCCACCTATTCCAATTAGACCCGCAACATCAATTCTTGTAGCTTTTCACTTCCAGCAGCTTACTATTTTTAGCAGGTTTTCGGGTCCTGCACACCCAGAGCCATTTTGGGGAATTAATGATCCAAGTGGATATTGGTGTCCACCCACCTATTCCATTTGAACCCCCACCATCAATTCTTTCTATTTTCAAGTTGCATCACAACTTACTATATTTAGTAGTTTTTTCGAGTCATAAACTTCCAGAGTTGTTTTGAGGCCTTAAATGACATTTTTTGGGAAAACCAAGAGAAACATGGTTGCACAGACTGATCTTTCTCACACCAAAAGTTTTATTCCTTGGACAGATATTTCTAATGAGCTACTGAGCGCATCAAACGAATATTGGATGCCAAAGTTACGTTCCCGGGAAGTTGAAACACCAAATTACCCAAATGGGGCCTGCAGTTTTGGCGCTTCATCTCCTAGGGCTAGGTTTTTGGAAGTTTCAGGTTTTACATTGTTTCTAAACAATAAATAGGCCTTCGAGCCTCATTGTAACATAGTTTAGGGGCTGGTATCCATCACATCGCTTATCAGGGATACGCTAACAGTACCCTAGCTCATTTATTTCCATTATGTCTGTAATAGGCCTTCGAGCCTCAATGTAACATAGTTCAGAGGCATGTGCTTGCCACATCTCTTATTAGAGATAAGATACTAGTGCCCTAGCTATTTTCCATTATGTTTGTAAACCTATTTCAATCATTTGATTTTAATGAAATGAAGCATTATTTATGTTGCGTCTCTGTGTTTATGGTTATATTTGTATTCTGTTGAATTCCTGCATAAATTCAGATCAGTGGTATCAAAGCAGGTTTTCTCTTTCTCTGTTTTTCTTTGCATGTCCCCAACACAGTCAGGGTATAAGGAGTTCAGGCTCGATCTGGTTACAACCTTCCAAGATCAGCCTCGCAAACCCCAACGAACCCCCATGGCGGAAGGAAAGAAATACGACGGAGCAGAATATCCTATCAAAATCTTGTTCGAGGAGGCCATCGAGAAACAAAGGAACGCGATGATGGATAATTTTTCCCAAATCCTTCAACGACTTCCCACCGGTGGCACATCTACATCTCGCACGTCTACCAATGGGTCCGCGAAATCTTAGACAAATCCAATACCAAGTTCAGTAGAATCCCCCCCCCCCCCCCCACGATGGAGGAACTTAACGCAATGGAGACCATTTATTCCTAAGGAGGGAGGAATGATCCAGGTGGATATCGCTGCCACCCACCTATTACATTTGGACCTGCAACATCAATTCTTGCAGCTTTTCACTTCCAGTAGCTTCCTAGTTTTAGCAGATTTTTGGGTCCTGCATGCCCAGAGCCATTTTGGGGAATTAATGATCCAGGTGGATATTGGTGGCCACCCACCTATTCCATTTGAACCCCCACCATTAGTTCTTTTTGTTTTCAATTTTCATCACAACTTACTATATTTAGCAGTTTTTCAAGTCCTGAACTTTCGGAGCCGTTTTGAGGCACTAAACGATGTTTTCTAGGTAAATCGAGAGCAACACCAGTCCATGGAATAATGTTTCTCACACCAAAAGTTGTATTTCTTGGACATATCTTTCTAACAAGCTATTGAGCACGTAAAACAGAGGGTGGATGCCAAAGTTACGTCCCCGGGAAGTTGAAACACCAATTTACCCAAACGGGGCCTACAGTTTTGGCGCTTCATCTCCAAGTTTAAGTTTTTGGACGTTTTAGGTTTTACATTGTTTCTCAACAATAAATAGGCCTTCGAGCCTCATTGTAACACAGTTCAGGGGCTGGTATCGGTCACATCTCTTATCAGGGATACGCTGCCAGTACCCTAGCTCATTTATTTCCATTATGTCTGTAATAGGCCTTCGAACCTCAATGTAACATAGTTCAAATGCTTGTGCCTACCACATACCTTCTCATAGATAAGCTACCAATGCCCTAGCTATTTTCCATTATGTTTGTAAGCCTATTTCAATCATTTGATTTTAATAAAATGAAGCATTATTTCCGCTGCATCTCTACGTTTATGGTTATATATGTATTCTGTTGCGTTCGTGCATAAATCTGGATCAGTGGTATCAGAGCGGGTCTACTCTTTCTCTATTTTTCTTTGCATGTCCCCAACATGGTCAAGGTATAAGGAGTTCAGGCTCGATCTGGTTGCACCCTTCCAATATCAACCTCGCAAACCCCGATGACTCCCCATGGCAGAAGGAAAGAAAGACAAGGGAGCAGAAGATCCTATCAAAATCTTGTTCGAGGAGGCCTTCAAGAAACATTGGAATGCGATGATGGATAACTTTTCCCAGATCCTTCAACGGTTGCCCACCGGCAACACATCTACATCCAACACATCTATCAACAGGTCTACGACATCCTGGACAAATCTAATACCAAGTTCAGCAGAATCCCCCCCCCATGGAGGAACTTAACGCAATGGAGACCCTTGCTTCATAAGAAAGGAGGAATGATCCAGGTGGATATCGCTAGCCACCCACCTATTCCATTTGGACCTGCAACATCAATTCTTGCAGCTTTTCACTTCCAGCAACTTACTAGGTTTAGCAGGTTTTCGGGTCCTGCACACCCAGAGCCATTTTGGTGAATTAATGATCCAAGTGGATATTGCTGGCCACCCACCTATTCCATTTGAACCCCCACCATCAGTTCTTTTCGTTGTCAAGTTGCATCACAACTTACTATATTTAGCAGTTTTACGAGGTCTAAACTTCCAGAGCCGTTTTGAGGCCCTAAACGACGTTTTTTGGGAAAACCAGGAGAAACATGGGTCATGAACCAATGTTTCTCACATAAAAATTTGTAGTCCTTGGGAAGATCTTTCTAACGAGCTATTGAGCGCGTCAAATGGAGATCGGATGCCAAATTTACATCCTCGGGAAGTTGAAACACCAATTTACCCAAACGGGGCCTACAATTTTGGCGCTTCATCTCATAGGGTTAGGTTTTTGGACGTTTCAGGTTTTACATTATTTCTCAACAATAAATAGGCCTTTGAGCCTCATTGTAACACAGTTCAGGGGCTGGTATCCATCACATCTCTTATCAGGGATACGTTGCCAGTACCCTAGCTCATTTATTTCCATTATGTTTGTAATAGGCCTTTGAGCCTCAATGTAACATAGTTCAGAGGCCCGCGCCTGCCACATATCTTCTCAGATATAAGCTACCAGTACTCTAGCTAGTTTCCATTATGTTTGTAATCCTATTTTAGTCATTTTATTTTAATAAAATGAAGCATTATTTCTGCTGCATCTCTGTGTTTATGGTTATATCTGTATTCTGTTGCGTTCCTGCATAAATCCGGATCAGTGGTATCAGAGCAGGTTTGCTCTTTCTCTATTTTTCTTTGCATTTCCCCAATGTGGTTAGGGTATAAGGAGTTCGAGCTCCATCCAGTTGCACCCTTCCAAGATCAGCCTCACAAACCCCGACGACACCCCATGGCAGAAGGAAAGAAAGACGAGGGAGAAGAAGATCCTATCAAAATCTTGTTCGAGGAGGCCCTCGAGAAACAAAGGAACGCAATGATGGATAAATTTTCCCAGATCCTTCAACGACTACCCACCGATGGCACATCTACATATAGCATGTCTACCAACAAGTCCGCGACATCCTAGACAAATCTAATACCAAGATCAGCAGAATTTCCCCCCCCCATGGAGGAACTTAACACAATGGAGACCATTTCTTCCTAAGGAGGGAGGAATGACCCAAGTGGATATCGTTGGCCACCCACCTATTCCATTTGGACCCGCAACATCAATTCTTGCAGCTTTTCACTTCCAGCAGCTTACTAGTTTTAGCAGTTTTTTGGGTCCTGCACGCCCAGAGCCATTTTGGGGAATTAATGATCCAAGTGGATATTGGTGGCCACCTACCTATTCCATTTGAACCCCCACCATCAATTCTTTCTATTTTCAAGTTGCATCACAACTTACTATATTTAGCATTTTTTCGAGTTCTAAACTTCTGGAGCCATTTTGAGGCCCTAAACGACGTTTCTTGGGAAAACGAGGAGCAACATTAGTGTGGTCCATGGACCAATGTTGCTCACACCAAAATTTTTAGTCCTTGGACATATATTTCTAACGAGCTATTGAGTGCGTCAAACAGAGATCAGATTCCAAAGTTACGTCCCCGGGAAGTTGAAACACCAATTTACCCAATCGGGGCCTACAGTTTTGGCGCTTCATCTCCTAGGGTTAGGTTTTTGGATGTTTCAGGTTTTACATTGTTTCTCAACAATAAATAGGCCTTCGAGCCTCATTGTAACATAGTTCAGGGGCTGGTATCCGTCACATCTCTTATCAAGGATACGCTACCAGTACCCTAGCTCATTTATTTCCATTATGTCTGTAATAGGCCTTTGAGCCTCAATGTAACACAGTTCAGAGGCTTGTGCCTACCACATCTCTTCTCAGAGATAAGCTACCAGCGCCCTAGCTAGTTTCCATTATGTTTGTAAGCCTCTTTCAGTCATTTGATTTTAATAAGATGAAGCATTATTTCCGTTGCATCTCTGTGTTTATGGTTATATCTATATTTTGTTGTGTTCCTGCATAAATCTGAATCAGTGGTATTAGAGTGGGTCTTCTCTTTCTCTGTTTTTCTTTGCATGTGCCCAACGTGGTCAGGGTATAAGGAGTTCGGGCTCGATCCGGTTGCACCCTTCCAAGATAATCCTTGCAAACCTTGACGACCCCCCATGGCGGAAGGAAAGAAAGACAAGGGAGTAGAAGATCCTATCAAAATCTTGTTCGAGGAGGCCCTCGAGACACAAAGGAACGTGATGATGGATAACTTTTCCCAGATCCTTCAATGCTTGCCCACCGATGGCACATCTACATCCACCATGTCCGCCAACAAGTCTGTGACATCCTAGAAAAATCCAATACCAAGTTCAGCAGAATTTCCTCCCCCATGGAGGAACTTAACGCAATGGAGACCATTTCTTCCTAAGGAGGGAGGAATGATCTAGGTGGATATTGCTCGCCACCCACCTATTCCGTTTGGACCCACAACATCAATTCTTGTAGCTTTTCACTTCTAGCAACTTACTAGTTTTAGCAGGTTTTCGGGTCCTACGCGTCCAATGCCATTTTTGGGAATTAATGATCCAGGTGGTTATTGGTGGCCACCCACCTATTGATCAGAACTAGATCAAGGACCTAAGGATTAGCTCAAATGTCAAAGTTATAGGATTAGGTTGAAACTAAGATGGTTTCCTAGGTCTCATCTTCCTGTTTCTAGTGCCACAAACGGTTCGAAAAATGGACACCGTATGAAGAAGTTATTGCACTTTGAATGTCGAGTGGGTCCGGCGGAGCACGGAGGGGCCAGCCCTCCTCCCATGGAACCTCATCATATGACAAATGTGGGAGCATAATGTTAAGAGAGATTAAGGAGCCTAATATCAGGTTTAATATTTAATTAAGCTTCAGATAAGTGGAGTTTAATATGGCAGATATTTTGGAGGCGCTCCCAAATTTAGGCCAACTTCCACTTTTAGTGGAGTTAATTGGCAGTTGCCCCACATTTAGTGGAGGAAATTGGGGCAAAGTTATTTTGGTCATAAATATTTCATTATTGAACCAAATTGGATGCAATTTTAATCATTTTTTTGTCTCTTAGAGCTTCTGGAGACTTTGGGACAGGTTTCATGCCGAATGGAGTTGATCTTCAGCAGCTTTTGCTTCAAGGAAGATGAAGGAGCCATCAGGGCCACCATGAGACAAATTCAGTTTGAGGCCTAACCAGAAGAGTTGGAGTCCTTTTCTAGAGTTCCAATAGTCTAAATTGGATAACTCATATGTTTCGAATCTGATGAAATGTTTTGCAGAGCCTGTAGGGAATGCTTGAAGGCCAAAAAGCTTCAGTAAATTTCTAGGGGCCATTAGTGCTAGCTTTTGCCAGCAGCAGTGCAGGGCTTAGCTAGAGCTGCTTGAGATCATTTGCAGTGAAATAGTGGCCATTATTGACTTTAAACATGATTCTGAATCTAATGACAGAGGTTTCAGAAATTTTTGATAACTTCTAGAGGTCGAAAACTCAGCAGAGAATTTTTCTATGACCCTAGTGCCAAGGGTGCCGACAGTGTTTGGAGGCGAAATCGGAGCAGCCGGAGGCTGTTTTTGATGAACGAATAGTCTAAATTGGCTATTTCAGATATTTGGAAACCAATGGAAGTGGTATTAGAACATTTTTAGAACCTCTAAAACTCAAAAAGCTGATGTGAAGTTCTGGTCAGCCCTGGGAAAACTGTGGAGGATAACCTTTTTTGGGGGTGCAGTGCTCGATTTGAGAAATTTATCAGTTGGTGTTTGATGTCTGATGTGTATTGGATATAGTATGAGTGGTTTCAGTGACAGAAATATAATTCTGAGGGATTTTATGCCATTTAGAAGCTCAGAGTAGCTTAGTGCACCGACAGAAGGAATCATGTCAACAAGAGCCTAAAGTTGTTTTTCAGAGTTTGGACAGCCAATTGACGGATATTTATGGAATTTTCAGTCCTTTGGATCATTTTTGTATTCATTGGAATTGAAAATTTACTTTTTAGAAAACCTTACCATAATCCCAAAGAGCTGAGTCATGATGAAAAGCTCAAAGGAGATGTAGCCCACGAGATTTCAAGTGAACTCCTAGATTAAAATTGTTGTTGTGTTTGAATGTTTATTTGTTGCATTATGTTGTTTTCATACATGCTAAATTACAAAAATAACAAATGAAGTTAAGACACACAAGCAGTAAAAATTTATACACCACTTTCAATTAAAAAAATTCCGCAAAATTGTCAAGTAAAAGCTAGATCATTTTAATTTAAACTGAGTGGTAGGTTCTTGAAATACATACAAGTTATCCAGACCATTTTCAGATCACCTATTCCATTTGAACCCCCACCATCAGTTCTTTATGTTTTCAAGTTGCATCACAACTTACTATATTTAGCAGTTTTTCGAGTCCTGAACTTCCGGAGCCGTTTTGAGGCCCTAAATGACATTTTTTGGGAAAGTCGGGAGAAACATGGGGTGATAAACCGCTATTTCTCACACCAAAATTTTTATTCCTTGGACATATGTTTCTAACGAGCTGTTGAGCACATCAAACGGAGATCAGATGCCAAAGTTACGTCCTAGGGAAGTTGAAACACCAATTTACCCAAATGGGGCATACAATTTTGGCGCTTCATCTCCTAGGGTTAGGTTTTTGGACTTTTCAGGTTTTACATTATTTCCCAACAATAAATAGGCCTTTGAGCCTCATTTTACCATAGTTCAAGGCTATTATCCATCACATCTCTTATCAGGGATACGCTGCCAGTACCCTAGCTCATTTATTTCCATTATGTCTGTAATAGGCCTTCGAGCCTCAATGTAACACAGTTCAGAGGCCTACGCTTGCCACATCTCTTCTCAGAGATAAGCTACCAGTTCCTTGTTATTCATCAGTAATTTTTTCTTTGTATGGATGACTAAATACTTATCCTAGATTTCTAAAAACAAAGTTCATGAACATTGTGAGTTCTAGAAATCTCAATGCCTTCATTATCCTTAGGATAAAATCTTCACTATCTTATCATCCTATCATGTCAAGGTCAACCTACCACTCCCAGAAGACCCATCATGGACTCATGCCACTCATTATCACTATGTTTTTCCACCTTTTGCCTCATCCCTCTATTTTGTTTTGCCTAACTCCTCCATTGTCCATCTAGGGTTTTTAAGGGAATTTTTCTTGGTTTCATGACCTCCATGGTTAAATCATCAACAAGGCTTATATCCTGAGGCTCTTACACCTCCTCCTATCCTTAATCTACCTTCATAAACACTTCCCATCACTCCTATCCCTCAAAATCGTCATTTTTCTACAAAACCTAGTCTATTGCCACAATTTGAGACTTTTTGAGACTAGGCATGTGTTTTTCCCTTTTGGACCCCTTCCCCTCACTCAATTCTTTAAATTCCACTTTCCCCTACCCTATAACATCTATCCCTATCCCCCAAAATTTCCCCAAGAATATAGACACCCCTTAACCCCTTCATTCCCCTCCCTCTACAAGGTAGTCCTAAATCCCCTACACCAAACCCTAATTTCCTCTTCCAACTAAGCTAGGGTTTGCCATGGAAAATAGGAATAGGAGAAAAGGATATATTTGATAGATCATATCAGCAATTATAAGTCCATACCAACTCATAAACATCATGCCTCCATCATTTTCCAAAAATTCATTCCAAGGGCCAAGTCATCTGCCACACCTAGGGCTAGTTTTGTTTAGAAATATGTTTCTGAACCAACAGCGATGAATTTGGAAAAATTGAGAGATCGTTTTGTCCAAAATAGGTCCAAGAAGAAAAACCTCATTCATATTTTACACAGGTATCATGGTTTAGAAGCAATGTAAAAAATACAAGTGTCACGGGAGAATTTCTGCACAACTAGAGTGACCTTGGGAAAATCAGTTTTTCTCCCAGCTAGAGTGTTCAAATGACTTGCTTGATGGATCCAAAGACAAATAGAATTAAATTTATTTCCAATGAGCTATCATGAGCTCAGTTTGAAATTTAGGAAGGCATCCAAAAGTGGTCTGCACCAGCACATTGCATTTCTGCACCATCATTCAGGACTTTTTGACCAGTCTTGGGAAACTCAACTTTTGACCGGGAAAATCAACTCCAAACAGAAAAAAAAAAAATGGTATATTTGGAAATTATACAATTCAATCTTTCCAACGAGATATCACGGGCCCAAATCTGACTTCAAGAAGGTCATAAAAACCTGCCTGCAAGTTGACCCTTTTTGGGCACTGCTCAAAATCCATGGGCAGGACTGCCCGGCGTTGCGCAAATGCCTGGGCAAGACTGCCCGACACTGCGCAAATCCTAGGAAGGTGAAAATTTTCAAAATATCCCTTCCTAATGCCTAAATTTATCATCTGAGGTGCCTCCAAGGTTGAAGAGAGTCTAAAAAGTTGGTAAGTGTTATATTCTCCTGATCCCTAAGCAAAATTGCAAATTCATTTTGGTTTTTTAGTTGTTGAGCTAAAAACCCTAGGGGGTAAAACCCTAATTCATGTACACAAAGGGACCTTGTCCTTATAATCCTTCTTGGACCAATTTGATGGCATGGGTGGCTAAGGGATTTTAAGCTGTTACCATACTCTCATGATAAAACCTCCTCAAGCTACAAAGCCACTTAAACCCTAAGAGCCCTAGCCTCCACACCTCTCATTCTCCAAAGTTGACTCCATCATCATCTTGACCTTGTTTCATCAAGCCCTAATTTGCAAACCAGCATCTCCTATCAACATGTCAAGAGTTGACAATAGAAGTGGTGGTGATAAAGGTCAAAAGCCTTTGAGACCAAACATAAAGGAGTAAATGATGGTGAATAAGAGGAAAGTGAGCACAACAACGGTGAAGACAAAGACAGTGATAAATTAGAGGGAGGCAGTGATGATAGTGATGCAAATGAGTCAGCCCAAAGTGAAAAAAGGGATGATGCATATGAACAAAGTGAGGACCAAGAAGATGTTGAGGAAGATAAAGAGGGTGTTGAAGGTCAAAAGGGCAGTAATCAAATAGAGCATGTAATCACTAAAGAAGATCATGGTAAAGGTAAGGGAGATGATGACAACACCAAATTTCATAGCCATGATGAATACACCACCAAAACCTCCATCACTCCTCTTACTTGCACATATCAAAGAGGTCAAGGCTAGTGTTTGTTGCCTCCAAAAGGTAAGGGACCTTGTCATCGACATCATCTCAAATAATTGACAATGGCAAGGAAAATATAGGCAAAGGTAAGAAAGGCAAGAAAACTACACAAAATCCCAAATGCATTGACCTAGACAGTGACAATGAAGATAAGGAGATGGCCACTAGGTTTATACTTCAAACCAAAGATGCACAATAAAAGAGCTAGAGAGGGAATTTGGCATGGCATAATACATCATTCATCATTACAAAAGTGAGCATAAGGTGTTCAAGAAGATCAAGAGAGGCCTTGCTCTCCAAAAGAAAATGACCAAGCATTACACAAAGAAGAGCAGGCTTGCCTGTGCCAAAATCAAGGAAGCTCTCCTTGAGGTAAAAAACCTAAAAGAGGTAAATGAGAATAACAGCCTTGGAATTTTGGCTGAGGCTTCTCAGCAGTTGTCTAAAAACATCTAAGGAAGGTCTCCACCAATTTTGAAGGAATTTGGAGAAAATTTTGTTTTTTGAGAATTTTTGGCCTAGTTTACGCAGTGCCACTGGTGCTCCGAATAACTCTGGAGCATATTCAGGAAGAAAGCTTGACATTTTTGGTTTTATCCTAGCTTGCGCATCATCCACACCAAATTTCAGAATATTTGGAGCAATTTTGACCCCTCAAAAGGTCAAAAAACACCTCAGAAATCACCTTTCTGCCTCTGTTTTAGGCCAGGTGCTACACAAATGATATTCTGAGGGTTTTTACATTTTTACTAGGTTATAGGATCTTGATCAGAAAACCACAAGAATTTTTGGAAATTATACTCTTCAGGCTTTCCAACGAGCCATCATGGGGCCAAATCCGACATCGGGAAGTGGTCCAAAACTTGGTTGCAAAACAGCCTATTTTCTGCAAAAGTGGCACTACACAAATGGACTGTCTTTTGCCAAAAAGTCAACAAAACACACAAATTAATGGAAAAATGGTTTTTTAATATTTTCTTGGGCAAATCACTCCAGATTTTATTGAGAAGTTATATTATGTTATTTTTCATTTATTAGCTTAGATATTATGTGTCTTGGGCCTTGCATGGTCATTAAGCACATAAATGACATTTATGACAAAATTAGGGTTTCTGGAAGCCTCTTACGGTTTCCACCTCCTCACTTGCTCCATAAATAGAGCATGAGGCTCTTATGTATTGATTTGGATTTTGATGACTGATTCTGAAGTAATACATAGTCCCTTGGAATTTGAAAAGAACTTGATGTCTTGGAGTTTATGAATGCCTTGGTTTGTTTGTTGATGGAGCAGGACTGGTTGTAGGATCCATGAGTCCGGTTGATGGTGAAGTGTTTCTTTTTGTTTATTTTTTCTAGTTTATCATTATGTTTCCATATTTCTATGTTGCAGTAGGACAAATAATTTGGACTAAGAAATGTTTTCTAATGGCACCTTAAGTCTGTTTTTTCTTCACTGCCTTAATGTTTTCTTCTGCTAGGACATGTTAGAGAATCCTTCTTTGCTCTCTAAGGATCTCCTAAGCTTTTTTATTTCTTCAATGGTTTAAAATAGATGGTATCCAGCATGATTTATGGCTATCCCTAATTCTTGTTGCCACTAAGAACACTATTTTTGAAGTCATCTATTTAAAGCATCATTACTTAGGTTTGTCAAAGAAGTTTGTTTCAATCTTGCTCTTGCATTTACTTAACTAATTGTTTTAAAGGACCTTCATAGCTATAATCTTGGATGTTCAGGTTTCTCTCCTTCTCTGATTATAGTTATTTGTGCATCTTAAATCTTTTTTGTCTTTGATGATGAAATTACTAAAAGTTAAATAAGTTTCTTGCCTTTCTGTATTTCATTTGAATGTTTGTCTTGGATAATTATCTACTTTAAGTCTAAATCAAAGAGTTTAGGGTTTTCTTTGGCTTTGATTGTCTCTGTATGCTTATGATTCTTCCAAATCCCTTTGTTTAAGTATATGATAGAGAATTCTTTAATGCTCTTTGTCAAACTTTGTTTCTCAAAATCAATGTCCATCTCATGATCCTTCAAACCTCAAAGATCCACCAACCAAGCTAGATTTTCCCTACAATACTCCCTAATCCGTTAATGAACCTATCATGACCTTGTTAGACTCCTTTTCCCAATGACTTGAAGTTTTCCTTGTTTCTATCTAGTCTATCTAAGCATCATACCCAACCAAAAAAAACAATTAACAAACCCAATATTTCATAACTAGCCTAAACTAAACCCTAATCAGAAAACAAGTTTACATCTTTGCACCTAATATAAAGATCCCTCTCTGAATCTAGGAAGGCTAGGTCCTTGGATTCCAAATCTTGGCTTTATGCTACCCCTGTCCATTTGTATTTCAATCAATCTAGAAAATTACGGGGAGCTAACATAATGGTGATCACGGTGGGACATTCTGAGTCAATGACAATCTAAGTATTCCTTAGGACCTCAAAAAACCCACAAACATCCTTATATTGGTATTCATTTGCTTATGGTGGACAAAAACTTGCATTAAAATAGCTGAAATCATCCACCTGGCGACTCCACAACTCTCAATAGACCTAAAGACTCCACTAGAGGAAGAACCTGAAACATGACCAGTCATCCTAGAAAGAAACAGCATTCAGGCCTAAGTTGGATTCAAGAAATTATTGTTTTTATCTATAACTATGTTCTATCCTACTTTGAGCCTGGTCAAGAATACAGTGATGAGATCTACATTAATCATTGGAAATATCTCAAGCCTCGAAAAGCTAAGCCTCAAATTTCAAACCATGAGCAGACTTATACACCTGTGCTTACCCCAGATTCACCTGTGGAAAACCTAGTGAAACATGAGCCTCATGCTACCTTTCCTGCTCTTGCTGAAACCTAAAACAATCATAAATCTCTTTTTACTCTACCTATACCCACGAAAGTCCCATAAAGATACAAGCCTCTGATTTTACCTCCTATCTTCCAATCCCTCCCTGCAAATCTTGCAAATAAACTACCCAGATTTGATGGAGAAAGCTCAAAAGTCACCGCTGAAGAACACATTCAAAATCTTGAGAATTTACTTGACCCTTTTGAAATAGAAGAATATGATGTTCATATTAGAATTTTTTCCTTATCATTACAAGGAAAAATTAAGAGTTGGTTTAAGGACCTTCCCACTGCAAGCATTATCAATTTTCATCAATTCACTCAAGTCTTCCTAGATAGGTGGGTGATCATGGTAAATGAAGTTCTCATCATAGAGGAATACAAGCATTTTAAAAGACAACCAGGGGAGACAATTCAATATTTTTTAGCCAGTTTCAATAAGGTATACAATGCAATACCTACTAAGATAAAGCCACCTTTAGGGGGGGCTCTCTTGCACTACCCAAGTACTTTTGACCCAGAGATGCAATTCCAGATAAGAGAAAAAGACCCTTCAAACCTGGAAGAAATGCAAAATATGGAAATTACTTTGGAATTCAACATAATGGAAAGAGAGGAAAAGTTAGAAGAAATAAGGAAGGACAAATCACCTCAAGAGAAACTGACTTCTTCAGAGGTAAAGCTAGAGATGTTGACAGATACAATCAGCAAAATGATGCATATACTTGGCAGGAAAGAGGAAGAGTACAAGGTTGAGGTTGGCGCTGATTATTCAGAGTAGTTGGTATCATTTCCTTGGGAGGAACCAAATTAGTCATTTCAATGCAAAGATATCTATCAAAACATACTGGCTGACGAAGGTTGCAAAGGGGAAGATGCGGAAAGTTGTCAAGTGAGTACTATATGCCTTCCTACATCTTGTGCTTCACTATTAAGAGAGTATTACAAGAAAATTGAAAATTGAAACAAGGTAGAATGCTCTAAAGAATCAGTAAGGAAGGAAATGGATAATACAAACCTTTTTTCAAATCCAAAATTTCTCCCCTCAAATCATCTTGGTATGACTGTTTGGATTACAAAACCAAAAATGGAAGATGAGCCAGCACCTCTTGAGTCCCTACCCTTGTGCTTCGAGTCATTTCAAATGGCTAAAAGAGAAGATATTGGCCATGAATACTCTCCTTTTCATATCAAGTGTGCATAATGGATGACATTCCTCCTATGAATAAGCTGCCCAAATATGATCAATATGATGATGATTATGTTTTCCAGACTCAAGATAACACTACAGAACAATCAATGATTATTTTGTGGGAAAAAGACAGTCATTTTCAACAGCTCAAATACAATGATCAACAAATACCACTCAGCTATGATAGAGAAGAAGAAAGTGCATAAATTTTGGGAGAGAGGGACGGGTCTTTACCTCTTTTTTTTACTTCCTTTTAGTTCATCGAAGACAACCTTAATGCAATCAGAAGTCAGCAATCCTTGGGTATTGATTTCAACAACAAAGACCACATTTAGCCCTATGTCCAGCCTTCACAAGAGAAAGAGAACAGCTATGGCTCTTTTCAACCAGGTTTACTAGAGGACAACATGGCAATATATGTTGAGTCTAACAGTGCAGATGATCATGAGGAAGAGAAGGAGTTTATTTCCCAAAGAAGTCCCAAGCTTAGCCAAGTAGAGGAAGAAGCAGTCCTAGATCAAGCTTATTTTCCAAATTCTCACATTCAGGTATTGTTTCAAGATCCCTTTGCTGATTTATTAGAGGCATCTAAAAGAAGAGCATGTTATGTCAAGAGCAGTTTGTTGCAAAGTGTAAGAAAAATTTTAAGCACTACAGTTCAAACACAAGTGAGGTGGGAGTGGCCTTTTAATTTTGTCAGCACCGTCAATGAGCTAAACCAAGATCCCTCATGGAATCATCTGCTTGATTGGATGTATTGGAAAATTGAGTTCACCAGCTGAATGTATATCATGTATAGGTTAGATTAGGATAGATAGGAAAACAAATAAGCTCAGCACTATGAGTATCTTTCTACCTTGGTGCTGCACAAATGACAGTCTGAAGGTTTTTGAATTTTTTACTAGGTTATAGGAGTTGGATTAGAAAACCACAATATTTTTTGGAAATTATACTCTTCAGGATTTCCAACGAGCCGTCATGGGGCCAAATCCAACATCGGGAAGTGGTCCAAAACTTGGTTGCAAAACAGCGTATTTTCTGCAAAAGTGGCATTGTGCAATTGGACTGTCTTTTGCCAAAAAGTCAACAAAACACACAAATGAATAGAAAAATGATTTTTTTATATTTTCTTCTGCAAATCACTCCAGATTTGATTGAGAAGTTATATTATGTTATTTTTCATTTATTAGCTTAGATATTATGTTTCTTAGGCCTTGCATGGTCATTAAGCACATAAATGACATTTATGACAGAATTAGGGTTTCTGGAAGCCTCTTATGGTTTCCACCTCCTCACTTGCTCCATAAATAGAGCATGAGGCTCTTATGTATTGGGTTGGATTTTGATGACTGATTCTGAAGTAATACATAGTCCCTTGGAATTTGAAAAGAACTTGATGTCTTGGAGTTTATGAATGCCATGGTTTGTTTGTTGATGGAGGAGGACTAGTTGCAGGATCCATGAATCTGGTTGATGGTGAAGTGTTTCTTTTTGTTTATATTTTCTAGTTTATCATTGTGTTTCCATCTTTCTATGTTGCAGTAGGATAAAGAATTTAGACTAAGAAATGTTTTCTAATGGCACCTTAGGTCTGTTTGTTCTTCACTGCCTTAATGTTTTCTTCGGCTAGGACATGTTAGAGAATCCTTCTTTGCTCTCTAAGGATCTCCTAAGCTTGTTTATTTCTTGAATGGTTTAAAATATATGGTATCCAACATGATTTATGGCTAGCCCTACTTCTTGTTGCCACTAAGAACACTATTTTTGAAGTCATCTATTTAAAGCATCATTACTTAGGTTTGTCAAAGAAGTTTGTTTCAATCCTGATCTTTGCATTTACTTAACTAATTGTTTTAAAGGACCTTCATAGCTATAATATTGGATGTTCAGGTTTCTCTCATTCTCTGATTATAGTTATTTGTGCATATTAAATGTTTTATGTCTTTAATGATGAAATCATTGAAAGTTAAATAAGTTTCTTACCTTTCTATATTTCATTTGAATGTTTGTCTTGGATAATTATCTGCTTTAAGTCTGAATCAAAGAGTTTAGGGTTTGATCTACCTTTGATTTTCTCTCTATGCTTATGATTATTCTAAATCCCTTTGTTTAATTATATGATAGAGAATTCTTTACTACTCTTTGTCAAACTTTGTTTCTCAAAATTAATGTCCATCTCATGATCCTTCAAACCTCAAAGATCCACCAACCAAGCTAGATTTTCCCTACAATACTCCCTAATCCGTTAATGAACCTATCATGACCTTTTTAGACTCATTTTCCCAATGACTTGAAGTTTTCCTTGTTTCTATCTAGTCTATCTAAGCATCATACCCAACCAAAAAAAAACAATCAACAAACCCAATATTTCATAACTAGCCTAAACTCAACCCTAATCAGCAAACAAGTTTACACCTTTGCACCTAATAGAGATATCCCTCTCTGAATCCAGGAAGGCAATGTCCTTGGATTCCATAGCTTGGTTTGATGTTACCCCTGTCCATTTGTATCTCAATCAATCTAGAAAATTACAGAGAGCTAACACGCCCTAGCTAGCTTCCATTATGTTTGTAAGCCTGTTTCAGTCATTTGATTTTAATAAAATAAAGCATTATTTCCATTGCATATCTGTGTTTATGGTTATATTTTCAGTCAGGGTATAAGGAGTTCCGACTCGATCTAGTTGCACCCTTCCAAGATCAGCCTCGCAAACCTTGATGACCCCCCATGGCAGAAGGAAATAAAGACGAGGGAGCAGAAGCTCCTATCAAAATCTTGTTTGAGGAGGCCCTCGAGAAACCGAGGAACGCGATGATGGATAAATTTTCCCAGATGCTTCAATGGTTGTCCATCAGCGGCACATCTACATCTAGCACGTCTGCCAACAAGTCCGCGACATCCTGGACAAATCCACTACCAAGTTCAGCAGAATCCCCCCCCCCCCCCCATGGAGGAACTTAACGCAATGGAGACCATTTCTTCCTAAGGAGGGAGGAATGATCCAGGTGGATATTGCTGGTCACCCACCTATTCGATTTGGACCCGCAACATCAATTCTTGCAGCTTTTCACTTCCAACAGCGTACTAGTTTTAGTAGGTTTTCGAGTCCTGCATGCCCAGAGCCATTTTGGGGCATTAATGATCCAGGTGGATATTGGTGGCCACCCACCTATTCCATTTGAACCCCCACCATCAGTTCTTTCTGTTTTCAAGTTGCATCACATCTTACTATATTTAGTAGTTTTTTCGAGTCCTGAAACTCCAGAGCTGTTTTGAGGCCCTAAACGACATTTTTTGGGAAAACCGGGAGCAACATGGTTCTATGAACCGATGTTGCTCACACCAAAAGTTGTAGTCCTTGGAAATATCTTTCTAACGAGTTATTGAGCACGTCAAACGAAGATCTTATGCCAAAGTTACGTCCCTGGGAAGTAAACACCAATTTACCCAAACGGGCCCTACATTTTTGGCGCTTCATCTCCTAGGGTTAGGTTTTTGGAAGTTTCAGGTTTTACATTGTTTCTCAACAAAAAATAGGTCTTCGAGCCTCATTGTAACACAGTTCATGGGCTAGTAGTCGTCACATCTGTTGCCAGTACCCTAGCTCATTTATTTCCATTATGTCTATAATAGGCCTTCGAGCCTCATGTAACACAGTTCAGAGGCCTGCGCCTGCCACATATCTTCTCAGAGATAAGCTACCAGCGCCCTAGCTAATTTCCATTATGTTTGTAAGCCTATTTCAGCCATTTGATTTTAATAAAATGAAGCATTATTTCCGCTACATCTCTGTGTTTATGGTTATATTGTAGTCTGTTGTGTTCCTACATAAATCCCGATCACATGCTATCTCGATAAACTATGTGACAAGTCAGAGCTGGGTCACGATTTCCTTGAGGAGTGACCAATTTCCCTTGTCACTTTCCTACATTAGCATATTGGTTGGTTGACTGATATGGGTGATCCCTTGGCAATAGTTGTGTGGTTGAGGTAACACATTGTAATGTTATTTTTTGAGGTAGTAGCAGACATGTGTTCTAGTCTCTATGGTGTCTAAGAGGCTAAGGAACACAAGGTCTCAAAAACCTATAAACCGTTTCGCGAGAAAAACCTTAGAAAGACCCAAAATAGATTAATTATACTATAATTAAATATTTCGTAAGTTTAACTTAGGAAATTTTTTTAATTAAATCAGATTAATTAAGGGAGGTTGAATTTTCTCTAGAGACTTCCAGAAATGTCAATTGACGAAGTCAAGATGATCATTGGCATCGATTGAGATGTGATCATGGAAATTGCTTGCCCAACAGAAGATTATAGGAGAAATTTGATGGGTTTTGGAGAGAAAACAATTAATCACATAGCAGTTCAACTTGCCAAGTTGTAGTGATTCAGCAAGGTTGAAGTTGAAGCTAAGGAGACACCGATAGTAAGGGTTTCAACTGAAATTGGAGAGAATATTTCTAGGGCATATTTCCACAGAGATTTAGAGTATTCTAAAAGTCAAAGAGAGGCTGAAAGTATCTATAGATAACTCATATGAATTCTCCAATGCACGTATCTGAGCATCAAATCAATTTCTGATTATTCGAAACAGTTTCTAGAGGAAGAGTGAGTTGCAGGTAGATGATGGGGTTGCAATATCATCTTTCCAGTAGTAGCTTGAGTTTCAGTTTAGCCAGTGTGCATTTCCAATTTCTATTGCGCAGAGAAGGAGGGAGTGTGAATTACTGAAGGACGTTAAGTTGGTTTTTGCAGAGGAAACAATGAGTTTCCATATCGATTTTCCAGTTGGAGCAAGCGAGAAAAAATTTCGGAGCTTTTCCAATCTTCGGCAAGTATATCATTGTACTCTTTAATTTGTTGAAGAATTAATAATATAACCCTCATTTATTGAACCGGTTTTCCATTGGGGGTTTTTCCATGAATATTTTTCCTAAAACATTGGTATCATATTTGTTGTATGTGTGAATTATTTTCTCAGTTATAGTATTTTATTATTCGTAGTGTTTTTATTTGTGAATATTTACACTAGTGGATTATTCATTATTTTCCATAAATTAATTTATAAAAGACAAATAAACTACATAATTTAGGAGAATAATACCCATTAGATAAAATCATGGAAATTTCACATGGTATAAAATTAAATTCAATTAGAGAGGCTCTAGAGTGAAGTTGGTGCAGATCAGAGGGAGATCAAAGCACTGAAGAGTAGATTTGCATAGGTCAATCATCCAATGTATTCCAGAGGCAGCACTTCGATTTCCAGTTCAGGGAAGTGATCCAAAGGAAGTGTGAGTTTTCTTAGTGAGTAGAAAAAGAAAGTGAGGTTACCAGAAAGGATTTACAAAGGTAGATCATATTTCGCAAAGCATATCTAGCGGATAGGGCTTGTACAAAAATGGTTTTGTAGTAGCAGATCAGCACAGGGCAAAGAAGAGAAAAAAAAAAACAAGGGTTTTGACCCAATTTATTGATTACTCTAGTGTATTTGAGTTCACAATTTTTTTCAAAGATGTTCACAGAGAGATTAAGAGATCAAGACAGGTTGGATGGAGCCTCCAACTTTGCAATATGGAAGGTGAGGATGTTTTTTTTTAGATGAAAATGGTTTGAAGTAGTTCACTACAGCAATGATATTTGTGCCAACATATCCCATCTAGTTCCATGAATACAGGAGGGATAATTCCATGGAAAAGAGGATGACCCTTGATGGTGTCAGGGATCATATCGTTCCACACATCACAGAGAAGGGAACCATGAAGGAGATGTGGGATGCCATCGTAAAACTTTACTAGGATACGTCAAAGAACCAAAATATGATCCTCAAGGAGAAGTTGAGGATGGTGAAAATGCAGAAGGGCGAGGATGTGACCACCTATCTCACCAAGATTTAGTTTGTTAGATATGAACTAACTATAGTAGGAGAGAAGCCACCAGACGACGCGTTCGTGTGTATAACACTAAATTGGTTTACCGAGGAATGGCGTACGTTTTTCCAGGTGATCTCTGAGCGGGACAAGCTTCCAGATTGCGAATGCCTATGTAGTGCTTTCACTTAGGAGGTGTTGAGGATGAACTTGGTCAACGACACTTCTAGTGGCAGTAGAGAGACAGTGAATGTGAAGGAGGAGGAGAAAATTTCTCTTGCAGGTAAAGGGAAAGAAAAGAAGGGTCACATCCAGGGAAAAAAATTGAAAGGAGAAAAGAAGAAGAAGGAACTATCGAAGGTCAATTGTTTTGGTTGTAGTGAACTTGGTCACTATGTCAGCCATTGTAAGTTGGAGGAATAAGGACAAAAGGGGGAAGCAGACAGTTGCTTTAGAAAATATTGAGGATTTCAATGCTAGGTTGGATGATGAATTTTCACGGATAGCAGCAGTACCTCCAAGATGAGGAGTATGAAACTTCAGTATGTTAGATCGGGCAAGGTTCGAGGAACAAGCATCAAGAAAATCTAGATCTAGCCAAGGAAGGCTTGATCAGTAGAGCAGATCCAATTGTTGTGCATAGGATTCCTTAGTTGAAACATCACCTTTGCTACAAGAACCCAAGTATTAAGTAGGAGGATAAATAGTCATGATACAAAAGGTACGTGAGTTCAATATTAGCAAGGTGCAGCCAAATCAGCCAAATACTCGAGAGATAGTTACAAAGGTAGTTGCAAGGTGTTACACAGTAATTTGTCACCATCCCTACCATTCCCCTTCCCGCACATTGGAGGGCCCATTTTGTGACCTGTGAGCAATGTCATGCCTTGAAACCACTATCATTGCATTCCTCTAAATATGAGCTTCAATTGCCCTGAAGACATCTCCTTGCAAAAAACCATAAAAACATCCCTTTTTGCATTGGCGCGTGCAGCCAATTCATCACTCACGCCAATGGGGAAAATCCTACAAAGAGGCCGCGCCAACTGGCGCTCTGTCCCAGAGTTGCAGTCGCGCCAGCCAATTTAAGGAGTGTTTTTTAAAATAAAATGGCGGAAGTTTCGTTTCAACAGACTCAGAAACTGTTATCTATCTTGAGTTGGGAGGTTTGGCTCCGGGATTTCCATGAAGGGGAAGTGGTTTGCCACCTCTCATGGAAGCTTCCTTGAAGATAGGGCCCATCCCACAATTATAGGGGATCCCAAATCCCCTTCCTCCATCTATAAAAGCTTGCTCATTGCCATTGCAAGCTAGTCTTGAAGTGCCCAAGTTTTGAATTTCCAAGTTCTCAAATTCCCAAGAGCCTTAATGCTGCAAGAGCCCTCATTCTTCCCTTAAGGCTAGACTCAAGCAAGGAGACTATCGTCGAGAGACTCTAAGAGAGGCTTGTCCCATCCTTGGCAGGCTTTGCGAGACGTGTACTACTGGAGACCCCTCCGAAGGAGACCTCAGCGTCAGAACATTGGTTGTACTCTCTTTCGATTGTTTATTAATGAATGACTACCGGTTATGACTCTGTCTGTTTACCATGATAATGATGCTGAAGTTATATCCTTGATCGAGCATATAGCGTATTCTGGATTTTATACTTTGTGACTGCATTGCTCTTGGCATGCGTGTGTGTCCATTCACTGAGATCTGGGGATCGTGGATCCGCCGAGTCGAGAACCTGGAACACTGCCTCTTCTACGAATCATAGCGTTGGACTCCGGGAGGCCTTCCATCGCTGGTCTGCTTACGCACTAGGAACTTGCGCCGATTGATGATTGTTACTAGACCCGTTCGGATAGTAGGGACTTCCTCCATCCACAGAGGGATTACCCTCCTCAACACTGGCTAATGCCTGGGGACTGCCCAGGTTTGGATTGGTCTGCTGACTTGAGCCACGTTTCTTCTGCTTGCCAGCCTTCTCGGGCCGGGCTCTTTGTCGCTGTTTGGTCAATGATATCATTGACTTACTTCTAGAGTAGTCTTATTTTGGTCGAGAAACTTGATATCGCGATGGTGTTAGCCCCATATTACTAGTTTAGTCCTCATTTGATGTACCCTGTAACTCATTTTTCTATTATTGTGCTCCTTAAATTATTATTTTTAGGTCGCACAGATTACATTGTGGTCGTTCACTGAGATTACTATGGTCTCATGACTCCTATATAGAAAGGAGGTTTTGTAAATTGTATCATCCAAGAACTGCTCCATTCATGTAATGTATCTGAGGCTGCCCCTCGAAGTGGCTTATTTATAAGGCGTTGATATCTCATTTCTTCTATTTTTGGAGTTGGTTACACAACATTTGGTATCAGAGCTTGGGATTCTAGGGTTTCGCTGCTCCAAACAGGTCATCGTGGAATTTTTGCTATAACTTTTGTTCTACGAATTTTCAGAAGCTGAAATTTTTAGGGTGTGAAGCCGAAATCCTGAGGAAGTTTTTCTAAAAATTTCAGAGCTTGGTTCGCAATATTTTTGGAGATATCATCTGTGGAAGTTAGGTCTTTTTTCAAGCTCCTAAACAGGTCATTGTGGCATTTTCGCTATAAATTTTTTTCTACGAAGGTTCAGAATCTGAAATTCATATGGTGCGAAGCTGAAATCCTGAGGAAATTCATCAAAAAAATTTTAGAGCTTGGTTCGCAATATTTTTGGAGATATGATCTGTGGAAGGTAGTGCTTTTTCAGGCTCTTGAATTGCATCTCAAAGAGGTGATCGTGGGAAAATTTCAATAACTCTCTCTCTGGGCATCGGATTGGAGTACCGTAAAAAGTGGTCGCAAGCACACAGACTGTAGTTTATTGGCTATCAATTTCAGAGACAAAGGATGAAACAGTGACATGTGGCAAGTCGTACAAGTTCGCTCTACTGAACCAGTCCATAATTAGGTCATTGTGGAAGATTGGACACAACTTTGTCTTGGAGAATCCAAATCAGGTCATACCTGTGTCATTCAAAATAAAATTCAGAGGGATACTACAGTGCTGAATTTCAGATATTGAAGATCTGCAATCACAGAGATAATACAATTTCAATATCGAGCTCCTCAAAGCAAGAAAAAGGTGTGTATTTTTTTCAAATTGCACAAGTCTTGTTTGAATAATCAAGTTAAATTGATCCCAAGGGCATATTGTAGAATAGATATCAGTATTTGATTCTAAAATGGCCCCTAAAAAGAATTCAACACCCATTAAGCCTTCAGAAGGCTCTACTATGACTCATGAAGATGAAGAATGGCAACATGACATATCAAAATTACAAGAGCAAATTTTGCTCTCGCAAAGAACAACAAAAAATGAAATGGAAGTTTTGAAGAAAGGCGTGGAAACTAAGATGGATGGTTTGAAGAAAGGCGTGGAAGCTAAGATGATTGGTTTGGAAGCTAAGATGGATGGCATGGAAGTGGTCATGGAAGCTAAGATTGATGACATGGAAGCTAAGATTGATGAGAAAATGGAAAACATGAAGAATTTTCTAAAAGCAGACATGGAAGGTTTGACAAAGTTTATACAAGAAAGGTTTCCTAATGGTGAAAAGATAGTAGAAGAACCTCATGATGAGAACAAAATAAATGTTAATTGTGATTTCATAAATTCTAATGTTGGCGGGAAGAACCACCATATTCCAAAGATGGATATGAGGAAGTTTGATGGAAAGGATCCTGTAACATGGATACTACAGATGGAGCAATATTTTGATCTCCATAACGTACAAAACACACAAAAGGTACGGATTGCAACTTTACATTTAGAACAAAATACATTTGTATGGTATCAATGGCTTTGCTCCCGTAAAAAAATTGTCACTTGGTCAATTTTTACGGAGGAAATGATAGCACATTATGAGGATACAAAGAGCAACACCTTCTTTAGCCAATCGATAAATCTCAAACAAAAGGGTTTAGTGGGGCAGCACATTGAGGACTTCCAAAAATTGAATATAAGGGTAACTAATATTCCAGAGGAACACAGGATTGATCTCTTCTTAGGTACTCTAAAGGATAACATCCAACATGAAGTTCATGTTTTGGAACCCGATTCATTGGAGAAGGCATTCAGGTTGGCAAGAAAAGTTGAATGTAAAATTATGGCGACAAGGAAGCCTACCACTCAATTCTATAAAGAAGGAAGTGTTTCTACGCCTAGATTTCCACAACCTACAAGGTTGACACCACAACAATTGGAAGAAAAAGAGCAAAAGGGCTTTGATACAGTTGTGATAGCAAATACACTAAAGGTCATAAGTGTGCTGAAAAGAAATTATTTTACATAGATTGTGAAGAAGAAAAAGAAAATGAAAAAGAAGAGGATATACACCAGGAACCAGCCATAGAAGAGGAAGAAATGAATCCGACCATATCATGTAATGCACTGGCCGGAATTACCACTACTCAAACTCTCAAGATAGTAGGACAAATCAAGAAGAAAAGGGTAATAGTGTTGATTGATTCCGGTAGCACCCATAATTTTATTCATTGTAAGGTAGCCAAGGAATTAAATTGTTTCCTATACCCAGCACCAGAATGTCAAGTGACGGTTGCAAATGGAGGAACTATAAATTGCTCTGGAAAATGCCATAATATCAAGCTAACCATGGGGAAATATGTGTTGACAAGTCCAATGCTTTCCATTCCTATGGGAGGTGCTGATGTTGTACTAGGAGTACAATGGTTACAATCTTTGGGGACGGTAGCTTTTAATTTTCAAGAACTTTTCTTGAAATTTTTTTCAGAAGGAAAGGAAGTCGAATTACGGGGTATTGAAGGGAAGACAGGAAGGATAATAAGCTCTAATGTCATGACAAAGATTCTAAAGAAAGAACACCGAGGCGTAATTGCACAATTATGCTCACTAGAAGTTCCGACATCAAAATCATCTATTTCTGCAAATCTCCAACAAGTCTTGGACAATCATTCCAAGGTGTTTGAAACTCCCAAAGGACTCCCACCTATTCGTGATCATGATCATGCTATTCATTTGATTCCAGGAAGTGTTCCTCCAAACATCAGGCCCTATAGATATCCTTACTTCCAAAAGAGAGAAATTGAACGTATGATTGCAGAAATGTTAGAGGCGGGTATAATTCAACCTAGTCAAAGTTCTTTCTCTGCTCCTGTAGTATTGGTACACAAGAAGGATGGATCATGGCGAATGTGTCCAGATTATAGGGAGCCCAATAAGCTCACCATTAAAGACAAATTTCCCATTCCTGTGATTGATGAATTATTGGATGAATTACATGGAGCAATTTATTTTACCAAGTTGGATCTTCGTTCAGGATATCATCAAATTAGAATGAAGACTGAAGATATTCCAAAAACAGTGTTTCGAACTCATGAGGGTCACTATGAATTTTTGGTCATGCCTTTGGCCTTACCAATGCACCTTCTACATTTCAAGGGTTGATGAATTCCATTTTCAAACCCTTCCTTAGAAAATTTGTGCTAGTATTTTTTGATGATATACTAATATACAGCAGGTCTTGGAAGGATCATGTTGAACATGTTGAAATGGTGCTCAAACTATTGCAAGAGAAACAATTATATGCAAAAAAATCCAAATGTTTCTTTGGAGTACAAGAGGTGGAATATCTGGGTCATATTGTATCTCACGAGGGTGTTAAAGTAGACCCTAACAAAATTAAAGCCATTATGGAATGGAAAGTCCCCACAACCATAAAGCAGTTGCGAGGATTTCTCGGGTTAACAGGGTATTATCGCAAGTTTGTTAAGAATTATGGGAGAATAGCAGCACCTCTAACAACATTATTGAAGAAAGATGTATTTTCATGGACTCTTGAAGCAACTAAGGCCTTTGAACGTCTTAAAGAGGCAATGTGCCTAGCACCAGTCTTAGCTACACCAGACTTCACAAAAACCTTTATTGTGGAATGTGATGCCTCAGAAAATGGAATTGGTGCAGTTTTAATGCAGGAAGGAAGACCCATTGCTTTTGAAAGTCGTCCAATCAAAGGAAAGTATTTACAGAAACCTATTTATGAGAAGGAAATGTTAGCAATACTGCATGCACTAAAGAAATGGCGAACTTACCTAATGGGAAGAAACTTCAAGGTAAAAACTGATCATGATAGTCTTAAACACTTTTGGAACAAAGACTATCTTCAGAAGAGCAGCAAAAATGGGTCACAAAGATGTTGGGTTATGACTTTGAAATAATCTACAAAAAAGGAAAGCTTAATGTTGTTGCAGATGCACTCTCAAGAAAGAATGAAGAGGTGGAAGCATTGCTTTGTGCCATTTCTATTATCCAATCGGATTGGATAACCGAAGCAAGAGATGAATGGAAGAAGGAAAAAGGTGTATGGACACTCATTCAAAAGTTGTAGCAAGATCCTAGTACATCTGATAAATTTAGTTGGAAAAATGATTCCTTATGGTACAAAGATCGCTTATATCTTTGTAAGAATTCCCAACTGAAACAAAAGATTCTTCTGGAATTGCACACTTCTCCTTTAGAAGGACACTCAGGATTTTTAAAAACTTACCACAGGGTGAAGAAAGATTTTTTTTGGGATGGCCTTAAATCTGATATTCAAAAGTTTGTGGCGGAATGTTTGGTTTGCCAGCAGAATAAAGTGGAGACAATTAAGACCCCTGGACTTCTACAACCTTTATCCATTCCAAGTCAACGTTGGGAGGAGATTTCAATGGATTTTATCACAGGTTTACCGAAGTCCAAAGGCAAGAATGTCATCATGGTGGTAGTTGATAGACTTACCAAGTATGCACACTTTTTTGCATTATCTCATACATTTAAAGCAAGTACAGTTGCTACTACATTTGTGGACAGAATTCAAAAGCTACATGGAAGCCCAAGGGTTATTGTGAGCGACAGAGATCCCATTTTTACGAGAAATTTTTGGACGAAGTTATTTTCTTGTTTGGGTACTCAATTAGCTCATAGCTCATCTTATCATCCTAAATCTGATGGTCAAACAGAGATAGTAAATAAATGTTTGGAAGGATATCTTCGTTGTTTTGTATCTGATAAACAAACACAATGGGTCAAGTGGTTACCTCTCGCTGAATGGTGGTATAACACTTCCTTCCATACTGCAGCCAAAATGACCCCATTTATGGCACTTTATGGATATCATCCACCATCGATTACATCATCTTTAAGGGAAAATTCGAAGGTTCAAGCAGTCGAAGATCACATCGAGCATCAGCAAGAAGTTCTCCAAATCTTAAAGGATAACCTTAATTTGGCACAAAATCGAATGAAACAATAGGCAGATCAACATCGCAGCAAGAGAATTTTTGATGTAGGAGATTGGGTATTTTTACGGCTACAACCATATAAACAAATGTCCCTCAAGCAAGCTAAGAAGGATAATGAATTATCGCCAAAGTACTATGGTCCTTACAAGGTGTTGCAAAAGATTGGTACTATGGCATACAAATTGGAGCTTCCTGCTTCTTCGCGAGTACATCCAGTTTTCCATGTTTCATGCTTAAAGAAGGTTATAGGTGAAAATCTTCTAGTTCAAACAATATTTCCAGAACTTGATGAGGAAGGAAAATCATATTGGAACCTGAAGCGGTCACAGAAACAAGCACTCGACAACTACGGAATCGATCAATTTCAGAGTATCTCATCAAGTGGAAGAACTTACCCACTGAAGATTCTACATGGGAGGATGAGAATTTTATACAGAAGCACCCAGAGCTACTCAAGCATTGAGGACAACACTTTTTTCAAGGAGAGGGGCATGTTAGGTCCCTATATTACTAGTATAGTCCCTTATTGTTGTTAGTGTAACCCCCTTATTGTTATTATTGTACCCTTGTAACCCCCATTTTGTTATTATTGTGCCCTTAAATTATTATTGTTAGGTCGGCTAAGATTACATTGTGGCCCACTAGGATTACATTATGGCCCCATGGACTCCTATATATAGAAAGAAGGTTTTGTAAATTGTATCATCCAAGAATTGTTCATTCATGTAATGTATCGGAGGTTGCCCCCTCGAAGTGGCTTATTTCTAAGGCATTGATATCTCATTTCTTCTATTTTTGGAGTTGGTTACACAACAACCTTTTAGCTTGACAGTCGCGCCAATTGGCACAGGTTGCTTATGTATTACTCGCGCCAATTGCTTTTTGGCGCTAGTTACAACCTCACAGTCGCGCCACTCCTGTGAGGCATTAGAGTTCGCTCAGTTTTGAGCTCTCTGGGTCTGTTCAATGTGTTTCTTTTTGGTTTTTCGGCTACCTGAGTGTGTTGGAGTCCTGTTTGACTGGGAGTTTGCCTTCATCCTTTAGTTTTTTGCTTTTCTCCATCGATTTCACGTTTTAAGCCCTAGGGCATCTAGTGGCTTTGTGTGTCGAGCCCTCCTTAGGAGTTTTGGTGTTATGTTAGTCCAGTCAATTCTTTGATTTCTCCTCTGCAGTCTCTTAGTGGTTGTTCACCGTTTCGTTGCGATTTTTGGGTGATTTTTCTTCTCTTCACTCAAATTTCATTTGGTCTTGCTTTGGGCCTAGATCACGCGGTCCATTGGAGCCTTTGGGACTTTTTTTTGGTTTTGAGAGACTTTGGTCGATTTGAGATCTGATTGTTTGTGCCATTGAGTGAAATTCGCTTGTTTTACTCTCTTAATATCATTTCTCGAATTGATTTTCGTTTGTTTTCGGTTTGTTTAGTGCATTTAGCTATCAAACATTGAAAAAAAAAAAAATTCTCTTTTTCTTTTGGTTGATTAGTGCAAATTGAAATATTTTCATTTTACTAGTAATTAGTGAATCTGAAAGAAAAGTTTTAGTTTCATTATTTGCATTAGAGATATCATTGATTGTCTTCTGATCATTTTGTTTGTGTAAAAGCTCTCAACTCTTTTGTAGCTAGTTTTCATCAAACGAAATGATGTACTGTGGCATGTAGTCTTGCATTTAGGAGATTTTTGAGACAGCACATTCGTTAGGGCCTGAAAACTGAAATGTAATTGAAGATCAACTTTAAAATCTACTCAATTTACACTAAGGCAGCATTGAAATCTAACGAAACATATTTAGAGGTCTAGGCTAGAGACGTGTTCTGGCGTCTTAAAACCTAGTAGCTGTCGTTCGCCTCTTGGCTTTAGACAGCGCTAGTACGGACTTGTTCTCCCCGTACCGTCGCGTATATAAAGGGAGACCCCACTAGGTTTCAATCCTTTATCCGTAGGAAGCCGAGTCTGCCGCCCTATATCCGTGATACACCGAACACAACATTCGGGGAGATTGCCTGCATGTACGGAAAGTCCTTGGTTGATTTCTCTTTCATTATTGAAACCAAGGTGTATATCACAGTTCACGGTTATTTGGTACACCATTTTGCCTAGTATTCCTGAGCAGTCATTTGATCTTTTCTGACTCCCTAAATTTGAAAAGATCGCCAAGCGCTTGTCCTTTCACGCTTGTGTCAAATCTTAAAGAGATAGAGTCACCTTTTTGACCGTTTCTCGACTCTTAAAACATGAAATGGTGAAGTTTCTTATTTTTCAATGTGGTAAAAATTAATCACCCACGATTACACGCCCTGTTAGATTTTGCTTGTTGACCGTTTGATCGTGTGTCTTGACTCTTTTTCAGCCCGTGTGTGGTTTTGAGTTTTGATGGCAACTTTTTTGGAGTTTACCAACCAAGGAATCCCCTCGGAAGGGAATCCTGGTCAGTTTCCTCCTTTTGGGAATGTTGGTGCTCCTTACATGGCAACGTTGTCCCTTCCCGGGTTAACCGTTGGGTTGCCTGTTTGGTTGTTTTCAATCTCTGTGGTCCCGAATATCTCCGCTACTGTTCAATCAGTTCCTCCACCTGAACAACATCATGTTGATTCCAAGGTGAGCCTCTCCCCTTCTTCGCCTGTTTCTGTGTCCTCCTCTTCTACTTCGCCTGGTGAAAGTCTGGATTCGAGTAACCAGGTGGCTAAGAAGAAGAAGAAGAAGACAAAGAAGAAGTCCGATAAAAGAGAGGCTAAAGCTACCACTACTGTTTCTGAAACATCTCCTCTTGATATACCTTCCAACCCTCCACGGAAAGTCAAGTTCCCCTGCATGTTGTGCACGGGAGACCATCTTCTTCGAGACTGCCCTGGCATTCCCAAGGTGCTTGAAGCACGGTCCAACGGCCCTCCGCTGTTGCCTTTGACTTCCGGGAGCCAGGTTGGGGGCACGTCTTCAACTGGTGTTGATAAGGCTCCTAAGAAGCAGGGTAAGATCACCAATCCCTGTAAGTTGTGTGAAGGGCACCATGCCATTCACCTTTGTCCTTATATGGATGAAGCCAAGTGAGTGTTGGACAACCTGGTTGTTTCCACACCACGCCTCCCAGCTGGTTATAAGCATCTCTCTTTGAGTCTTCCACCTATTGATGATACGATTGGTCAAAAATCATCTTTGGTCGATCCCACTCCCTCAGAAATTCGGATTCAAGAATCCGTCCCTGACCAACCATTAGTCGTGGGATCGGTTGAGTTGGCCCCTTCTACGGTGCACCAGGTATTTTCCATTGAGAGTGGATCTCACACCCCCCATTTCCTTCTGATTTCTTCAGATTCTTCAGACTTGGAGAAAGATTCTCCTGTCCCTGTACTTCAAGAAGCTGCTCCTCCGCCTCCCATGATGGAGGCTCCGGAGGATACCCCTCCCGCCTTCGAGATAGAGGTTATGGAGGATGCTTCTTCTTCCGTAACACCAGGGGAAGACCTTCTCAGTTCGATGGTAGCCCCTCCGAGTAGTCTGGTCGCCTCCTTTGATTGGAGTCGATTTGCAGGATTCCGCCTTCCGTCTTATGTGCCTTTCGAGATCACAGTACAGGCTCTTGGTCTGGTCGTACCCAAAACCATTATAGATGAAGGCGCCTCTGTTAGTATTCTATCCTCAACTACCTGGCAAGCTTTCGGCTCACCACCGCTTGCACCTGTTACGCAGAATCTGCTGACTTTTAACAGAAGGACGAGTCAACCATTGGGGATCCTCCAAGGTTACCTATTACTTTGGGAGGTAAAACCGTCCATATGGACGTGATGGTCGTTCCAGGCCCCTTGGATTTTAATCTACTCCTGGGGCGCGATTACACCTATGCCATGGGAGCGCTCGTCTCCTCCCTTTTTCGTGTGGCCTGTTTTTCGCATGAAGGACGGATCGTGACCATTGATCAGCTTTCGTTCTTTGGTCCTGATGTCGCAACTGGCCCGCCATCACCCCCTCCTGGTTTTTATCCACCCGTTGTATCTGCCCCACCGCAGGTCAACTATGTGGCTACCTACCCCGTGCCCGCACTCAGTGATGACGCCATCGTGCATCGTGTACTGGGGGCATTGGGTCCTGATTTCCAAGATGTCGTTCTCCCACCTGGTGCGGGACTCTTGGAAACCATGACTTCTTGTTCATCATGACGGGAAGTCTGTCAGAGCATGGTTTGTTTCCTTGCATCAAGCTCCTTAAAAAATGAAATCAAGTCTGTCGGAGCATAGTTCCTCCACTTGTTTCAAGCTCCTAAAACAATGAAACAAGCTGTTTGAGGATAGTTTTTTAGGTGTGTCAACCTCATTAAAATAATGAAACACGGGCCTGTTCAATTCGAGTTTTGTTAACATTAGATCAAATCTCTTGTGTCAAACCTTCACTCCATTTCCAATGGACTGAAGCTTAGGGGGCATGTTCCTCGATTTGAGACACCATGCTGGGGGGCATGCCCGTTTTCCTTATTTTCAAGCATAGTTTGCATATATGTGTGTGTTCATGAGTGCTTTTAAGCTTGCGTAAAAATGAAATGTGTGAGTAGATACATTGTGTGAATACATTTCGCATTGGATCGTTTGTTATGTAACTAATACATTAGATTACATTTGTATTAGACATTTGCATGACATATAAAAAAAACATCATCACATGTAAAAAATCCATCCAATATAGTCATATATATGTGTCAAAATGTTTGCACAGTGTGCATCGCATGAATCAAAAAATATACATGTTCGTCTTATTACATCCGGAGATGACACGTCTCTCAAAAAGATGCATGAAATAAAACCCTAGGAGGCTAGTCTGTGTGGTGCTCATGATAACAAGTCACCACACGCACTAGGCGTCTCAGTAGACGGTGAAGGTGACTAGGCACTCCCACCGTATGTCTCTGATATGCTAACGGTACATCCGCCAGCCGGGCGTAGTCCGGAATCCCTCAGGCAATCCCCTCAAGGTTCTGAACCAACTCTCCTCCTTCCCCGCCCTCCTCATGAGGATCGACTGCGAGCTGAGTTCTCTGTGCGATAGGAGACATCCTGACTGGTCTCTCTGGGCCAACATATGCATACGCATGTAACTGCTGTCAGAACGGACATGTATTAACAAAAAATCATAAAACAAAAAAATCAAAATAAAAACAGATCATACCCAGCTCTTCGTCCCAATCCTCTCCCTCTGGCAGTGGGAGATCTGGGTCTCCAGTAAAGTCTATCCCGGCATAAGGCCAGTCCTCAACTACAATCAACTAGCGCCGGAAACCACCCAAAAAACTCTGGCCTCCAGGACATCTGTTGGCCTCCTCCTGCTGGGCATTAGTGTTGCCCAGCGAGCCATTCTCGGCTCTCATGGTATTGGCTCCGCTACAATGGCCCCTTGGCCCTGGAAGATTGGTAATCGTTCCAGAATGAACGATACCAGGATGGACCCATAGCCAAACTTCTTCAGCTTGGCTTGTTTGCATCTCGTCAGCTGTCTCTTGATGTTGATCGTTACTGCTGTGGCCCAGTCAAACAGTATGGGACTCATGCACTCTAAAGCCAGTAAGAGTTGGGCTTTCGTCACTTCGTGCGGTGCCTGTGATCCCGCAGCCCGCGTGATGGTATGTAGTACTACTCGTAGTGCCAGATTGGGGATAGTGTGGATATCCACCTTTTTACTCCCTGATCCCATTTGTGCCCGTGGGCACACTCGTGCCATCACTTCCTCCATTTTATCACCCAACGGTCTGCTCCCTGTCAGTATGGGTACCGGAATTCTGCGCGACAGTCCAGTTATGAAGTACACATCAGAAACGTCCAGTTCTAACACCTGGTCTCATAGCTTGAATACTTGTTCTTTTTCATCCCAAATGCTCACCAGGTACTGAAGTAGCTCAGGTTGAGCTTGTAAACAAGGTGTCAGGAAGAATTTCTTGAGCCCACAGTTTCTGAGGGCATTCATGCAGGCCTCATTTTCCATGGCCATTTTTTCCTCTTCCCCATGCTCTCTTTCTTTCCACTCAATCACCATTTTTCTCGGTTTCCTGCATCAACATGGTCACAAACCTTTAATTAGATCTCTGTTGAGATTCAAAATTCATTCAAATTGATTAAAATGTCGAATTTTTAGGCGGAAAATTGGGTTCGGCCGTTGGCGCGGCTGTTTTAGGAACAGTTGCGCCAGTTGGCGCGAACCTTTTGCATATAAAAGCCCATTGGCACGGGTCCGTGCCCGATACCTGCGCCAATGAGCGGAGCCCTAAAAATTCAAAAAGTTGCCACAGAAGTCTATTGCATGATGGAAAACTATTAAAAAGCGGATTGAAATGAAGTATGAGGAAGCGCCTTTTAGCTGGAACTGACGGAACTCTGAATGGTAGCCCGGATTGGTTGTAATCGCCGCTAAAATTTTGCACAGTAAATGGACCTATGTTGCTCTTCACTCACGTAAAAAGTAAAAGTAATTTTATTTTTACCATTTAGACTTATTTATAAATTTTTGAGCTTTATTTAGGTTTGAAAAGTCATTTTTTCATTAATATTTCGTATGTTTTGTCGAAAATGGATTTTACACTTGCCTTTCTGTGCAGCAACAGGTTTTTATGCAATGTAAATGGCGAAACGAGTTGTATTTTATACTTTTTCGGACTCGGTAAAAACACGAAAAAGTCACTCTGGAGTCATCTTTCAGCTCTTTTTTGACTCTCTAAACATGAAAAGATTGCCGAGGCCCTTGTCGTTTTGATCTCGTTAAAGTGGCTGTGAAACGACATCTACCCAGTATACGTTTACCCCTTTTTTGGGCTGGGATGGATTATTTACGAAAAAGGAATACCCTAGCCTATCGCGACTAGGAGGTTTTCTCAGATATTGTTTTCTACCTTTTCGGATCTAAGGAAATATTTACGAAAAGGGACCTTTGGAGTTTACTTTTCTGCTGTCTTTTCAAACTCTCTAAACATGAAAAGACACCGAGTTTTTCCTTTGTCAGACTCGTTAAACCCTGATGACATCGGATTCAGTCGAAATGACGTTCTCCGAGTTCCTCCGTCCTAGGGTTCGTTAAATGTACTAGGATGGATTCACCCGAAGGGTGGACTTATATTACAAGAATATGCTATCCCCTTCAAGATTGTTATAAAAAATAATTGGGGTACTCGCCAGAAATGGTGGGGAAAAAATGGAACCATCATCATTGTCGTGTCGGCAGTATGTCGCTCTTGAACATGGCACTTGTCTGCATTTGTGTCGGGTTGGGGATATCTCATCTCGTTCTTTCACTTGCCTCCGTGGGTTTGGATAATCCTTTTTGACCTCTCCTCTGCTCATTGCCTTGTCACCATGACCTCTGATCCGTTGATGTCAAATACTGCCAAGTCCACTGTCGTGCCGTTTATATGTTCAAGAGAAGTTGGCCTCTGCAAATATCAACCTTCCTCTGATTCTCATACGATCCCGATTCACAACAAAAACATCATGTTCCTCTGTCTCGTGTCGATGATGTGGGAAACATTATGGCCCACCTTCGATCAAGGTCACTTCCTGTCGACTTCAGCTCATTATCCAGGAAGCTGATCTAGAGACTCCTTTATGGTACCTTGGAGCCTGCATGCCTCAATGGCAGGTTCGTCGCATTCGACGTGAGGTTTTCATCATTGACCTCCGATCGAGTGATTCTGCGGGTGTTCGACGCCAACTCATTTATTCACACGCCGTAGATTGTACCTGTAGTACCTTGAGGACCATTGTCATTATTGGTGGTTCCTCTCGCGTCTGTTAACAGCTTTCATCATTGGCTGGTAATCAGACGATGTTCTTGCATGTTCGACTTCAGCTCACATATTCGCATGCTTGAACTTGTACTTTGTTCGGGACGAGATGGAGCGCAAGACCCTGGATTGTGTCTGTTGTAATCCAGGCTGCGATTTTGTGGATTATTATTTACATGACTTATTCAATGGATGGCTGCGACCATACCTGAGTCTATTTATCGATCCTCACTGGATGGCTGCGTCCATACCTTGGATCTGGATTATTGTATACTCTGTTTTGGATGGCTGCATCCATACCACATATACATCATGTACTTGAGATATCAGTTGTATTTCTCCACGCAGGTTTTCCGACGGCGGAGCTTCAGTTGGACACGTTCTCGTAAAGCATTTCACCCCTCTCTCTCTCTCAGGCCTCATGCTTTAGGGGGCATCTGTTACACAGTAATTTGTCACCATCCCTACCATTCCCCATCCCGCACATTGGAGGGCCCATTCTGTGACCTGTGAGCAATGTCATGCCTTGAAACCACTATCATTGCATTCCTCTAAATATGAGCTTCAATTGCCCTGAAGACATCTCCTTGCAAAAAACCATAAAAACATCCCTTTTTTCATTGGCGCGTGTAGCCAGTTCATCACTCGCACCAATGGGGAAAATCCTACAAAGAGGCCGCACCAACTGGCGCTCTGTCCCAGAGTCGCAGTCGCGCTAGCCAATTTAAGGAGTGTTTTTTAAAATAAAATGGCGGAATTTTCGTTTCAACAGACTTAGAAATTGTTATCTATCTTGAGTTGGGAGGTTTGGCTCTGGGAGTTCCATGAAGGGGAAGTGGTTTGCCACCTCTCATGGAAGCTTCCTTGAAGATAGGGCCCATCCCAAAATTATAGGGGATCCCAACTCCCCTTCCTCCATCTATAAAATCTTTCTCATTGCCATTGCAAGCTAGTCTTGAAGTGCCCAAGTTTTGAATTTCCAAGTTCTCAAATTCCCAAGAGCCTTAATGCTGCAAGAGCCCTCATTCTTCCCTTAAGGCCAGACTCAAGCAAGGAGACTATCGTCGAGAGACTCTAAGAGAGGCTTGTCCCATCCTTGGCAGGCTTTGCGAGACGTGTACTACTGGAGACCCCTCCGAAGGAGACCTCAGCGTCAGAACATTGGTTGTACTCTCTTTCGATTGTTTATTAATGAATGACTACTGGTTATGGTTCCACTCTATTTTTCACTTATGATAATGATGAATTATATCCTTTCTGACTGATATATAGTTGCGTATTCTGGATTTTATGCTTATATTCGTATTGTTTCTGGCATGTGCAGGTGTCCATTCACAGAGATCGTGGGGATCGTGATCTGCCGAGGCTGAGGAATGGGAACACTGTCTCTTCTACAAATCATAGCGTTGGACTCCAGGTAGGCCTCCATCGTTGGTCTGTTTATTTGCAATTAGGAACTTGCGCTGTAGCATTTGATGATTGTTGCTAGACCCGTTCTGGGCTAGTAGGGATCGCCTCTGTCCGCAGAGGGGATTTACCTCCTCAACACAAGGTATAGTTACATTACTCGAGAGATAGGTGCAGAGCTAGTTGCAGTATCTCCAATAGTGAGAGTTGACAGAGGCAGAGGGAGTTACTAGTAAAACGAGATACCTTACTAGTCAGATCGATTTGTAAAGGAGAATTAGTTCCTAATTTGATGTTTTTATTTCCAATGGAGTTCATGGTTATTTATATCAGTGTGAGTTTTTTGGAAAATTCCATAACGCAGTTGTGGAGGACGATTCAAGGTCTCAAAGGGATGTCAAATTGATTTGGAGGGGTTGAGTTTATTCCACGAAGTCAGATTAACTAAAAGAAGTGAATGCATGCATTTACAAGAGGTTTTCTAATTTATGGCAACCAGTTGTATCACAGATGTCAAACACCAGTAGTGTGGATCAATTCGTGATAATTTTTCATATTTTTCTAGGTTGTGTCAATTAATTTAGCCCAAATTAATTTTTCATAAACAATGCATCCAAATATAAGCAATGTAAATAATCATAAACTGTAACTGAAGATAGAACAATGCATGTAGTGACAAAGAAGATAATAGCACAACAATAAGAGACAGTAGATTGGTCCAAGACCAGGGGAAAACCCCACTATGGGGGAAACCCTTTTAAATCGTCTTTTTAATAGATCATCATAAAAAAAATTCAACAGAGATTATAATGATCCCAATACAAATATGTAGTGGAAATAAATAAAGCAAATCTACAGATATGCAGATATACAACATCAAGAGCATGAATCCAATAAATCACTAGAACCAAGTGATATCAATTGTCAAGCCCTAGATATGAATCTAGGATTTTGTTGAAGACTGATCTGAAGTGACTGTGACTCAGCGACAAATGAATGAAGGCACTCCACAAGAAACTTACTGTGACCCAACTGATATCTGTCTAGAAAATCCTTTAGTCTTGACCTTAACACATTTAGCACACGATCGAAGCTTCCTTGGTCACAACCTAAACAGTGTGAGCCCGCGACCCTAGTCCAGATCAGCCTGATCTGACTCAGAAACCCTAGTTGCAGCCTTAACACTATGAGCCCGCAGCTATAGCAGCCTAGTTGCTACCTTGACACACTCATCCTGCGACCCAGGCTTAAGAACTTAAATGCTGTGCCCATGGCCCTGACTCGGAAGACCCAGAAAAAATGAGCCTCTCACCTGTGATCTCGAACCCTACGTGATCTTCTCCCATCGAACCTATGCAAGAAAAAAAATAAAATATGATACAAAGAAAAAAGTGCAAGACGAAAATATCTTGAGCGAATGTGTGAGAACGATCTTGGGGTCACTTCTATTTATATATTTTGTGAGGGACCGCTTGGGGCTTTGACCAAATCCACATGTGTTGAGGTCGAACCTCATAACTTAAATTCTTCTTAACTAATTGGGGCAATCTATAAGTCAATTTTGGTCTTCTCGAAAAAAGGAAATAATGAAATTACAATCTTAACCATATGAGGTGTCCAAAGTGGAATTTGACACTAGTTGCAAAATTTAGCACTCCCTCTAAACTAGGAAGAATTCCACTTGGTAATATATGCCTATATATCTTCACATTATGGTCTCATCACATATCAAATCCATCTGTTGAAACTTTCTTGAATCTAGAAGAAGAAGAATCGAGGAGCAATAGCCTCTACCCATACTCAACAACAAGATAATTCATCATACAGGGGAGAACATCTCCGACACTACAATTTCATCAGGGAGTCCATTCTCAACCTGTAATCACAAAAGGGGAAAAAATATCAACCCAATATAGTTTCCTACCAAGCTTCCCATCAATAACTCTCATGAGTCATGTGGTATAACACCTGCATCATAATCGACTTGGGTTGTACATCCCAAGTACATTCTACTCTCGTTGGCCAAACGAGGATCAATATTACCAACAATCCTTGCTTGAGGGTATGATGCCAAATGTGGTATACTTTGCATAGGCCAGATAGGGGAGCAACATCTCCAACCCAATGAAGATAGGGGAGCAGCATCTCAACCCTGGGTAACAGATAGGCAAGTGCCTTATTTGTCCAGAGATCCTCCAACCCCAGGAGCCCTTTATCTCAATCCCTTACCCCGAGATCTCAAGCAGGGTAGGAAGATCTTGCCAGTGTCCTCGATCAGTGTTTCCCCTTATTTGGAGGGGCTACATCCATCAATCCAAGTTTTTCTCAGAATACCAAGAACTTCCCTTTCGGAAGTGCCTTGGTGAGAATATATGATATATGCTCATTAGTTGATATGTGGTGGAGTCTAGCAACTCCTCTCTACACCATGTCACTAATAAAGTTATATCGAATCTCGATATGCTTGGACTTGTCATGAAATATAGGATTCTCTGCCAAATGGATCCTGCTCTTGTTGTCATAGTATATCACTATGGTATCTAAGACTTGACCAAACAACTTAATGAAGATCTTCCTTAACCACACAAATTCACAACTACTCATGCTAGCAGCATTTTATCTGCTTCTGCGGTGCTCAATGCTGCCGAATTTTTCTTCCTGCTCATCTAGGATATCATGGCAGAACCAAGAATGAAACAACATCCACATGTACTCTTTCTGTCAGATACATTACCTGCCAAGTCAACATCAGTGTACCCATGAAATTGAATATTTCCAATGGAATATCTCAGACCAAGTGTGATCGATCCATGTAAGTATCTCAATACATATTTGGTTGCAATCCAATGAGCATGAAGGGGCTTAGTCATGAATTGACTCAACATGTTTTTTGCATAAAATATATTTGGATGGGTATTCACGAGGAACATCGGAGCCCAAATCAATTGTATGTACTCGGATGGATTTTCCATATCAGGTCCAATTTTTTTTCCACACATCTTATTTAAATTCATCTCCATCGAAGTAGTCATGGATTTTCACTCGGTCATACCAAACATTTCAAACAACTTTACTACATACTTTCCCTATGAGAGAAAGATCTCGCCACGCATTTTCCACACCTCAAGGCCCAAAAAAAGTGCATAAGACCAAGGTATTTCATAACGAATTCAGAGGCTAACTTCCTCTTACAATCGATCATCAATGGTTCACTTCCTATTAAGAATAAATCTTCAACATATAGAACTAGAATCAATGGCATACCTTGGACAACCTTAAAATAGAGGTTGGGATCAACATTGCTCCTTGTGAAACCCTGTTTCATTAGATAGTTGTCAATGCATGCCTACCAAGCTTGGGGAGATTGCTTCAAACCATACAATGCTATGTTCAACCTAGAGACATGTGTTTTGTGATCTTCCACTTCAAATCCCTATAGTTTCTCAACATGCACTTCTTCCTATAACATACCATGAAGGAAAGTCATATTTACATCCATTTGATGAAGGGTCCCTCCTTGACTAGAAACAAGGGTAACTATCAAACAGATATTTGTGTATCGATCCACAGGAGAAAATATGTCTTCGTAATCTTCTCCTTCTTTCTGAGAGAAACCTCGAGCTACGAACTGTTAGTGTCTCATGATTTGGAAGATTGGTAAACCAAATGACAAGGTAACATCAGACCAGCCTTTGGAGTCCTAGGACCTAGCCTTCCTGGACTCATAGAGGGCTCTCTTTATTATGTGTGAAGGATGTGAACTTGTTCGCTTTGGATAGTTGATTTTAAGCTAGTTGTTAAGTGTAGGTTTGTTGTTTGTTTTGGTTGGGGTAAGATGATCAAGTAGAATAGGTGGAGTGAGAAGTTATCAAATCAATTGGGAAACGGAGTCTATGAAGTCATTAATATCTCGATAATGAATCGGGGTACATCACAAGGAAAATCTAGTGTAGTTAATGGATCTTTAAGTTTATGTGTGAGGTGAAATGGACATTAAGTTTTGGAACCAAGGTAGGGCAAAGGGCAGTTAAGAATCCTTTGTCAAATACCTATGAACAGAAGGATCTTGAATACTGATAAGCAAAAGATATTGATTATGAGATAGGGCACACCACTTACTCAATGACAATACTTCTAAACAAATACACATTCAAGATATACAATCCAGTGGAGAAAATGAAGTAAGACAACTTATCTAACTTCAATGATTCTACCTTCAAGATTTGAAAACATATAGGAAACAAATAGAATTATTAAATGAAGAGGGAACATGTAATATCCCAAAATAGGGGATTTCTACACTATTGGGAATATCTTAAGATATTCCAAATGTGGAGCAACAACAATATGTAAACACACCAATGGAGTAGCAGTGATACATCAACTTTAGAAAATGCAATAAGATCTCATAGCCATATTGTTAATGTTTTAGCAGCAGAAAGTGTACAAGATCTTGAGGAAATGATCACTCAAGCTTAGGCAGAGAACCTCAAAGGAACATGTACGAGAAATATGAGATACACTGCTACATATGGAAAAACCAATGCTATGACTGCGCAGTTTAAAAGAGACACTGCTACAGAAATAATTTCAATAGATGGATATGAAAATGTATAGCTCAAATAAGTGGGGGAGAAAAGCTCTAAACCCTTGAAAACAATGCCAAGTCAATCCTAGAAGGATTGGCTGAAATATACACAATGGCTAAAAAAGCTGGAGTCGCAGTCACAAAAACTGAGTAGCAGCTGCAACTCAAGATATGGATGATGATATCTGAAGATGATGCATATGATGGCTGAATCTCATCTAATGGATCTCTCGGGTGAAAGGTTGATCCAATCACTGAGGATCTCTCCCTCCAAAATAGTGGTGCAAATCCCCACTGCAGAGACACTCAGAAATAACGCAGTCAAGGAGATGGGAAGTGCTTGGCCTGATGCCAAAGATTTGCAATCAGCTCCTGAAACTTCCTCACTAACCTCCCAGAGGAATAGAAGCTCCCTCCTCTGAAAGATGATCCAAGGAAATGGTGTTGTGGAACCCTCCACTACAACACCCTGCAACACAATGTTTTCTGCTATAGGAATAACGTTGTAGTTGAAGGAGGTGGCTTGGCCTTGAGCCTGAAATGTGGAGAATGAAGTACAATCCCTCAAGAGGCCTCTCAAGAAGGGAAAAGGATTCCTAAATATGAAATCCCTTGTTCTAAGCAGCACATCAATCTCAGTTAAACAACTGAAGACAGAAAAGAGTCATGCAGACCAAATTCTATATTCATCAACATATTCTTCTATGGCTGCCTTGTCCTCCCTTTACACAAAAAAAAAACCTCCTTGCCTTGGCACCCACACATTAGGGTTTCCTCCACCAAATGATCTCTTCCCTTTTCACATTGTGATGTCTTTCAAGGTGATCCACTCCCACTATGGCAGCGTTGTTGACTTGGTCAAACTTGGCCTTGTCCTCTTGCATTTTCCCCTTTTCACACTTGAGGGTGAAAAATGTAGCTACTCTTATGATTCCTTTCACACTATGAGGGATTTTATTCCTACTCATGGGCCTCCTTACCCATTTATTCACCTCCTAGATGATATAAGAAAAATTAATGTTCCAATTAGCTTCATGCTAATTTTGGGAACATTATAGAACACCTAAACATCATTCATTAAACTATAGAGAACTTTGAAGCAAATAGATAAGCATATTCAAAGGGCAAGATCGAAACAAGACCTCTTTGACTTAACCTATCAATCAATACATCAAAGAGAGATTTCAAGACAGAGTTTAGATAGTATTAAACAAGTAGGGCTTACCATGAATCATATTTATAAACTAGCATATTAATCCAACAATGAAATAGAAAATCTTAGGTGGGCCTAAGGAGCAATGAATAATTCTTTAAGCTAACCCCGCAAAAGAAAACATGAAAACAATAGCTAACAAGAGGACTGAGGTGCCTCAAACAACATTTCTCATCCTATACTCTTCTGAGCTATTGAAATATAGAAAGATAGACTTATGTAAAACAAGGAAAACATGAACATATGATAGATACATCACCATTAACTAAACTCAGGGATCCTACAAGCAAGCCTTCATCACCATCAATCAAGGCAAATCATCCACAAGCTCCACAACACTAAATTGTTCTTCAACTTCTAAAAACCATGTATTTCTCTTAAACACATCAATTCCCAACTGTTTAAAATGAATCCTCATGCCTTATATAACAAGCAAGGAAGAGGAAAGCCTACTAGAGCATCTAGAAGCCTATTTTCCAACAATAAATATCCTAACTTGTCTTTGAGGCCTTGCAAGGCCCAAGGCACAAAAATATCTAACAAATATATTTTCCGGCCATATATAGCAATTAAATTGACTTTTAGGCCCTGAAAAGCATGTGAAAACTTGCTAAGCGCACATTCTACCCAGTCACCCACAAGAGCGTAGCACACTGTGTCAAACTCTGAAATTATGCCAGGAGCACAGCATAGAGACAAGAAAAATAGGTCTTTTTGCAACAGTGTTTTGGAGGCCTTCCCGATGTCCGAAAAGGCTCCGTGATGGCTCGTTGGAAAGCCCTTGAAGTATAATTTCCAGATATACCTTTATTTCTTTCATTTGACCTCTAAACGTTTCCCAAAAAGTGAAAATTCCAATATTTCCAAGAGTGCAACACATGCTTAGAAAAGTGGTGAGCATACAACTCCAATTGAGCTGAAAATTGGTGAGCATACTCCTCTAATGATGGGAAATCCAAAAATGTAAACCTATGCTCCTGAAGATTCCTTGGGAAAAAGTGCAGCACAGGGTGTGCTGCGCTCCTAGCCTCAAAATTTGCAAAAAACAAAAATTTGTTCAATTCTTCCCAAAATTGGTAGGTAGGTGCCTCATGGGTCCTAGGAAACCTGTAGAGAAGATTGGGCCAAAATATCAAGGCTATCTTGGTCTTTTTCCTTCTTTAGATTTTGGACCTCATTTTGGGCAATTTTGAGTTTTTTCCTTGCAACTTGGTGTCTTCGTGCATAGTGCTTAGCCATTCTCCTTTGCAAGTCTAAGCTTTTGTTGGCCTTCTCCAGCTTGGCTTCAAGGTGTATGTTAGCCCTTTCAAGCCATGATTCCCTATCATGCTAAATTTCCATGGCAAGGAGTTCAGTGAGGGGAAATTGTTGTGCTTGGGCTGATTCTTCTTCTTTCTTCTTTTCCAATGCTTTCCTAAGACCCATGGTCCTAGGTCTCCTTCTAGTTTGACCCTCTTCATCACTACTTTCTTCATAGGCACCCATGAACTCCTCTAACTTTACTTGTGACCTTTGAGCCTCTTTTCGGTACTTGAGTGCTCTTACTTCATAGATGGCCTATCGGCCACTCATCTGTTTCCTTTGCATTTGATGGAAGTAAATGACATCTTTAGCTCTCTCCAATTCAACTTCCAAGTCCCTGATTTGTGCATTCCTGTCTTGTAGAAGGGATTTTGCAATTTTTGTTTCATTTTCCTCATCACTGTCTATGTGGATGAGTTCAAATTCTCTTTCCTCCTCGTGATTGTCTACTTCCTCCTTCATTTTTTGTTTACCTTTGTCAATCTTTTGAGTTGAGGAGGATGGCATGGCCCCTTGCCTTTTGGAGGCAGCAAACACATGCCTCTCTCCTCTTTGATAGGTAATGGGGAAAGGTGCAACAAGTTTCACTTGGAAACCTAGATCATTAGTGAGCTTAGGACTGCTTTTCTCCTCATGGATGATCTCTATGTGTGCATCTTTTTCACCTTGCCCTTGACTGCCCTTTTGATAAGCATTCTCACTATCTCTTATGCCATCATTACTGTCAAGACCCTTAGGACTATCATCCTCTATTTTTTCAATGCTAGAGGTGTCTTTATCACTGCTTGGTAAATCTTTATTTCCATGATTGTCCTCTTCTTCATCTTTTGACCCACTGTGTTCACTTCAAACTCGGCATTTTTATCACTGTTTTCACATTCTGTGGGGTCACTGTCGTAGGCAATCTCATTGGTCCCTCTTGTACCTTGGTGGTCACTTTCTTCCTCATTATGTGAGTTTTCTTCACTTCTCTACCCATTGTATTCTCTGTATTGCCTATGCTCTTCACCTTCAATCTCAACCTATGTTTCATAACTTGTATCATTTTCATTTCTTCTATGCTCACTGTCCTTGTCTTCAGAATTTGTCCCTTCACCATCATGTCTATTGTCCTCTTGGTTGACTTCTTCTTTACTATTTGGTTCATTACCCTCATTATTTGGCTCATGATCTTCATTGTTTTGCCCACTGAAATCAATTTCAAACTCTGTTTCTTGGCTGCTCTTGCCATCTTGGTCATTGCCTTCTTTGTCTTCTTCACTTCTTTCATATGCCTCCTTTCCACTGTCCTTTGTATTTTCATTGTCATCTTCTTCATTGTTTACTTCTTCTTCTTGACTGTCATTTGTTTTTTTACTGTCATTAGGCTCATTGTTTTCCTCTTTTCCTAGCTCAATGTTTTCCTCTTGGTAAGCTGCCTCTATCCCTGTATCCTTGGAGTCATATTCTTCATCATTTGACCCATTGTTTTGGTATTTTTTCTCATAATTGGGCTCAATGCTTTCATCTATGTTTTCTTCTTCATCAACACTTTCTTCTTTGTCACTGTCTTTATCACTTTTCTTCCTCTCCTTCACTTCTTTCTTCAATTTCATCTTCCTCTCCTTCACTACTTTCTTCATTTTCATCTTCCTATCCTTCACTGCTTTCTTCATTTTCATCTTCCTCTCCTTCACTACTTTCTTCATTTTCATCACTGCTTTCTTCTTGGTCATCCTGCTCTCCTTCACTGCTTTCTTCATGTTCTGATTTCTCAGGGGAAGGTGAATGAGGAAGGTATATTTGAGGAAATGATTCATGTGAAGATGATGAACCAAGGTTAGTGGAGGGTGATGGAGGTGTGTGAGGAGGAATTTGAGATGATGATGGTAGACTTTGTAGAGGGATAGGCTGTGGAATTGTGAAATCATAATGGGCGGTGAACACCTCCCACGGGATGCCTTGTTCTAGTTGGTGTGAGAAAATCACTTTGATGAGGGAATGATGAAAAAGGCTTGACATTTGTTAGGATGGGGGCCTCTTTTGCATGATGGAAGACATTTTATCAATACTTTTACAAAGGTAGTAAGGCAAATGTAGCAGCTTGGTTTTGGTGAAATGCATGAGGAGTCTTATGTGGTAGGAATAGACTCTGGAGAACCTGCCCTCACAGGTGAAGTATTTCATAATGATCTTCATTAGGAGAGCATATATGTCCAATAGATGAGAGAAGGGGAACATGGTTTTGCAACCAGCTTGACAACTTGGTTTCAAGAATGGGTGATAGTGGCTTAGGTCCATATGCATTTGTTTGAACCACCTTTCTCCTATGCAAGGTATTTCAGTGGCCATAGAGATGGCATTGGTGGTCAGCTCAAACTTCACCCCAGCTAGGTGTAATCGGTGGCTATGAAGGCTTAGGGAAAAGAGCTTGGTCCACTGAGGGTGACTCTGGATCTTTAGTATTTTTTCACAGAACTCATAGCATCTTAATTCTTTAAAACAGGAAACTATGGAAGGAGAGGTCATCATTTCTTCAGTGCTTATAGGTTCAAACCTATTTGGCTTCACACCCTTCCTCTGCTGCCCTTCAGACATTTTGTTTTTTTACCCCTGCCTCAAGATCTTTAAAAAGAATTGACACTGCTTGTGGAAGGATTTGAAAATGGTGAATGAGATGGTGAGGTTCTAATTAGGTCAAGGCTCAGTAGTGTATAGGCCAAGTGTTTTCTTTAGGATTTCATAGCCTTCTCTATAATCAAATTTCAATTTTCTTTGTAATCTTATATTTAGAAAAATAGGATCATGTGGTAAAAGCTTAAAATACCTCTCAAAATATCTCCACTACTAAAAAAACTGGCTCAAAACACCTTGTGGGCAGGTCGGGTACCTCCTGAACAAAAATTTGGGCAGCTCCTAAACGTGCTATCATGCAGCTCCTGAACGGATAGGAGCGTAGCACGGGCACCTCCTGAATGCAGTTGTGTGCAGCTTGGGGACCCTGAATGCACCGTCGCGCAGCTCCTGAAAGGAGTTGTGTGCAGCCCCTAAACGAGTTTGGGTCACCTTCTACATGCAGCTGTGTGCCTCTTGGGCAAGGTCTACATGAAGGAACGTAGCACTCTGCACATTGGCGGGGTTTCTCTACACGCGGGTGTCGGGTGCCTCCAGGAAAACAGCAGGAGCGCAGCGCGGCAGAGAGTTGGCAGGTGGGTTGGGTGCCTCTGAATGTTTATGTCGAGCGACGACTCTATGCGTAGCACTGTGCTACAGGCGCGTAGTGCGTTATTGAAAATTGCACAGGAAACACTTTCAGGTGCACAGCGCAACTCTACAGGAGCGCAGTGTAATTTTTTCTGCCCGAAGACTATGCCAGAAACTCTAAACTCTGTGCCTTGGGATTTTTTCTCTCTTTTTCATATGAAAAAATGATTTTGAGTAAGGATGGTTTTAGGCATTTTATGCCCTTTGGAAAATTAAAAACAGAACCCACTTTCTAATGTTTGTCTTTTGATTCTTTCTTTTTTACTTACTTTCTTTGCTAATATTTCCCTTTTTCGTTTTGCAACAGATGTTTTTAAGCAACAAAGTGATCTTTTTGGGGGACCTTTGTTTTTTTTTTTTAATGATTTAATCCTCTCTTTGGCCACTGATTTGTCAAAATCATGATGAATTTGTCCTGTACAACAACCCTAGCCCTTTTTGGTCAATTTCTGCTTGCTGGTGGTATCATAAAAGAAGTGTTTTTTATCCTTAAACTTCCTTTGGAGTTTGGAACTTTTAAACCCTCAGCAGTAGCACTTACGCTCTCTTTTTGTGGTTATTTTGTAAACTTGTGAATATGCTTGAGGAGCTCAAGAAGCCTTCACACTAATACTCTTTTCATCTTTTTCAACTTTAGAGGGCTGCTTTCAAATGTCCTCTGAAAACCTTTTGGCCCTTTGATGGAGTTTTATGAACCTTTGTTGCAGTGAAATAATGTTGACTTTAAAAAACCCCTAAAATTATTTCCTGATATCATCTTCTATTCTCTGCCTGTAATCAACCAAGGAGGCTTTTCATTCTGAATTTTTGTTTATTGATTATTTGATTGGTGTATAGTTGTGCTCATGTGCCACTGTCTTCAGGACCTTATGCATGGGCTCTTTGATGGGCAATACTTTACAACAATCTGTTATGAGATCATGATCCTCCTTGTGAATTTAGGCTGCTTGTATCTTTTCTCTTGCTGTGGAATGTCATTTATGGGTTTAGGCCTCTTTCTTTGCATCTGATCTATTGTTGACCATTATAAAGAATTCCTACAGAAATGCTTGAACATGGGCAAATTGTCTTTATGTAGACTTAATGCTTGATCAAGGAGATACCTTTGGAGGCCTTTGATGTCTTTGGACAATGATAAGTTTCACCCTTGTTTTCATTTGACTTTTCCTTTGAATATCTGTAGAAATAGTGAATTTAGAACCATGACAATACATAACCTAGGAGACATTACATGACTTATTGGGATGTTCTTTGGAATAGGTATTTGACTGAAAGGATTGAATTAGGGTTTGGAGGTGAAGACAGGGTTTTGAAACACTTTTATGCATTGTCATCCTAGATAACTAAAAAAAACTTTCATTTATCTAAAGATCTTAGAAAGGGAGTTTACAATCACCATTTCTTGAGGCACTTGGTGAGTGGAGGAAAAAATTTGGGTTACTTGGAAAACCAAGGTGTGAAAATAGAGGGCTTAGGAAAACAGAGACAGAGTGTTATAGGTAGAGGTGGCAAGCATATTGAGAGTGAGGGACATCAGTCTATGATTTGGTCTTCTCGGAGTGATAGGATGGCCATGCCTTGACAGAGTAGTAGGATAGTGAAAAAATTATCCTAGGGATAATGAAGGCAGTGAGATTTCTAGAAATCACAAGACTCTTATGAGTTTTGTTTCTAGAAATCTTGGACAAGCATTTAGTCATATAAACAAGTAAAAATTACTGATGGCTAACACGAACCTCATTTTTTATTTCTCAATGTTGCCATTGATTCCATGCATGATCTTGAATAACCACTTCGAAGTCACAACCTACTTCCCATTCATTCTCGACACAACATCCCAAACATCATTTTTCGTAAGAGATTCGTATTACTCGGAAATATCATCCTTGCAAACTTTTTCTTTGACTGCTTCTTCAAATGAGGATGGTTTATCTTGAATCATGGTTCTCATGGCAGCTACATATCCCTGAGACATGCATGGTTCCTTCATTTATCTGAAGGATCTTCGAATGTGAATGCTTCTTTCATTGTCGTGTAGAGTTTCACGAAGCCAAAGAAATATTTTATTTGAAGGAGGATCACTAGGAGGTGGATCTAATGGATCCATAGGTTTCATGGGAACATAAATATAATCTGACTTAGGCATGGAAGGACCATCTAAAATATATTTTTTATCATCATCTTCCTTAGGAGGAGGAGGAAGGTATTTTTCTTTACAAAGTGTTTCATTTTCATCAAAAGTTATGTCCCTACTAATGTATACCTTCCTTTGACTATGAATATATATTATGTATGCCTTATAGTTTTCATAGTAACCCATAAACATACATTTTCTTCCTATACCTTCAATTTTGTTTCTTTTGTCTTTCGGCACATAAAATAATATGAGACATCCAAATATACGAACATGATTGATTTAGAGTTTGTTACCTGATAATATTTCTTCAGGAACCTTGTTTTTAAATACTTGATGAGGTACCCAGTTTTGAACATATATAGCAGCATGTGTAGCTTCAACCCATAGAAAATTTGGTACCTTCTGGTCATGAAGCATGGCACGAGAAGTTTCCATTATCAATTGGTTCTTCCTTTCAGCTAAGCCATTCTGTTCAGGTGTATAAGGCACAATAATTTCCCTCTTGATCCCTTCTTTCTTGCAAAATTATATGAATTATTTCAACATGTATTACTATTCTCCTCCATTTTTGGACCTGAAAATTTTATTCTTTTCCCTGATTGATTTTTGACCAAATATTTGAATTCCTAGAATAAAGGTGACGTAGTAGAGATGACCACCAACAGAATGCACAGGAATCAGACCACATATATCTAAATGGATGAGATGGAGGATGTTAGTTGTTTTTTTGTTGCTAGAGGGGAATGGTCCCCTTATTTTCTTTCCACTCATGCAACCTGGAAAAAATCTATCATGATGAGCTTGAACATCGAGAATTAACGAGACAAGTCTCTTCAATTTTGGAAGAGCATAATAGTGTATATGAGCCAGCCTGTGAAGACAATTCACTTAGATGATTGATATTATGAACCAATGCTAGAAGTGGCCTTCCTGTGACTTTGTAGACTCCTTCGAGTCTCATACCAAATGTGAATGCATATTTCATATGTGAATCAACAAGCCAAGATAATACCTTTCCATTGATGAATGAAACCCTCTTCTATTTATCTTCTAATATGAATATAGAAATAAAAGTCTTCATTAGTCTTGGCACATACATAACATCATGTAGCAACACTGATTCCCCAGAGTTCAACTAAATATTAATAGATCCAAATCCTTTTACGACATGAGTGGATTTATCTCCAAGAATGATTCTCAACTTAGTCTCCCTCTCTACCATATTAGAGAGGAATTATTTGTATCCAGAGAAGTGATGAGTGTCCCCACTTTCAACCAACTAACTATCCCATGAATTTGGTGGAGAAGAACTAGTAAGTACAAAAATGAGAATAGATTATTATTTATTCATAACATTAATTTCATACCTGGGAGCCCTTGACTTCCTTTGAGGAGGATGTTATTCTTCATGATTTTGAATTCTTCCTCTTGCTATCATTCTTGATTCTTCTTGAGTAAGCTTTCCAACAATTTCATCCAATTACGGGAGAACATCGTTGTTGTTGATTGTAGTAATTAATGTTTCCAAAACAGAAGGGAGACCTCTAGAGTCACGAAAACCAGCTCTTTTTCAAGAAAATTCTCTCCAACCTTTTGCTGTTGATCTCTAATACGAGAGATCCTCGTAATGTAAGACTGAACAATTTCACCTTTATTCATATTCACTTCCTTGAGTTGATATTTCAAGGTGATAATCTCATTTAGATTGTTGACATCATACAAGTCGTCTATATTTTCATACATGTCTTTAGACTTTCTTAAGTTCCCAACATATGCAAGTAAGTGATATTGTAAACCATAAGCTATAATTTGATTTTCTTTGGACTCACCTTTCTTGTATATGTTCTTGATAGAAGCAGAGGCATTTTTTGGAGGCTCGGGCATCCTTCCTTGAATGTATAAAAGCACATCGTTGTTGTTGGCTATGATCTCCAATCTAAATTTCCATGCAAAAAATTTTGATGCATCACCCAATTTCTCATGCTCCTTGAAGGTAGAAGAAGACATATTGACTTTGGTTTGTAGATCTACTTTCTAATAATGAGGGATTCACTCCTTGTATTATCTTGGGCTTGTTGTTGGCTTGAGGTGTCTTGACCTAGGTTCAGAGTTAAGCTTAACCAACAAAATCCTGTTACTACCAACCCTTTCGGTAGTGACCTACTTGTGTAGGTCAATGTCTCACTCAATGCAGCATTGGGGGGGGTGCTAGAACCAAGTTTCCACACCCTGAGAGAGAACTAAATGATGTGGGTATCTTCAGATCTATAATATTAGCGTACTAGCCTTCGCCAAAAAAAACCCTAACCAACAACCCTAAGTTAATTATCATAGATTTTTTCAGTGCGCACATAGACAATATATCTATAATCACTTTAACTATATTAACGATACAATATTCGGCCCTTACAGCAATCTATCTATGCAATTCACATTCATATAAAACTGTAAACAGGTTCGCACCCGATCTAAACACAGATAATATACTTGATGCAGTAAATAGAAATATTAATACACAGAAACATATCAGAGAGCAAAACACGGATGAATTTGATACTCATAATTATCCAAAACAGTCCTTTATTCATCCATGGTTCATAACACCCTTACAATACTTCAGTTCTACCTACGCAAACAGGCAGCGGGGTCCGCACACAGCAGGACTAAGGTCTTCGTGCACACAGCCAGGGGGAGCCTTCTATACCCATACACAAAACACTGACTTATCTCAGAGATCTATCATTCATGAAATTCATCCAAAACTTATTTAGAACTGATCTATCTGACTCGATCTAGACTTCTATTTATATCTTTAGCCTGCGCTCATCTAAGGTCCGCAAAATGTGGTTTGTGATTCCTAGTTTTACCCTTTTTCCCATTACAACTCATGAAAGGGCTTTGACCCGCCCCAAAGCCCCTTTTAATGTGCATTTATTAGCACAAATGACCCAAAATTACAAAAATACTATATTTTTATCAAAATTGCAGTCCTAAGGGACCCCGCTCAACAAGCCCCCAACACAATATTATGACTTGTCCCGAGTCACAAAGGTATTGGGCTCTTCATCTTTTTCTTCAATACTCCGATGGAAGCAATGAAGGGTGCAAGGACACCCATGCTATGATCAGCTGGACTCTATGATGTTTCCACCATTTTTTTATTATTTAACCCTTCTACATCGAGATTGATGCTCTGATATGTCTGGTTCATGTTCTTCACAGCAACATCTAGGTCTTGTGAAAGATTCATCACTTCATTGGCCCACGGATTCATATGGTCTATCACAATGTGCTTCTTTCTTTGTAGGTCCTCCACTTCATCGTGCAAGATCTGACTTGTCTGCAATCAATCCATCCACTGAGCAGGTGCAAATGTAGGTAGTGCCTCTTAAAGATCATCAAACATGTGCTCCTTGGCATTCAATTCCAGCGAAATATTCCTGACAAGGAGATCGGTCAGCATGGATGTCCATAGGCCCATATCCGTCTTTAGGAGTTACATACCCTTGTTAACGGTTTCTGAAATAACTGTTGAGGCTTCTTTGACTAAGGCAGCTCACTGCGCTCTCACTTTTGGTGGAGTTTCTGGTTGCAGCTTGGCTTGCAACACTACAATCAGTTTCTCAAAGTCTGCCTTTACTGCCTATACCTTGGATCCGGAGGCCTTAAAATATGCTACTAGTCCTTCAATTTTATCGTAGGGCATAACTGAGGTAAGGATAAAAACCTCTAGGAGGTCGCCACAAAGTATATCGATCAAAGTTTCCAATTCTGTGCGATGTTCAACTACTGCCTGTTTAGTTGTCTAAGCCTGGGAAGACTCTTTTTTTTTGTTGCGATCTTATGCTCAACTTCATTAGTTGTTGGTGCACACATGCCTCCTTGCATTGTAACTCATCCATAATAATTTTATGTATGGCGTATAGCTTTCCATTGGACAGCATTGACAAATCGATTACGACTTCTGGGTAGGTTTGCACCTACGCAGGAAATGTGGGTTGTTCTAGTGTAACTGCTGCTCCAGGGAAGAGGAAGATCTTGTTTTCTACCATGCTGATGATAATGCTTGTATTCTCGCTCACTTGAATCAGCCTCACTTAATTCACGCTCACCTGGATATTGTTGATCTTCGGCTGCAACACCTACAATCTTGGTTGTAGAGTGTCAATTGTAGCCTTGTACTGCTCGTCAAGCGCATTCCACCTATCCTTAGAGGCATTTTTAACCACATCCACTATCTTATCAAGGTCCTCCTCTGTCAAGGTGACATATTCGATGCCTCTAGCCTTCTAGCCCTTCCACTTCTTGCACGCGCCCTTGGGGGTCTCCGTTATGTAGGTAAATCCTCTCCGCGGATAGAGACGATCCCTCTAGCCCTAGAGTGGGTCTAGTAACAAAAGGAAAAACTAGAGTGTAGGCTCCTAATTACTAAATGAAATAGACATGGTAGATAAACCTACCTAGAGTCCAACATTGTCATCATGGCTATTATAGTGGTGGCCTCTTGATCCTTATCTCGAAAAGTCACGATCCTTTTGCAACAATGCTTGGATACCTGAACAAGATCAACAAAAAAGAGCAGCATACGAAACAATAATCTCATTCATAATTACTAACCATTCAATGAGGGTTAAGCATATTGCATCAATAAAACACATCAACATGATATGGGAACTAGACAATAGTTATACATATGTATTAATATAAGAAAGAGTTACAACCAAGCCTTGACGTCGCAGCCTCCTTCAGCGGGGTTTAGTTGAAGCACGTCTCGTTGAATGTCAGGGAATTCAAACGGGATGAAGGCACAAGCCTAAGATCTCTCAATAAGGGACTCTTTTTTTCTAACTTGAATAGAAATCTCTCCAGTGTTTCTGTTATATTATCTTCAGTTCATCTAGCTTCATCAATGGAGGATGGCTATATTTATAGAGGGAGAGGGGTAGGTTGGGATCCCTACTATGGTGGAAGGGAGGCCTTATCTCATGGGAGTTTTCCCCAAAAGGTGGAAATAAGAGGGCAAAGGAGGAAGGTCGTGGTTATTCAGTCGAACCACTCCCCATGACTCATCCACAAAGTTTTTCTAATCGAAACTACGCCTTTATTTTTAAAAAAAATTCCATAAACAGATTGGCATGGACAACTAATTGAAACAGAACACCAGCCGGCGCAGGGGCCAGTGCTAATTTTCCTCTTCGGCGCAAGGGCATAACTGGCTACCAACGCCAAGGAAAAAACAAGCGTTTTTGGTGGTTTGTTCAGGAAATGGTCAACAAAAGGAATGTTAGACTCATGGTAAGGGATGAAATGATGGTATTTGCAAGGCATGACACTTTATTTTGTTCATACAAATGAGCCTCCAATGTGTGGGATGGGGATTGCAGGGACAATGAAAAAATGTTGTGTAATAGATGCCCCCTAAAGCATGAGGCCCAAGAGAGAGGAAGTGGTGAAATGCTTTACGAGAACACATTCGAACCAAACACCATTGTCGGAAGACCTAAAATTACAAGTACAACATATATATCTGAGACATGAACATGTGGCATGGGCATAGCCATCCATAATAGAGTACATATATGAACTGAGATCCGAGGTATGGACACAACCATCCAACAGTAAGGATCAACAAATAGACTCAGTTATGGTCACATCCATCCAATCAAAAGAGTCATGCAACAAATCATGATACACCATAATATCTTGCAGCCTGGATCTTATCAGAAAAAACCCTGGGTCTTGCACTCCATCTCGATCTGAACAGGTACAGATTCAAGCATGTGAATATGTGAGCTGAAGTCGAACATGCAAGAAAATCACCTGATTACCAGCCAATGATGAAAGTTGTTAACAGGCACGAGATAAACCACCAATAATGACAATGTCTCTCAAGGTACAATAGGTACAATCAATAGAATGTGAATAGTGATCTAGCATCGAACACCCACATAATCACCTGATCGAAGGCCAATGGTGTGGACCTATTGTCAAATGCGAAGAACCTGTCATTGAGGCATGCAAGCTCCAAGGTACCAGTAGGGGGTCTGTAGACCAACTTCCTGGATAATGAGCTGAAGTCGACAGGAAGTGACCTAGTCGAAGGAGGGCCATAATGTATCCCACATCATCGACACAAGACAGAGGAACATGATGAAAGTGAATCAGGACCAAAAAAGGATCAGAGGGAGGTTGAAAACTGCATAGTAAAACTTATCTTGAACATATCAGTGACACGACTCTAGATTTGGCAGTATTTGACATCAAGGGATCTGAGGTCATGATGACGTGGCAAAGAGCAGATGAGAGGTCAAAATAGATTACCCAAATCCATGAAGGCAAGAATGATGAAATGAGATGTCCCCAACCCGACACGAATGCAGATGAGTGTCATGTTCAAGAGTGACATACTGCCGATACAACTAAAATCTGGTTCAATTTTCCCCCACCATTTCTGGCGAGTACCCCAATTATTTTTTGAAAAAAAACCTGAAGGGGATAGCATATTCTTGTGCTGTAAGTTTTTCCTTCGGACAAATCCATCCTAGTACATTTTAGGAGCCCTAGGAAGGAGGAACTCGATGAACGTCATGGTGACGATGTCTGATGTCATCAGGGTTTAATGAGTCTAACAAAGGAAGAACTCGTTTTATTTTCATGTTTAGAGAGTTTGAAAAGAAGCAGAAAAGAAAACTCCAAAATTTCCCTTTTCATAAATAGTCTCTCAAATCTGAAAAGGTATAAAAAAATATCTGAAAGAACCTCTTAGTTGTGATAGGCTAAGGTATTCCTTTTTCGTAAATAATCTATCCCAGCCCGAAAAAGGGGTGAACGTATACTAGGTAGATATCGTTTCACAGCCATTTAATGAGTTCAAAATGACAAGAATCTCAGCAATATTTTTAGTTTTAGAGAGTTAGAAAAGAGCTGAAAGATGACTCCAGTAGTGAATTTTTTGTGTTTTTACCGAGTCTGAAAAAGTGTAAAATACAACTTGTGACTTCATCACTATCGCATTAAAGACCTATCGCTACACAAGAAACAAATGTAAAACCCATTTCTTGAAATAACATAATGTAATAATCGAAAAACATGTCTTAAAACCTAATTAGGGTTCTGAAAAGTTATAAAATGCCAAAAATGGTAAAAATTAATTAATTTTCACTTTTACCTCTTATGGAGCAATAGTGACCCCATTTTACCTTAAGATTTTGCGGCGACGATAGTGGGCAATCCAGCAGGCCAATCTCAAATCCGTCAGTTCCAGGTAAGATCCGACATCCTTCCCCACATTTTAAGCATTGTTTCACTACTTTCAACCTTTAGTTTTGATTTCTGAGGGGTAAATTGTGAAAACTAGGGCACGGTGGTCGGTGTGGGTTTCAGACACAGACTCATGCCAACCGCCTAATTTTTTAAACTGGGGCGCACCAACCACGTATACCTCTTAAAAAACTTCCAACGCAAGAAAGAAAGCCTAAATTTCACAAATTTCAGCTTTGGATTTGGCTAATAATTTCCATATGAACATGTTTGCAGGTGAAAGAGTGACCAAATCGTGATAGAGTGGAAGGAACGGGAACACAGTGAAGACGATGAGCTTTCCATGGGAAATGCAAGATGCATGGAAGCTCTCAAAGACTATGGAATGAAAAAATTTATTCATGACACCATGTCTCAAAGCTCAACCGGAGCTGCTGCAATACTTGATCATTATCTGGGATGAGGATCAAGAAAAATTCATTCTTCGATATCAGGAGCTTGAGATTGATGCTATTGATGTCTATTTCATAACAGGACTGTCGCGGAGGGGGGTAGCACCAATCTTGACTGGCACCCGGCCCACCATGGAGAGCATGGGCATGGTGATTGACAGGGTATGCCCGGGAGCATGGAAAGGATCAAAAAGCGGGAAGGTGGACATCCAGACTATCTTGGATTTGACACTAAGGGTAGTGCTACACATGATCACATGAGCTACAGGAACACAAGCACCGCACAAAGCAACAAAAACACAGCTACGTCTTGCTATAGACTGCTTGACACTAACCATCTACAACTGAGCAGAGGTAGTAACAATCAATATTAAACGTCAGATAACAAAGTGCAAGAAGATCGAATTGAAACAGTTTGGTTATGGTTCTATCCTAGTATCGTTCATTCTGGAATGACTACCAATATTTCAACGTCAAGAGGTGATAGTCCCAACACCACCAGCACTGGAACCACGGATATCCCGATGGGCAGCTCTGATGCCAAGGTCAGGGGATGATCAACATATTTCCTGGAGACTGGAGTTCTTTGATTAGCTCCGCCGACAATTGATTATCATGGAGGACTGACCCTACTCTGGCACACATTTCACTAGTGATCTGGACCTGATCCCGCTCCCGGAAGGAGAGGATTGGGATGAAGCACTTGGTAAAACTCATTCTTTTTTAATTTTTATGAGTATTATGATTTTTTGGTATGTATGTTCTGACACTTTATCCATGTATTTGCAAATGTAGGCCCAAAGAGACCTGTAGGGATTTATCCGATAGCGAGGCGAATACCTTGCGATTTTGATGTTGTTGCTCAAGGTGAGGAGGAGGAAATCATACTCAACTTTGAGGGAATCACCAGTGGGGTCCCAAAATATGCGCAGTTCAACGATGTTCCTCATTCATATCAAAGACATATTGTAGGGGTGTCAAACCGAGTTCACAGCTTGCTAAGGTGGCTTGTCCGAGAAGTGACATGCTATCATGATCATCATGTCGATTAGACACCTAGGCTTTTATTTCTGCATTTTGTTGTGAGACATGGTGTCTCAGGATGTAACAGAAACACACATATTTTTTGAAACTTATGGTGCACACTGATGCAAACCTTCGATATATATATATATATATATATACATCTATTTTCCTATTTGATATGATTCTCTCATGTGATGATTATTTTAAAGATTACGCAAATGTCTATCTAATAAAATGTTAGCCACTGTATCAGTTAATGCATTCATTTGTCTAGGAATGTGTTGATATGTGATATAATCAAAATGTCTTTCTAGCAAACAAACAAGTAAATACAATCTTAAAATGTTTGGGTTTCTAACTGAATAACGCCCATTAAACTGAAGAACAACAAGCTGTGAGTCTAGATTTACAACAAATGCACTGATGCTGAGGGTAATTGCCTCAGTTAACAGTTCAATTACATCACTATATTCATCAATGTTGTTTGTAGTTCATCCTAGAAAAATACCTTGCAGGTCTATCAACTCACCAGAAGGATCATAAATCACCTAGGTTGTCGAAGATAAGTTTCTGGTACTACGGGAAGCACCATCCGCGAAACTGACATAAGTGGTAATAGACATCTACACAATAAGAAATGACCCAATAAGCAGGAAAACGCTCGCAAAACACACCAAGCCAAAAAATGTACAAAAATGAAAAAAACACCTATGTACGCAAAACATGCATGAATGACTCATGCATAATACTTCTTGAGATAGAACCCATTTCTGGGTTGATCTAAAGGATGACCTTCGTAATCAATGAGCTCATAGGCCCCGTTCTTCAAAACGCGTTTAATGATGTAAGGCCCATGCCACATGGGTTGAAATTTGCCTGCCCCCAGCTTATCATGAGCTTGATCATACAGGAGGACGAGGTCTCCTTCTAAAAAGGAGTGAGGGGAAACCGACTGGTCAAAATGGGCTTTGACCCACTTCTTTTGTGCCTCGATGACCAAAGCAACAAAGCGGCAAGTTTCATCCAACCTCTCTATGTAGAGAAGACACTCTTCTTCAGGTGAAGTGTTGGGTAGTAATTCAACAACCAATTTGAGTGAAGGTATTTCACACTCAATTGGAAGGGTAGCTTCAAGACCGTAAACAAATTGGAATGGATTGAATCCGGTCGCATCCTTGACTGAGGTTCGGTAGGCCCAGAGAGTCGAAAATAACATGAGATGCCAATTGGATTTGTGGATCCCAATTGTATGTTGAAGCATAGTGACTAAAACTTTGTTCACAGCCTCAACCTGGCCATTGGCTTAAGGATAGTATAGTGTTGAGATGTCGTTACGCAAGTGCAACCTGGAGGTCAACTCTGCCACCATATAATGCCGAAAATAGGAAACATGATCGGTAACGATGGCTTGAGGGACACCAAACCTCGAAATGATGTGATTGAATATGAACTAAGCTGTTGTGTTACCGTCGACAGCAAGTGTAGGCATTGCTTCGGCCCATTGGGTGAAGTAGTCAACGACTACAATAATATAAGCATGCTCCCTAGCCGAGTGAGGGTTACATGTCATAAAATCAATGCCTCACTTCGCAAAGGGACCAACAGTAATAAGAGGGTGCAGATGTGAGGGCAGCGCGTGCATCTTGCGCTGATAGATATGGAAATCATGACATTTACGGACAACAAAAATTCAATCCTTGATGATAGAGGGTGAGAAATACCCAGCATGAGGAATCTTCTGTGAAGTGGCATAACCAGACATGTGACCTCCACAGGCGCCACTGTGGCAATCATTTAGAACTTTCTCAGGCTCCTCGAGGGTCAAACACCGATGAAGAATGGAATCTACTCTGACACGGTAGAGTGTATCTCTGACTATACAATAAGGTTGTGACTGATGATGGATGCGTCGGTGAGCATCCTTTGTCAACTTAGATCTAAAAGTATAAGTCTGAAGATATACGATGATATCATTGTCCCAGGGATCGAGGGTGGAGATCAAAAAAAGTGTATCGTCTGGAATGCGTTCTTCAGAACCATACGGAGCGGAGTCAGAGGGAAGGGAACAGATCAAATTAGAAAAGACGAGTGATTTCTTTGACTTGGCAGTAGTAAACACCAAATCAAACTCTTGGAGGATAACAATCCACTGTGAGTATTTTTCCCCCAGCAATTGTCGAGACAAGATGTAGGTCATAAGGTTGCATTCTAAAATCACAGTCATAGTATGCAATAGAATATAATGACGAAAACGTTGAACTACTTGAACTGCAGCTAACGCTAACTTCTTGACATGAGCATGGCACGTTTTGGTATCGAGAAGGTTACGAGAGAGGTAGTAAATAACATGCTCGTGACTGTCATCATCGTCTTGAACCAAAACCATGGCAATCGTGCTAAAAGCGGTAGCTAAATAGAGGGAAAAATCGCAATGATATTTCAAAGGATGCAACAGAGGAGCGTTGACCAAAAATGTCTTCAAAGCATCAAAAGACTTCTGGGTGACCTCATCCCAAAGGAAAGGGATACCCTGCTTTAGTAACCACATGAATCCTTTAGCTACTTCAGCATAGTTAGGGACAAAACGGTGTAAAAATTTAGCCTTCCCCTATAGACTCTCCAGCTAATGTAACGAAGATGAAGAGGGGATATTAATAATAGCCTCGACTTTGAGTGGATCAAGGTGAATCTTGTCTTTGGACACGATAAACCCTAAGAGTCTATCGGAATCAATGCAGAAGACGCATTTGTGCGGATTGAGCTGAATATTGTACTGTCGACAACGAAGAAAGATCTGACAAAGATGGTTAGGATGATCCTTATGCTTAGCTGAACGAGCCAGAAGGTCATCCAGATAAGGTTGAACGATGTGCTTAATATCGTGAAAATCATATGACATCGTTTGCTAAAACGTGGCCCCGGCATTCTTCAAGCCAAAAGGAAACTTCTTATACGCGAAAGTACCCCAAGGATAGATAAAAGCGGTCTTATGCTGATCAGTCGGGAGAATGTTAATCTGGTTATAGCCAGAAAATTTGTCCATGATGGAAAATATCTCACTCCCAGCACAGTCATCAATGATCTGATCAATAAAGGAAGTAGGATAATTATCCTTGGCACAGGCCCGATTGATGTCACAATAATCAAAACAAACTCGAATGGTACCCTATTTCTTATCTACAGGGACAATTTTGGACACCCATTATGTCAATGGAATCGGGTAGATGAAACCAGTGTTGAGAAGTTTTTCAACTTTGCATTTAATGGTGGTGGCTTTCCTAGGGCGCACAGGATGAAGGCACTGACGAACAGGCTTCGAACCAGGGTTGGTAAGAATCTCATGCACCACAATACTGGGATCAATGCCAGGAATTTCTTTATAGGACCATGCAAAGATGTCACGAAACTCACAAAAAAGGCTAGTATAAACTTGAACTTCAACGGAAGAACAGGTGACCCCGAGATGGATGTTCTCGACAATTCTCGGTTTGACAGAAATGTCAATAGGCATTGTTTGTGTAATGTTACTCAAGTTACCCTCTAAAAAAACTTCATGTGTTAGAATAGGTGTTTAAAGAAGAGGAGAAGGAACCTGAGATGCGAACCTCTCAAGATTCGTAGACATGGCCCCGAGGCCAAGCATGAACGAGGAATGATGATGACCATCATCCCACGTCAAATCCTCGAGAGACATAGTTTCCATGATGGATTCATCGGAAGGAAATATCTCTCGCAAGGGATCGGATGAATCTGAATTTCCGAGCCAAGGGGATTGAGAATAAGCGTCGAGAGACATGCTCAAAGGAGCATGATCAGAAGGTGGAGGATTCGACGCCGCAATAAGTTCACAATAATTAATCTCAATCAGACTTAAGGCATCGAATCTCCAAAAGAATCGACCTATTCAGGTGAAGGGATGATCCATGGATCATCAGACCGAGAGATCATATTGATCTGAACAGTGTGAGGTGGAGGAAGAGGAAAAATACCCATGAGGGCAGGATCTTTAACGAGACCCAGCCCAATGCTCTCGTAGGGAATAGGGATATTTTCCACATACAAAACATTGTTCTCAGAAGAAGAAGTGAAGAATGACAATTGATCAACAGTAACAATCTTTCCTTCGTGCGGGAATTTCAGGACATGAAAGAGAGTGGACAGAACGCACAACATAGCGTGAGTCCAACTGCAACCGAGGAGAATATTGTAATTGAGCTTGGCGTCAACTACTTCTACCTCGACATTGACTATCTTCCCTTTCAATGTAATCAGTAAAATAGCGAGAACACCCAAAGGTTTTGATTCTCTTCCATCAAATGCTGCAAGGGCATTTGGTGATTAATTCAAGGCCATAGAACCAATGGCTTTCCGGAAAGAAGATGACATGATGCACGTAGATGCACCTTCGTCCACAGCTGCTCAATGGATATCGAGACCATTATTGACAACTTGTATAACGAGTGCAATCTAGTTGTAGGAGTCATGGAACGAAATTCTCTAAATTGAAAGCGAGAAGGCTAGTATCAGCAGGATCAACCCCACCAATCACAGATAACAAAGCCTTCCATTGAAATGGACAAATCTGAAGTACTTCTAGTGCAGACATTGCTGATGGTGCCTAAGCCAAATCCTCAAAAATATTGTAATGTTAAGCAGAATGGGTGTTTGGATTATAAGGAGACTTGCGGAGTACACCTTTAGAGGGTGGCCGCACAACGGGCTCAGTACTAGGCCTTTCAATCTGAAGAAGGCCAGAAGCAGGCGGAGGAGGAGGACCATCAGCGATCTCTTTCCCTGCTACCTGACTCAATTCGGTATAATATTTCGATCGAGTAGCAATAGAAACGGACGTAGAACCATTCATCATGAACACTTGAGAGCCAAATGGAGAAGAGGACTGAGGTTGCTCTACCATATGGGTCTGCTGAGATGGAAAATGTTTTTTGATAACAATTGTAGTTCCCTGAGTGCATTTGAGCAATCTACTTACTTTGGCCCATCGAGGACAGTCCTTGGTGTAGTTCTCTTTGTCATAGATCAAACAAGGGTACTTCGCCTTGCACTATGAACCATCATCAGCACGAGACTTGGACAAATCCGGTTTCAAGGTATCGTATTTGGCTTAACCTTTACCCTTCTTTTTCCCCTTGGACGTTTTGTCTGCCGGATTGGCCTGAACGGCATTGACTTTTGAGGTTATACCAGGATTCGGAGAGGGATGAGAAGCAACATCAGTGGAATAATTAGAATTTTTCTTCCTAGGATTTGAAAGAGAATAATTTTGAGAAGTCTGAGACATGGAACCAATAATACCGTCGACAAATGGGGTCATCAGTGCTTTAGAAGTTCCAGGTTGAGGGGCATCAAGCAAGATATCGTACAATGTGCCGGACTGAGAGTACACAATATCAAGATACTGGGCATGAGAAATAGCTTGTTCCTCGGTTACACATGCTCCCATAGCTATGTCTTTCATGATCTGATTGATAAAGGAGGTAGTGAACCAATCAGTTAGAAGCTGATCAGGAATATCAAACTTAATCAAGCGACAATGACATCTCCATTCATGAATATGATCTGAGATATGAGTAGCTCGGTCCTATTTCAAGGATGTGAGGAGGTGTGTCTTGGTTTCATAATGAACTGGTAACTGAAAATGTGTAAGGAATGCCATGGTGAGAGAATTGAAGTCTTGAAAAATGCCACGAGATAGCTCAATGTACCACTTTGCAGCGGCACCAATAAGAGTCTGTTGGAAAAGACGGAGTCAGATGGAATCATCAACCCAAGAGTTAAAGGAACACCACAAGTGGTAAGTCATAACATGCACTTGGGGGTCTTCTCCGGACTTGCCCTCAAACTTAGGACAATCACCAGGAATATTAGTCGGAACTGGAGGCCAATACGGGTTATGAAGAATTGGATCATTCGTTAACTTTGACACGTTAGGCAGTTCCAACATAGCAAGAAATGGTAATTTAGGATTAAAATACATTGGAGGTCTCTGATAAGGACCCGTGTTAACATTCCACCCAGCCTATGAGAAATTTTGCCCCATATGTTTTGTCCCAGAGGATTCTGACCATAGGGGTTATAAGCCTAATAATTTTGTTGATACTGGGGTTGAGGACTAGGATATTGATTCTGAGCATACCATTGAGGTCCTTGTTGAGCAACGTATGGATTCTATTGCGGAATGTAAACATGGCCTTGAGGTTGATTATACACCAACTGAGATGGATTTTGAGGGTAAAAAGTGAAACCTTGGGGCACACTATATACCGGTTGATATTGACCTTGGGGGTAATAAGTGCCTTGGGGTTGAGCAGGTTGACCCTACTGAGTAGGTTGAGCAGGCTGCTGAATAGGCAGACCCTACTGAGTTGGATAAACAGGTTGAACCGACTGCTGAGCAGGTTGAACAGGTTGTTGAACAGATTGAATAGGCTGTTGAACAAGTTGAACGGACAGCTGAGCTGGTTGAGCAGGCTGCCCCTACGGAATAGGTTGGCCTGGATAATGAGGGCCACCGGGTTGCCCTTGTGGAAGAGGCTGGCCCGATGGAAGATATGGACCATGTTTTCCCTGATGACCAGGTTGACCTAGAGCAGGACCATAGGGTTGTCCTAGATGCAAAAAAGTTTGGCCATAATGTACATACAGTTGTTGTTGTTGTACAACATGTATCCCTGTGGGGGATACATGGGATACGTTCCTGGTCGAAGCTGACTTGAAGGACAGAGGGTTGTCCTTGTTGGACCGAAGGTTGACCTTGCAGACCGTAAGGTTGTTCCTGAGGACCAAAGGATTGTCCCTGCTAAGCCGAAGGTTGTTCCTATAAGGGTTTTCCTTGTAAGCCTGAGGGTTGTCTTTGTAGAAAATGTCCTTGATGAGTGATGGTCTGATAAGGATCAATAGGAAAATAATAGACAAGGTTGCCGACAGCATCATAGTGATGGGGAGGATTGATAGGAACTTGGGGTGGCTGAAAACCCTAAGAGTTTTGTTGCTGAAAATCCAACAAATACTCTTCAAAAGTAAGGCCGTCAGGAATCATAAGGACAGTCGAGGTCATACTAGAAGCAGATGGGGCCACACGAGATTGAACATCCAGAGAAGGAGCATAACATCAGTGAATTTCCAACATGTGCTCATCAAAAGTATAGGTAGAAACCATAGGCATAGTTGTAACCGCACCAACAGGTGCAGTCTCCGGAGCATGAGCTTGTGATCTGCTCCGACCCTGATTTACAGGCCACGTAGGATTAAGTAAGATATACCTATGAGTGTGAAAAGACTTTGACAACTGTGTTGTAACAATCGGCGTAGATGAAGCTACACAGACGATAGGTCGGACCGGGACAGATGTAACAATAACTGACGAACTTAGTGTCGAAGGTGACAGTCCCAACGAAGGGAGGACCAGAATTCTAGGGGGAGTTGATGTACTGGATTGTGCTATGGATGCAACACCAGACATAATCTGACTCAAAGTCTGATAACTGGGTGGAAGTGACACCGATTAAGGAGAAGATTGAAGAGAAACATGTAAGAGATCTTCAGGGAAAAGTTGTATTCTCCTGTAGAAACAGGCATTCCTTTACTGTAAACAGGACTCAAAGAATCCATATCTGATGAAGTCATAAGATAATAAAAAATAATACGAGGACTAGGAGGTATAGCAGCAACCACGAACGGTGATCTCGAAGTAAGAGGAGGGAACTCTTCCTCATCCCCAAAACTAGACCAAGCACCTGGAGGAGGCCAATTGAACTCAATTGACTCTTCAGGAGAAGATCGAGTAGCGAGAGGTAAAATAGTCGGGAGAATAGGCTGTGAAAACTTGGCAGACCTAGTGGACTAAGGGGTTTCGTAAGAAACATCAGGAAAGGAAATACCACTAGGAGGCAGTGAGGAAGACGATGAAACTGGTGGTTCCGCCACTGTGACCATATTTCAAAATAGAAAAGGAAAAATAGATAGCCAACAGAAGGCTTCAAGACCAAGGCCTAAGGAAAAAAAAAAATAAGCCAAGTAACAAACTTTTAACGGGCATGTGATCTTGGGTAATTAATTTTACGACATCGAAACCAGACTTTGTTGTTTCATATTTTAAGAGTCGAGAAACAGACAAAAGATGACTCTAGTCACTTTCAATTTTAAACGAGCGTGAAAGGACAAGTGCTCGATGATCTCTTCTCTTTTTAAAGAGTCATGAATAGATCGAAATGACTAATTTGGTAATCTACGAAAGAGGGTGTACCAAGTTTCCATGAACTGCCATATACACCTTGGTGATCAAATGAAAGAGAAATGACCCAGGACTTTCCGTGTGTGCAGGTAGTCTCCCCAAATGTTGTGTTTGGTGTATCACAGTTACAGGGTGGTAGACTTGGCTTCCTATGGATAAATGATTTGAACCTATAGGGGTATCCCTTTATATACTCGATGGTACAGGGAGCACAAGTCCGTACTAGCGTTATCTAAATCCAAAAGGCGAACGTCAACTACTAGGTTTTAAGATGCCAGAACACATCTCTAGCCTAGACCACTAAAATTTTTGCGTTAGGTTCCAATATTTCCTTAGGTTAATTCAATTGATTTTATAGTTGATCTTGAATTATGTTTCAATTTCAAGGCCCTACCGAATGTCGATCTCAAATTTCCTAAATGCAAACTATATGCACATGAACACCATTTTCCTTCAATGAATGTTAATTAAGAGAAGGATAGAGATCTTTCAAACAATAGCAATTAATGAAATCAAACGAAGAAATCTGCTAATGCATCTAATTCAATCAAGCGAAAAATGAAAAATTATTTCCTAATTAATCAAGCACTAGTTATGCAAAAGAACTTTCCTTTTCCAAAAAAATGAAAGAATGCAATTTTTTTTATTTTTTCAATGAAATGAAGCACACAATGCACTAATTACATGAAAAAACAAAACAAACACTAGTTCGAGGATTGCGAATGTAAAGAGCTAAACCGACTGATTTGATGAAAGCAACACAAATACAAAAATTCACTCAAACCAATGAAGCACTCTTCCAAATAAAGAGAAAGCTTTGAAACGATCCAAACAAGAAATGTGATCTATGCTTGGAGCAGCAAGAAGAAAAATCAAATGAAACCTAAAATGATCATTCAACCAAAACAAACGCTCAAAGGATCAAAAAAGAACTAAACACAATTGCTCAAGAGATGTGAATGACAAGAATCAAAAGACTCGACTTCTAGTCAGAAGGCTCAGTGAGCTAAGACACTTAGAAACCCTAAGGCCATAAACTGCACTGATAAGTAAACAGACATACAACTAAGAAGAACAAGTCTATAACAGTGAAAACAATTTCAAATCAGAAATCCACCCAAAGACAAGCACAATTGACCAAAAAACTCAAAAGGAAAGTCAATCCAAACCATACAAGATTCGGCGCGACTGTAAGGCGGTAATCCACGCCAAACAGGGGTTGGCACTAGTGCAACACAAGAAACATGTGCCAATTGGCATGACTGTTCAACCAAAAAATGCGCCAAGATGGATATCTATGGGAGAATGGGAAATCCAATGAGAAAAGGTCAATCTTGACACTCTAGAGTTGAACAAGAGGATTCTAAACAAGAAATCAAACCAGAAAAGATAGACAAACAAGCAAACAACTGAAGTCGACTTAACAAGGGAAAAAAGACAAACTCACACTGATCCCCAGCGGAGTCGCCAATTTGTTATGTAAGTAAATCCTCTCTACGGACAGAGACGATCCCTCTAGCCCTAGAGTGGGTCTAGTAACAAAAGGAAAAACTAGAGTATAGGATCCTAATTACTGAATGAAATAGACATGGTAAATCAACCTACCTGGAGTCGAATGTTGTCATCATGGCTGTTGTAGTGGTGGCCTCTCGATCCTTATCTCGGCAAGTCACGATCCTTTTGCAGCAATGCTTGGATACCTACACAAGATCAACAAACAAGATCAGCATATGAAATAACAATGTCATTCATAATTACTAACCAGTCAAGGAGGGTTAAGCATATTGCCTCAATAAAACACATCAATGTGATATGGGAACCAGAAAATAGTTATACATATGTATTAATAGAAGAAAGAGTTACAACCAAGCCTTGACGTCGCAGCCTCCTTCAACGGGGTTCAGTTGAAGCGCATCTTGACGAATGTAAGGGAATTCGAACGAGATGAAAGCACAAGCCTAAGCTCTCTCAATAAGGGACTCTTCCGTTCTATCTTGAATAGAAATCTCTCCAGCGTTTCTGCTATATTATCTTTAGTTCAGCTAACTTCATCAATGGAGGATGGCTATATTTATAGAGGGAGAGGAGGAGTTTGGGATCCCTACTATGGCGTAAGGGAGGCCTTATATCATGGGAGGTTTCCCCAAAAGGTGGAAACAAGAGGCCAAAGGAGGAAGGTCGTGGTTATTCAGTCGAACCACTCCCCATGAATCATCCACGAAGTTGTTATGATCGAAACTTTGCCTCTTTTTTTAAAACACTTTCCATAAACAGATTGGCGCAGGAAACTAACTGATAAAAAGTGCCAGCTGACGCTGGGGCCAGTGCTAATTTACCTCTTCAGCGCGAGGGCATAACTGGCTACCAGCGCTAAGGTAAAACCAAGTTTTTTTGGTGGTCTGTTCAGGAAATGGTCAACAGAAGGAATGTTAGACTCATGGTAAGGGATGCAATTATGGTATTTGCAAGGCATGACGGTTTATTTTGTTCACAGAAATTAGCCTCCAATGTGTGGGATGGGGATTGCAAGGACAGTGACAAAATGTTGTGTAACAGACTCGGCGTCGCATTTAGTGCCTTTGGGAGACTCAGCTCTGGTACCATCCAAACCATATGTTCCTCCAAAATCCAACTCGGCTTCTTCTTCCGACTCTTACTATGTTTCTTTCTCAAATTCCTTCTTGGTATCATTTTCTACTTCCTTTTTTATCTGAAAATGAAACTATTTGTAAATGCTATGCAAAGTATCCATTTCCATATAATTTAATGTGCAAAGTGTTCTCCATGACTTGCAGGTTAAACAAAGTAGTTTTGGTAATGTTTCTGAATTTTATGTGTGAGGATTTGATATTTAAATTTACTATTTAATATATTACAGCAAATAAACTTCACCATATCATAAAACAGAAAAATGATGAGGCAGTTCACCCCTCCTAGGCTACATCTGTCGGTCCAAGGCTCCCCAATGGTATGTCCTTGCTTTATTAAAATGCTCAAAATGGTTACACAGTGAAAAATATGCCTAAACAGGAAAAAAATGCTGTGAATTTGACTTCAGAAAATAGAAATAAGCTAAAAATGGCTTTTGTTTCACCTCAAACAGTGAAGTACAACCCAATACAGCTCCATCTCCCTGATAGCCCTGGTGGCTCTTTCCCCTTCCCTGAAAAAAAAATGGCTGAAGAACACCTCTTTTCACTCTGCAACCTATCCCAAACACTCCAGAATGCTGAAGAAAGCCAAAATTGACTAAAATTTCATCTCATTTTGTCGAAAATTGAGAAAGCTATGACCCAAACAAGATTTTTCCCAGTGGCACTAGAAAACCTCCTCCAAAACTGGAGGAACTCTAGTTAGCTCCACCAAAAAAGGCGGATAGCCAAGGATGGCGGAACCGCGTGCTATTTTAGGGGTATCATTAAATACGATGGCTAGTTAAAGAGCGCATTCACATGCTCAAAATCCAGAAACTGTTTGTTGCTGGCGAATAAGGTTTTAAAGACCACGCCCATGGTCATAGTTCTAGGTCACATGTGGGAGGAGCTAGCACCAAGGTGCTAAAGTTTTAGTTCCACCGGTTTGAAAGTGTTTAGGCCCCAAGTCACCACACGTGGTCACAAGGCCTGAAACCTTTAGCCCTGAGGGCTTAAACCAATTCTCCTCCTGTTATAACATACGACCTGACACTCTGTTTACCAATGACCTGACTCACCCATTGTCAACATCATTTCCTCTGTCGTGTTGGTCGGGTCGCCCCTGCCCGAGGAGTCGGGTCGAGGGTTCGACCCTCATGACCTCCAACTTTTCACAACCTTTTTTAACCAATGGCCTGGGGCCATGTGGAAACCTCTGGGTAGGCCACATGGCACCCTCTAATATGCCCATATAAACCTTATAAAAATGAAATTTTTTCCATATAATAATTTTTTTGAAAATGAAAAATTATTTTGGTCAAAAATTCATGTTTTGGAGGTCACTAGATGAATTCAAACCTCAGTAACGTTCACATACGACATCGGATTTGAGTCTCGTTTGTGGTGCTAGAATTGCAGCGAAGAGGCCTTTTCAATCATTCAGACTGTAACCATTTTTTATAATTTCCATTTTTGAGAATTTTTTTCACTTTGACTTGATCTCCTGATCACTTTTCTACGTCTTTATCCTTTGTTGCCTATTTGTCGGATGTGGAGGCTGTGACGGGCGTAACAGAGTCTAGCCCAGTCTTCCATGCTTCAGGCCAAGTCTCAAGGACCTGGTAGATTTCAGCCTCCGCAACCATGTATGGTAGATTGTACCAAACTAGGTCCTTGCGTGACCAGAAATGTACATGGTGCATTGTCACCTGGAATTCTACAATTTCTCTATACTTGGCATAAGCATCTAGGGTAAATCGGGGCTGCAAGTGAATAGCTTCCACCAGCGCACCTTCAAATAAAACCCAGAAAATTGTATTCTCCTTTACTCTCTGTGGTTCTGGCGAATCCCATAGATTGGCATAGCACACCCCTTCATACACACCAGATTCGACCTCTGGGATTATTGTACCCTCTGGCATCTCCCACACAACCAATGAAATTAGAAGAAGTAGCCAGGAATATCTGAACTCTTTTTTTCCTCCTGCGCCTCGCGCACGTTCTCTAGGAACTCCTGGTAGAGATACCGTGACCAATTATAACATATGCAATTTTCACACGGTCCCGCTAGTGCAATAACGTGTGCATGGACCACCTTAGGTTAGTAATTACGCATTAGCTTACATCCCAAGAATAGGGTCCCAAGACGTACCGCTAGGTCGACAATCTGTTGTACTAGGAACCCCTGCGAGTCGTGCCCTACCTTTTAATCCTTCTTAACTTTGGCAGCTACTTTTATCTTGTTACTCTTCTCGAAACTGGACATGGGATGGAGCCCCTTCTTAGGCAAGCCAGTGATCTGGTGGATCAGTGAAACATCTATTGAGATTCTATTCCAGACCCATAATCATCCATCGTGTATCAGCACCAGCAGCTGGTGCACAGAGATTTTGGTGATGGGATACCTGCCAAAGTTGGGAATCCTCAAAAAAATGAGGATTCCAGCGTTACTTAACTTGTGCACCCATGGCATGGGCTCTACCTTTACAAAACCATCATACAATATGTGCTCCAGGTAATACTCAAGCGCTAGCTCAGGGAACGTCTCCTCATTCACCAAATTATAGTCATTGAATTTGACCCGGGCGTTTTCTGAACATGTCCCCCTCTAAAGTAACTTCCTCTAGGATCAATGACATCTGTAGGTATGTGCGCACTTTTTCCAAATATTTTAGCGCCTTTATAGAGGTTCTGCATGGCTTGAAATATTTCGGGAGCCATGAGATGGGCTCAATGAAGAGCGCGGCTTCCTCAGTCATGCTCATGGGTCTCTTGGTCAGGTCATCTACAGGAGACCTATCCTTCATCACCTGGCGCGGGGATATGAAGTGTCGAGGCAATGTTCGTGACTTGGAGGATGACCCTTTGGTCATCTTGACCTTTTCTTTAGCCGGTGTGTACATGACTTCTTTTACTTCTAGAACGAATTCATGAACATCATCATATCCAGGCTCCATAGATGCTGTGAGTGGCACAGAGTGCTCTTTAGATAGCACACTCTTAGGGTTCATGGCCGTCATCCTTTGTCTAAAAATGAATTCCAAGTTTCTTATGTCGGATGTAGGGGTATCACGGCTAGACATACAGTTTTCACAGATGAATTCACAACACAACTTATAGATAATTTCAAGGCTTAATAAGATCAGACAGCAAAGGAACATAATATGACCCACACCCTTATTTTATAGGTGAACCAAGGTGAAAATGGTTGTAACTTCATTAAATTCATCTCCCCCTATAAAAATGGTCAAAAATATCATAAGATCTCATCATTAAATGCAGAAAACTCGTTATGTTTAGGTTAAAATCTCTTTTTCACCTAGATTTAATGTTCCAACGGCTAGTTTCTCCTATTGTGCACTACCTTTTCACTCCTGCCAAACCTATCTATGCATGCCCTCTGCGCAGCAAGCAAACAAGTCGATTCCCCTTCTCTAGCCATATAGTTATTTGGTAGGCACATGGTTATCCCTATACGGCTTCAGTCAGCTTCCATTGAAATACCCAGGAAGATTCTCGCCGCGCAAAGTGGCCAAGTGCACCGCACCTCCATTAGTGATTTCTTGCACAATGTATGGCCCCAACCAGTGCTTCTGGAACTTTCCTGGGTGGCGCAAAATGAATTTCATATAAAAAAAACCAACTCTCCTTCTTTGAATGCCTTTTTTCGAATGTGCCTATCATGCCATGCCTTTTCACATGCCTTCTACACTTGCTGATGAAAGTTAGCAATGAATCGATCCTCTTCTAAGGCAAAAAATTCTGCTAGACGTTCCTCCATGATGTCTGGCTCGGCCATATTAGTGAATGCTACAATGCGCAGGCTTAGGACAATATATTCCATTGGCATGATTGCTTCTTTCCCATAAACCATCCTGAAAGGTGTTTTCCCATCAAATTCTTGCATGTGGTCCTATAAGCCCATAACACAGAAGGGATGTGCATGTCCCAATCATTCTAAATTTCATTACAGATATTTTTGAGCGCATTCTCCAAAATTTTGTCGAAAACTTATACTGCAACATTTGTCTAAGGGTGGTAAGGGGTACTCTTTTGGTGATGTATCCGAAATTCCTCTGCCAAATACTCAATTTTTTCATTAACAATGTGTGTACTCCTATCACTCATCAATATCTTCGAGCACCCAAATCTAGTCAGGATATTTTCAAAAATGAAGTGTGCAGCAGTATCTGTGGTACAATCCTTGACTATATTAGCTTCTTCCCATCTAGTTACATAATCTGTGGCAGTGATAATGTATTTTGCATCTGTCTTCTTCCCCCGAGGGTATATAGGTCCCACAAAATCTATAGCCCATTTATCAAAATCCTACAAGGCCATCTGTGGCTGCAGGGACATTTCATCTCTATGCAATGACTTCCCTGTTCTTTGGCATGCATCATAAGCTCTATAGTATGCATGTGCATCATTGTGCAGTGTGGGCCACCATAACCCAACACGCAACACCTTCTACATAGTGGCCTTCCCTGCATAGTGGCCTCCTTCCACTCCTCCATGAGCCTCAGCCAAGATGTCTTGCATTTCATGTTCCAACACATACCTTCTTAGCACTTCATCTGCTCCCAACTTGTACAATTGAACAACAATCAATGTAAAATCAGTTGCACGTGAAACCAACTCCTTCTTTTGTTGCACCAAATATTCAGCAGGCGCACTTCCATTGGTCAAAAAGTGAATAATATCGACAGTGTTCATCAACCACCTTAATAGCGAAGATTTTCGCATCAGGTAGTCTCTCCTCCATAGTGGTTGGTTCCACCCCATTTTCAATGCGTGATAGGTGATCAGCTCCATAATTCAATCTTCTAGACTTCACAATGTTTTCAAAGTCATATTCTTGAAATAGAAACAACCATCTACAAATATTCACCCCCAACACAAGCTTATTGACCAAGTATTTCAAAGCAGAATGGTCAGTGAACATCTTAAAGTGCCCTCCTAGTAGATAGTGCCTATATTTTTGGAGAGAATAGACCATGGCCAATCCTTCACTTTCTGTGGTGGAGTAGTTGCACTCTGCACTAGAGAGATTCCTACTAGCAAAAGTAACAAGGTGATCAATGTCTCCTTCTCCGAGATGTGCTAAAACAACCCCAAGTGCTATACCATATGCATCAACATGTACATGGAATACCTTGGACCATTCTGGGAATATTAGAATAGGTCCAGTAACCATATTTTCCTTCAACATCTCAAAGCTATTTTTACATTCCTCATCCCAGAAAAATGACACATCCTTTTTCAAGAATTTCTCCATAGGCACAGTGATCAAAGCATAGCCCTGAATGAATTTTCTGTAATATTCGGTGTGTCCCAGAATGGAGCACAATTGTTTTTCATTGGTAGGTACTTCTAGGTTGATAATAACTGCAATCTTGGCTGGATCTACTATCAACCCTTGCTGACACACAATATGGCCCAACAAGATTCCAAAAGAAATGCAAGATATAAATTTCTATAAGTTAAGAGAAATATGATGCTTCCTACAAGTGTCAAGCATCATGCGCAAGTTGGAAACATGCTTCTTTACCAGCCCAAGCACATTCCAGTCATCAAAATACACCTCCAATAACTTGTGCAGTGAATTATTTGAACACAGCTACTGCTACATGTGAAAATATGGGAGGTGCATTCTTCAATCTGAAAGGCGTGACTGTGTATTGGAAACACCCCCATTCCGTTGCAAAGGTGGTATTTCTTCAGTCTTCTGGCACAATTATGATCTAATGATACCCTGAAAATCCATCAGTAAAAGAATAAGCCTCTTGTCCTCCCACATTATCCAATGTCTCATCTGAAAATGGAGTAGGGAAGGCGTCATGTACACATGCATCATTCAGTTTGTGCAGATCCACAAAAATCCTTATTTCTCCTTTAGTATTCTTTTCTTGAACAACCATTGGGCTCACCCAATCAGATTACTCCATGACCTCAATAATTTCTGCAGCAACCATCTTATCTAGTTCCTCTTTCACTTTATGCTTGTACTTAGGATTTAATCGGTATGGCCCCTGCTTGATAGGGTGTGCATCTAGTTTCAGAGTGATCTTCATAATGCCTAAATCTCCTACAATCCCTTTGAGCTTAGAGAACTTCATGGGAAATAGATCATGATACTCTATTAACAGCTCCACAACATTTCCCACTACGTCATCATCCCAATAATCTCTTATTTTGGCCAACATTGGTTGTTCTTTTGTTCAAATGTTGACTTCCTTTAGCTTCAGATACTTAGTTACATCCATCATTCCTAACAAGGGCCCTACAACTACTCGCTCCCTTTCAGAATTAGGGATTTTGATATTTCTTGGGTCTTCCTCATTATCTTCTACCGATAGGTTCCTACATTTGGAAATATCTCACATCTACACTTCCCATTTTGGCGCAACACATTCTATCTGAGGCTCAGAATCATCAAAGATTAGTGCTTATATATCCTGCAGGGCTTCATCCAATTCCTCCGACCTTCCAACCAAGCCACAAGTTGACAAAAAAATTTCGGCCATTGTAATCCAATGGCGAGTCCCTTGGTGCAACTCCATTTCCAAATACCATGTAATAGGTATTGGTCTCAATGAAAGGACAAGAATTTGAACCCATTTGGTTTAGGTCTTCTCGTTCCAAACCTCCATCCATGTGGCCAGGTGTTTGCACGAATCACCTTGGCATAGAAAATCTCAGTTGGTTGGGTAGCGGGCTGCTCAAAGTGCAACCTCATCATCCTGCTACATTCCTCCCAGACCTTAAAGCTCCCTTTGTGCATATCCCACCAGCGCGCTGGAGTTGCGCGCATGGAAATATCAAGTGCCCAGAACCTCCGCTCTTTTGGGAAAACCTTTTCCAACTTTTCCAAAAATAATACAACACTATCAGAACCATCAAATTAGGGTAATTCTCTTACCTCTGAGGAGATGTATCAAAAAATTTTAGTGATGTTGAGGTAGCGCAACGCAGAAACATCATGTAGATGATTTTTTTAGTTCTCCATTTCCCCATCCAAATCTGAGAAATGATGAGCTATCTTTTTCCCAATTCATCATCCTATCAGTCGTAGATTTGATCCAATTCTCATCCCACGTAGTCAGCTTGTATATATGGTTGACATCATCTCCTTCACGCACTGGTTCTGTATATATTTCTTCCTCTACCGTATCTAGAGGTATTATCACCTGGGTACCATCATTTCCAAATATCATGCTTTTGCGATTCAATTTGATGATACCTCCCATATCAATGGCCCATTCCAGCCCTAGCAGCACAGGGTAAGGATCTACATCATCCACAATTTGTATTACTTCAAAATCTAGGTGTACCTTTACTCCAGCAATGTCTAGAAAAACCTGTGGGAGTCTTCCAAGTGGAATGATCTTCTGTTGATTAGCCATACGCAAATGAATGGTGGACCATTCCAAATTTGATTCACCCATATTTTTCCAGGTCTTCTTAGGTAGAAAATTTCCATCAGATCCTAAGTCCAAGATGACCTGATCCATTTCATGCTCGCCAATTTGCACAGTCATGCGCATCTCTCGACCAGTTCTTTTCTTGTTCTTATAAATATTATTCACAACCTTACTCTCAGTTTGAGGCAACTCCTTGTCCGCACAGCTATCTATCAGAGCTTGAAGGTTATCTATTGCTTTCTGGTTGCACAATAACTTAATTTAATCTTGCAGGAAGGGTTTGACTTCATCATCAATCTTTTCTTTCATGATTGACTTGGATGTGGATGCACCTGCAATAGAAAAATCCTTCCTAGCTTCTAAAAAAAATTTCTTTTCCTTCTATAGGGGTATTCCTTCCTTCTTTTCATAGGCCTCCCTGATCAATGTCTCTACACCAGCCTTTTTTCCCCCATTTTCTCTGGTGGCAGCACCACTGCGTGTAATTATTTTTACACTTGGATCATCATCGTGTGGCTCAGATTTAACCATTTGTATGTTATGTGTAGGCATTCGTTGTTGCTTTTCCTACATTTTGGAAATTAACATAGGAAAATCTTCAATAACATGATCAAATTTCCTACAATACCTACAATATTTTCATGCAGGGTTCAAAAAATTGTGCGCATAGTGTCCAACGTCTCAATAGTTATAGTAAATGAATTGTCCTCTTCCACGACCTACTCCTCCACCTCTCCCTTCTCCCCTTCTTCTTGCTGGACATCCTCCACGCCCAGAGGGAGATGCTAGTAAAGATGGGTCGGCCTGCACCCTATATAGGTTGGCATTGTCCATCATTAGCTCGAATGTGTGGCAATGGTGCTCATCATGGCCAACCAAAGAGAAAAACCCGCACCATTACTACTTCAATTATGGCACATAACTTCCTAATCTAGGGAAATGGTTTGTGGCTTGCCTTCTAGCTAGCTTATAGTCAGTGCACCATAGTGTGGGGGTACCATTCGGTCCTGCAGCCTCCCTAGGGTGCAATGGATTTTCCCCTCCCGCTTGCATGTAATATTGAAACAAGGTACACTGATATTTTGTGTGCCCGGAACCCTTACATCATATATACCATACATCTGTGCCAACTTCCATTCCTTTGCCTTTGTGCAGGTTCTAGATCTCCAAGTGCATTGCTTCCAATTGATTTTGGATTTGCAAATTTCCAAATTGGTCGCCAGCTATTACACAACATTCTGTCACCCTCCCTACAATCCCCATCCCGCACATTGGAGGACCATTTCTGTGACTTATATGTAGTGTCATGCCTTGAAAAAAGTGTCATTGCATCCCTCTCCATGAGAAGAACATTTCCTCTGTTGACTATTCCTCGAACAGACCATTAAAAACACCTGATTTTGGGTTGGCGCTGGAAGACAGTTATGGCCTTGCATCGATAAGGGAAATTAGCACTAGGCCCCACGTGCATTGGCACTCTGTCTCAGTGGACTGCCTGCATCAAGCTATTTTTGGAAATTTTTTTAAATATAGAAGCAAAGTTTCCATTTCCAACCACTTTGTGAGTGAGTCATCATGGGTGGTTCGACTGAATAACGTCGAGCACCCTCCTTTTGCTTCTTGTTCCCTACTTTTCGGTAAACCTCCCAAAGGATAAGACCTCCCAAAGGATAAGGCCTCCCTTCCACCATTTGAGAGATCCCAACCTCCTCCTCTCCTTCTATAAATACATCTCTCTCACATAGATGCAGCTAGTTGAATGGTTTTTGGTAGCTGAACATTTTGGAGAATAGTTGAAACAGTCTGATATAGCTAGTGTGAGATAGAGTAGAGAGAGCCCCTTGTCGAGAGAGAGTCTAGGCTGATTGCCTCGCCAAGTCGAAATTCTCTGATGAATGCTTGAGATGCGTTTCGACTGGACCCGCTAAAGGAGGTTGCGACGTCAAGGCTCATTTGGTTGTAATTTCTTTCTTTATCTTACTTAATACATGAGTGATGTTTTGGTTCCCGTCTTGTGTTGATGTGATTGATCTTACGCAATACGTTTATTTCTCCTTGACCAATTAGATAGTTATGAATGAAAATATTGTTTCGTATGATGCTTTCGTTCTCTGATCCTTATGCAGGAACCTGAGTACCATTGTTGAAGGATCGCAATGTGTCAGGATGAATATTAGGAGACTGCTGCCACAGCTATGACAACTGTGTTGGATCCAAGGTAGGACATCTATCCCAACTCAGTTTCATTCATTAACTAGGAATCGACGCATTTGCATGTCCTCTTTCTGCTAGACCCAGCCTAGGGCTAGAGGGATCATCTTTGTCCGCAGAGGGGATTTACCTACACAAAAATTTGGCAACTCAACTAGGGATCAGTGTGTGTTTTTCGTCTCATTGTTTTTTGATCGTTTGGCTTGTCGAGTCGACTTTGGTTGTTTAATCATTTTTATGCTTTGCTTGACTGTTCTGACTATTTTAAACCATCCTGTTCAGTTCCAAACTTTCAAGTATGACCTCTGATTAGTGGTTTTATTTTTTCCCATGGTTCTCTAGCTCGACGTGTTTCATCCTTGAACAATCGCACCGATTGGCGTATGTGGCTTTTGTCACAGGTGCGGCAACCCCTGTTTAGTGCAGATTACAGCTAAACAGTCGCGCTGAATCCTGTAGGGTTTGATTTTACCTTTTTTATGAGTTTTTGTCAATATTTCTTAGCTATGGATTAGTTTTTTGCCTTGAAATTGGTCTGTTGGGATTGTTTTGACTCTGTAGTCTCAGTCTTCTCAGTTTTTTTTCCATCATCTTATCAATGAAGTTTGTAGCCCTAGGGTTTCTAGGTGCTTTGTGTTATTTGTTCAGCCCTTTCCTCACTGAGCCTTCTGAGTTAAGTTCGAGTCACTTTGATCTTTGTCATTCCAATTCACTGACTAATTGTGTTAGAATTTCTCGATTCTTCATGTCTTTGGTTTGTTGGGTGATCACTTTTGTTTTCATTTGACTCTCCATTTCGTCACTTCGAGCATATATTACATTGCTCGTTGAATCATTTCGAAAGCTCTTTGTTTGCTTGGAAGAGTGAATCCTTATTTTGAGTGAGTTTTATGTTTGTATTGAATTTGATTTATTCGTTTTAGATCTTTACATTCGTAGTGCTCAAAACTAGTCTTTGTTTTTCTTTTTAGTGCAACAATGCATTGCATGCTTCATTCATCTAAAAAACAAAAAATTGCATTCTTTCACTTAAATTGAAAATGGAAATGTTCTTTTGGATAACTAGTTCTTAGAAAACTAGGAAAGAGTTTTCGTTTTCTCATTTGGTTGTATTAGATGCATTAGTGGAATTCTTCTTATGTTTCGATTGATTGCTTTTTTCATATAATTTCTATCCTTCTCTTAGCTAGCATTCATTGAACGGAAATGATGTTCTTTTGCATGTAGTGTGCATTTGGGAATTCGAGATCGGCCCTGAAATCAAAGAATTAATTCAAGATCAACCTTAAAATGAATTCAATCAACCTAAGGAAGCATTTAAATCTAACGCACATATTTTAGAATTCTAAGCTAGTGACCTATTCTAGCATCGTTAAACCTAGTAGCTGTCGTTCGCCATCTGGCACTAGACAGCACTAGTATGGACTTGTGCTCCCTGTACCATCGTGTATATAAAAGGAGACCCTCGTAGGTTGCAATCATTTATCCATAGGAAGCCGAGTCTACCGCCCTGTAACTGTGATACACCAAACACAGCATTCAGGGAGACTACCTGCACGTACATCAATTCCTTGGTCATTTCTCTTTCATTTGATCACCAAGGTGTATATGGCAGTAAATGGAAACTTGGTACACCCTCTTGCTTAGATTACCTGAGTAGTAATTTTTGTTTTTTCGTGACTCTCTAAAAGTGAAAATATCTTTGAGAACTTGTCCTTTCACGCTCGTTCAATCTAAAGGTGACTAGAGTCATATTTTTCTTGTTTCTCGATTATTAAAACATGAAATAGAAAAGTTTCATTTCAATGTCATAAAATTAACTGCGTACGATCACATGCCCGTTAAAGTTTTTTTCTTGGCTTTTTTTTAGTAGTTCCTTAGTGTTTAATCTTGAATCCTCGAATAGGCTAACTCGTTTTCTTTCCTGTTTTGAAACATTGTCACAATGGCAGAACCACTAGTTTCATCGTCTTCTTCACTTCCTCCTAGTGGTTGTCCTTTTCCTGACATTTCTTTTGAAATACCTCAGTCCACTAGGTCTGTCAAGTCTTCGCAGCCTATACTCCTAAGTATCTTTCCTCTCGCTACCTAGTCTCCTCCTAAAGGGTCAGTTGATTTCAATTGGCCACCTCGGGGTGCTTGGTCTAGTTTTTGGAGCGAGGAAGAATTCCCTCCTCTTACTTCGGGATTGCCATTATTAGCCACTAGTTTACCCCCTAGTCCTCGTCGTCTTTTCAACGATCTTACAACCTCTTTAGATATGGATTCTTCAAGTCCTGTCGGTAGTGAAGAACTGCATGTTTCTACCGGGGAATATCAACTTTTCCCATAACATTTCTTGTATGTCTCCATTCAACCTTCCCATTAATCGGTGTCTCTTCCACCCGGTTATCATACTTTGGGTCAGATAATTTCTAGTGTTGCATCCATGGCACAGCCCAGTACAGTGGCTCCCACAGGAAGCTCGATTTTTCCTACATTAGGAATGTCGCATTCGACACCCATATCGTCAGCCATTGTTACATCTATCCTAGTTTGACCTACCATTTGTGTGTCTTCATCTGCACCAGTTGTTAGTACAACTTAGTCTTCAGGGTCTAATGTTGTTCGCAAGTCTATCTTTAACAATCCCACGATGCTAGTTAGGCCCACCATGAGTGGATCGCAGTCCCGTGTTGTGGAAACCCCGTCTACTTATATCATGCCTATGGTTTCTACTTATACATTCAATGACTATCTATTGGATATTCAGCGACAGTATGCTCCCTCTCTGGATACTTGGCAGCAGAATTCCATGCCTCGGGGTTCTCAACAGACGCAAGCTCCTGGAAATCCTTCACATCATTATAATGTTTATGGTAATCCCATTTATTCTCCTCCGGCTAATCCCTATCAGTCTGTTTACCATCATGGACCATCCTTACAGAGGCAACCCTCAGGCCTACAAGGACAACCCTTACAGGGACAACCCTTTGGTCCACAGGGACAACCTTCGATCCAACAAGGACAACCCTACGGTCCTTCTGGTCAATCACAATTTCAACCATGGGCATCTTATGTTCCTGGGGGGGAAACGTACCCACCACAAGGACAACCTTTTGTGCAACAACAACAACCTTACGTTCAGCAAGGCCAAGATTTTGTACAACAAGTACAACCCTACGGTCCTGCGCCAGGTCAACATAGTTTTCAGGGGCAACCTGGCCCATCCCAACCATTAGGCCAACCTCTTCCACAAGGGCAACCCGGTGGCCCTCATTATCCAGGCCAACTTGCCTCTCAGGGGTATCCTGTCCAACGTCAGCAGCCGATTCAACCTGCTCAACCTGCTCGACAGCCAGTTCAACATGTTCAACCTGCTCCGCAAGGACAACTTATTCTACCTGCTCCATAGGGACAACCTTCTCAACCTCAAGGCACTGCTTACCCTACTCAAGTTCAATCTCAAGTGGTATATAGTGGGCCCCAAGGTTTCACTTATTATCCTCAAAGTCAATCCCAGATGGTGTATAATCCAACTCGAGGCAATGCTTACATTTCGCAACAAAATCCATATGCTGCTCATCAAGGACCTCAATGGTATGCTCAAAATAAATATCCTGGTCCTCAGCCTTTGTATGGGCAGAACTATCAGGCTTATAACCCCTATGGACATAATCCTCTGGGACAAAAAATATTGGGGCAGAATTTCTCTCAACCTGGGTGGAATGCTAACACTGGTCTTTATCAACTACCTGCAATGCCTTTTAATCCTCAATTACCATTTCTTACTATGTTAGAACTTCCTGATGTGTCAAAGTTAACGAATGATCTAATCCTTCATAACCCATATTGGCCTCCAGTTCCAACCTAAATTCTTGGTGATTATCCCAAGTTTGAGGGAAATTCTGGAGAAGGCCCCTAAGCGCATGTTATGACATACCATCTTTGGTGCTCCTCTAACTCTTAGGTTGAGGATTCTATACGACTCTGTCTTTTCCAATGGAATCTTACTGGTGAAACTGCCAAGTGGTACATCGAGTTATCTCGTGGTATCTTCCAAGATTTCAATTATTTAGCCATGGCGTTTCTCATGCACTTTCAGTTACCGGTTCAGTATGAAACTGGGACAGACCTCCTCACATCCTTGAAGCAAGATAGAGTTACTCATATCTCAGATCATATTCATGAGTGGAGGCGTTGTCATCACTTGATCCAGTTTGAAATTCCTGATCAACTTCTAACTAATTGGTTTACTACCTCCTTCGTTGCTCTGATTGTTAAGGACATTTCTATGGGGTCATGCGTTACTGAGGCACAGGCCATTGCTCGTGCCCAATACCTTGATCTTGTGTACTCTCAGTCTAACATGTTGTATGATCTCTTGCCTGATTCTCCAAGACATAGAACTTCCAAGGCACCGGCGATGCCATCCGTCGACAGTATCATTAGTTCCGTGTCTCAGAATTCTCGGAAGTCTTCTCCCCCAAATCCTCGGAAGCAAAATTCCACTCCTTCCAATGATATTGCTTCTCAGCCAACCCTAAATTCTGGTAAAACCACGGAAGTGAATGTCGTTCAGGCCAATCCAGCAGATAAAACTTCCAAGGGTAAAAAGAAGGGTAAAGGTAAGGCCAAAGCCGATACCTTGAAATAGGATTCTCATAAATATCATGCTAATGATGGTTCACAGTGTAAACCGAAGTATCCTTGCTTGATTTTTGACAAAGAGCACTACACCAAGGATTGTCCTCAACTGGCCAAAGTCATTCGATTTCTAAAAGGCACCCAAGGAACTCCGGTTGTTCCCAAAGAACCGTTTCCGTCACATCAGACTCAGTTGGTAGAGAAAACTCAGTCCTCTACCCCATTTGGCTCTCAAGTTTTCATGATGAATGGTTCTGCATCCATTTCCATAGCTACCTGGTAAAAATATTATACCGAACCGCATTAGGCAGCGGGGAAAGAGATCGTTGATGGTCCTCCTCCTCTGCCTGCTTCTAGCCCTCTTCAAATTGAAAGGCCTTGTACTGAGCCCGTTGTATGACCACCTTCCAAAGGTGTACTCCGTAAGTCTTCTTACAATCCTAACGCTCGTGCTACTCAACATTACAGTATTTTTGAGGATTTGGCTCAGGCGTCATCTATGATGTCTGTTGTTAGTGTCAGTATTTGCATACTTCCACCAGGTATCAAAACACATTTTTCATGTGCATCTTAGGTGTCCCACTCTAAAGAAATTTTCAATCATTTCATTAGGTCATGATATAAAATTGTTCCACTGGTGGTTGTCCTTTATAATAAAACTTCATTCTCCCTCAGAAGATCATATTGGCTGACTCATTCTCATGTCTCCTTGAGCATAAAACCACCTATGGAAATTCTCTTTTCACCAGGAAGTCTTTTAAATCAGATTTCATTCATCAAAGTCGAGTCTAAAGAATTCCCATTAGGTCATTCGATTTTTATATTTCTCAAGGTCACTTCTTCATTTCAGATGAGGTCAGCAAATATATGAGAGGGACTAAATAAGAAATGTTGTTTTCCTATGTAGAAGATCATCATGATGTAATTATCATATTTTCAAAAGTTGTAATTTTTGAGTTTAATGACTTTTATATCAAAATGTCATTTTGATATAAAATTAAATATGTAATTTATTTATATTTTTCCAAATGTAATTTTATGTTCTCATATGTAATAAATTCATCCCAAGCTGTCAAATGCAATCATTTCCGGCCTAAGTGGAGAAAAGAAAACCAAACTCCATGACTTGATCAAACTGAAAATTTCCAAAAAGTCAGAAAGATAAAGAGTATCAGTGCCAAAGTCCAAAGAGAAAATTGAACATAGGAAAAGTGGGAAAACCACTAAGCTATAAATCCATTCAAACACCTCAATGCAATTTATTGTCTCCATTCATCCATCAAGAGTTTCCAGCAAAGGATAAATTTCAAGTTTTTCGAGCATTTTGATTCAAATTTCAGGGTCGATGTGCGTTTGACCTCAGGTGATTTGCGTTTTCTCAGACGTTGTGCATTTACCCTCAGGCGCTGCATGTTTGACCAACAACTGCTGACCAAATAACACAGTCGATGCGTGTTTACCCTTAGTAGCTGCACATTTTCCTATGCGTTGCGCGTTCTTCCAGGATGCTGCCCATTTTCTCAGGCAGGGTTTCAAAGGATTTCACAACCTCCAGCAAGTTTTCATTTCCTCAAAAATTTATTCAAAGGGCTTTAAATCAGTAAGTGAACCCTAAGACTCCCTTCATCTCATTCCATTTACCCTAGGGTTTTCAAGGCTTCAAATTCAAAAAGTCTGAAGAGGAAGACAGAAGTGTCAGTGAGGAACAAAACCAAAGAAGAAATCATGTAAGAAAGGAGGAAAAATCATCAGATATGAACCAGAAACCACAAAATAGCTCATGACTTCTCGCCTCACTGTTTCATTTTTTAAACATGTTGGTTGTTTTGAGTTTTGTGAGAAAGTGCAGCAAATCCACTATCACCCTATGTTGACAAGGTTGTTCATGACCAATCTTCATGGTAGGCAGGTCACTCTTGTTGGGGTTACTTTTACCATGTCTACTAATTCCATTGCAGCTGCTACAAGGATCCCTAATGCGGGAGAGAAATGGTTTAAACAAGTAAACCTCGATCAGAGCTACTATGAACCATATCTTAAACCTAGATAGAAGGATGACAAAAAGACCATTTTCCCTTTCTCTCATCTTCTTGACCGATATGTCCCTATGATGAAAATAATCATGAAATACTTAACCTGTGAGGGGATTTTTTCTCGACTCTATTCATATCATATCTGACTCCTCATGCATTTCACTAGAGTCGGAATGCTTCACATACCCTATTATCTCTCCCGTAGCATTGACAAGATGGAATACACTGCAAAAAAGAGGGATTATAATCATCAAATTCAGAGTCTCTATCACTGCTCCCTAATCAAGATGATAGTCATGCATCAGCTTGAGCGAAAGAAAATTCCATGGGACACATTCATAGCAAATGAAATTTTCACTACCCCACCTAGTCAGCATGATCAGAATATCCCCTCATCATCTCATCCTCCAAGATCCACTCCTCCATCTCAGCCTAATTCTCATACATCATCACCAAGTCAGTTTCATTCACCCCATGTTGATCCTTCTTCTTCACCTTTCTATAAACCTTCATCATCATCACATCATGATTCTGAGTCATCAAGCAGTGAGGAGGGCATTGAAGCAACTTGGGCTAATTTGACTGATGTTGAGTTATTTCCCAAGACTTATCAGAGAGGCTACAGACATGTGTTTGCTTCACTTGGAGTGAAAGGGGCCATGCCTTCATCAATAAAACAAGTGGAAAAAGGCAAGGAAAAGGCTAAGGAGCCAATCATTGATGAACAGGAGGACAAACATGAAATAGAGCATGAATTTCAGCCCATTGACCTAGATGAGGAAGATGAGGATAAAATCACCAATGCAATAATCAAAGTCAAAGAAGCAAATATTATTTAACTTCAAGCTAATATTGAGAGAGGAAAATATGTGATTCATTTTCTTGAGCAAGAAAATCAACAACTGAAAACTAAGAAAATCATCAATGAGGTAAAGACCATCAAAGCACAAAGAGAGGAAGAAAAGGCTAAGGCCTTGTTGGATGAGACCTTGGAAATATTTAGTGAAATTGATGATGAGGAGGATCAGCCTCCAAGACAGAAACCAAAGGCTATAGGGCTGAAGAGAGCTTTAGCTCGGGAAAGACAGAGAGAAGTTGAGTTGGCATAGCAGCTCACACCAAGTGAGTTGCTTGCCCTAGAGATTAGCAAGGAAAGGGAATCATGGCTTGATAGATCCAATCTAAATTTGGAGAGGTTGTTGGAGGATGCCAACAAGGACAATGACTTGTTGAGGACAAGATTCCAACTTCATGCACACAAAGAGAGAATTTCATTGGCCAAGCTCAAAAGAGCCAATGCTAAAATTGAAAGTTTGACTAAGAAAGGGGAGAAAGAGAGGTTATATATACTTGATGAGGTGTCTCTTCATGCCTCAAGAACTTTATAAGCAAGTACCCTCACAAATTTTGGTAAATTTTGGCACATTTTTCACTTTTGGTCATTTCTGTGTTTTTCAGTATATTGGCACGCAGAAATTTTTCCAGAGGCACAGCAACCTGAACGCTGCACTATTTTTTGGGGCCTTAAAATGAAAAATGGCAACCACCATCATGTTCATAATAATGAGGACATCAACCATATCAAGTTTCAGAAGATTTGGAGGAGAACTGGTCCCTCAAAAATGCAAAAAACTACCAAATTTTCATGTTTCTGCCTCCTTTTTGACCTGGTCGCTACGCGTTTACCAGTCTTGGGAGATTGCCTTTTTGATAGGGAAAATGAACACAATTTTGAAAACTTGAGGTATATTTGGAAACTAGACTCATATATCTTTCCAATGAGCTATCATGGAGCTTATTTGGACACTGGGAAGGCACTCAAAACTAGCCTTGAACAGAGGCCATTTTTTCTACTTGGATGTTGCGCGTTTGACAAGAAAAATGCATTTTTCACAGTCTTCAGCAAATTTTGAAGTTTCACTCCAGTTTTACTTTTACCTTGTAAATTGAAGAAATTACTAATTCAAATGGTCATTATGAATGTAAATGTCATTTTTTTACTTTCATCTAAGATAGATACATTAGGTGAGTCCTCTAGAGGTCAAATGAATCAGTTTCTTCTCTTTTAGAGGCAAATTGTTGGGTCTTCCTAGTATTCAGTTTCTTGTTTAGTATTTGGTGTAAATGATTCCCATCTCATGGATTCGACTCCTTGAGGCTAGGGAGAGTGGTTTTGAGGTCTATATCATATATTTTTTTAGTCATTTGTAAGGGTTGGACTCAGTTGGATGCTTGGCTTTTGAGAAGACATATTTTGTATCAGTTCTAAGTAGGAATATTAATCAAATTTGCAGCTATTTTATGGGATCCCTATGGTATGGTGTTTAGTTTTAGTTTCTCCTTTTGTGCTCAGATGTTAGAATTTTTTGTTTATTTCATCCATCATTTCATTGCTATTAAGTGAATGTTTTCAAGTTTGATGAACAGAATCCATTCTCATATGATCTATTTTGGGTAAACATTCACAGTCTGTAATTTTCTTCAGTTTAGAAAGAACCCATGATTTCACCATGATCTTTATAGCCCCTCACCTGTCTTGAACATCCCACCATCGAAATCCTAAAGTGCTAAACATTGTACCTACCTTGCCCCATAGAACACCCTGCAAAATTTGACCTAATTTTCCTTGTCCTGGTTGTTTGACTCCTTCTGATCTAGCACAACCCTATACAAATAAACTAAAAACCCTGAGCTACTATACCTAGCCTAATATCTTCTTTCCTCAGTCATTTTGGTTGTGATCCTTACGGAGAGAGCCCTCTCCTTGCCTAATAGGGCTAGCTACTTGGCTAAGAGTGGTTTGTGGTTACCTCGGAATTTCCTTTTTCAGCCTGAGGTTCAATCTGAGTGATAATATTTGCATTAGAAGTGCTTCAGAGTTTTCCATCTAAACAAAAGGCTTTGCTATCTTCCATCGATGGGGTTGATCTTGCTTATTTGAGCCTTATCACTTTCGACTTGGATAATTTTGTCCCATGTCTCCCTCACCAACTTGCACTCATCATCCAAGTTGGGATTAATGGACTGAATATCCATCAAGAGGTCGTGGATGAGTGTGTTTCTACATGCGTCATTTCATCTTCCTACTGGAAAGATATTGGTTCTCCAGCTCTGAATTCATCTCCAAATGTTGTAGAAGCATTTGATGGAAGGGAATCTAAACCTCTTGGTGTTCTCGCTAGTTTACCAATTACTCTAGAAGGGAAAACAGTCAACGTCGAGGTTGAAGTAGTTGACGCCAAGCTCAATTAAAATATTCTCCTCGATCGCAGTTGGACTCACGCCATGTTGTGTGTTTCGTCCACTCTCTTTTGTGTTTTGAAATTTTTGCATGAAGGAAAGATCGTTACTGTCGATTAGTTGCCTTTCTTCACTTCTCTTCACTTCTTCTTCCAAGAACAACGTTCCGTATGTAGATCAAATTCCTACACCTTACGAGAGCGTAGGGTCGGGTCTCTTCAAAGATCCTGCCCTCATGGGTATTTTTCCTCTTCCTCCACCCAACACTGTTCAAGTTAATATGATCTCCAGGTCTGACGATCTGGGGATCATCCCTTCACCCGAGAAGATTGATTCGTTTGGAGATTCGATGCAATTAAGTTCAGTTGAGATTGATTATTGTGAGCTTATTTCGGCTTCAGATCCTCCGCCTCCTGATCATGCTCCTTTGGGCATGTATCTTGATACTTATTCTCAATCACCTTGGCTCGACGATTAAAATTTTCTTGATCCCTTTAAAGAGATATTTCCCTCCGATGAGACCAACGTGGAAATAATGTCTCTTAAGGATCCTCCTACGAATGATAGTGATCATCGTTCCTCATTCATGCCTGGCCTTGGGGCCATGTCTACGTGTCTCGATAGGTTTGCTTCTCAGGTTCCTTCTCCTCTGCTTAAAACACCTATTCTGACACATGAAGTCTTTGCAAAAGGTAACTTGAACTGTAACATCACACAAACGATGCCTATCGACATTTCCATCAAACTTGGGATTATTGAGAACATCCATATTGGGGTGACCTGTTCTCCCAATGAGGTTCAGGTCTATACTAGTCTCTTCCACGAGTTTCGCAAAATTTTCGCATGGTCTTACAAAGAGATGCCCAGTATTGATCCAAGTATAGTGGTGCGTGAGATTCATACCTATCCTGGTATGAAGCCTGTTCTCTAGCGTCTTCGTCCTATGCACCCTAGAAAGGTTTTATCTATTAAGGGAGAAGTTGAAAAACTTCTTAAAGCTAGTTTTATCTATCTGATTCCCTTGACAGAATGGGTTTCCAATATTGTTCCTGTAGATAAGAAATAGGGTACCATTCGTGTCTATGTTGATTACCATGACATTAATCATGCTTGCCCTAAGGATAATTATCCCACTCCTTTTATTGGTCAAATCATTGATGATTGTGCTGGGAGTGAGATTTTTTCCCTTATGGAAGGGTTTTCTGGGTACAACCAGATAATATTCTTTCGACCGACCAACATAAGACCGCTTTTATCTGTACTTGGGGTAATTTTTCTTATAAAAAGCTCCATTTCAGTTTGAAAAATGTTGGGGATACATTTCAGTGAGCAATGTCATATGCTTTCCACGATATCAAGCGCATTTTTCAACATTATCTGGATGACCTTCCGGCTCATTCAACTAAGTAGAAAGACCATCTTGATCATCTCCATCAGATTTTACTTCACTTTCGACGCTATAATATCCGAATTAATCCACATAAGTGTGTCTTCTATGTTGACTCCGGTAGAATATTAGGGTTTATCATTTCCAAAGATAGGATTCGTCTCGATCCACTCAAAGTCGAAGCTATCGTTAATCTCCCCTCTCCTTCCTCCTTACATCAACTGCAAAGTCTACAGGGGAAATATAACTTCTTACGATATTTTATACCCAACTATGCCGAAGTGGCCAAAATATTTACGCAATTACTAAAGCAAGGTGTCCCGTTCCTCTGGGATGAGATCGCCCAAGAGTCCTTCAACGCACTAAAGACGTTGCTCGTCAATGCTCCTCTATTACGTCCTCCAAATTATCATCGCGATTACTACTTCTATTTGGCCGCCTCGTTTAGCACGATTACCATGGTTTTGGTACAAGATGATGATGATGGTGATGAGCATGTCATTTACTATCTGTATCGTAACCTTCTCGATACTGAGACATGATATGCACATGTCAAGAATTTGGTGTTGGTTGTTGTTCAAGTTGTTCAACGCTTTCGTCACTATATTTTGTTGCGTACAATGATTGTGATTTCTGATTGAAACCCTATGACTTACATATTAACTCGTCAATTGCTGGGGGACAAGTACTCAAAGTGGATTGTCATCCTCCAAGAGTTTTATTTGGAGTTCACTACCACCAAATCAAAGAAGTCATTAATCTTCGCCGATTTTATCTTCTCTCTCCCTTCCGATTTCGCTCCGTCTGGTTCCGAGGAACGCATTCCGGATGACACGCTTTTTCTGATTAGCACCCTCGATCCTTGGTACAGTGATATCATCATATATCTTCATACTTCCACCTTCTGATCTAAGTTGACGAAGGATGCTCGCCGATGCATCCGTCATCAATCGCAACCCTATTGCATAGTCGGAGATACACTCTACCGCATCGGAGTTTATTCCATTCTCCGCCAGTGTTTGACTCTTGAGGAGGCTGAAAAGGCCATGAATGATTGTCACAGTGGTGCCTATGGCACTCACATGTCTGGATATGCTACTGCACAGAAAATTCTTCGTGCTGGGTATTTCTGACCCACCATCTTTAAATACTGCATTGTTGATGTTCGTAAGTGCCATGATTTCCATATCTATCAGTGTAAGATGTGCACGCCGCCTTCCCATCTTCACCCTATCATTACCGTTGGTCCCTTTGCAAAGTGGGGAATCAATTTTATGACGTGTAACCCTCACTCGGCCAGGGGGCATGCTTATATCATCGTAGCCATGGACTACTTCAGAAAATGGGCCGAAGCAATGCCTACACTTACGGCTAACAGTAAGACAGCAACACAGTTTCTATTCAATCATGTCATTTCTAGGTTTGGTGCCCCTCAAGCCATTGTTACTGATCATGGTTCCCATTTTTGGCATTACATGGTGGCGGAGTTGACTTCCAAGTTGGGTCTGCGTCACGACAGCTCAATGTCGTACTACCCTCAGGCCAATGGCTAGGTTGAAGCCATCAACAAAGTTCTCGTCACTATGCTTCAACATATGATTGAGATGCACAAATCAAATTGGAATCTCATGTTTTTTTTGGCTCTCTGGGCTTACCAAACCTCAGTGAAGGATGCAACCGGATTCACTCCATTCAAGCTTGTCTACGGTCTGGAAGCTACCCTTCTGATTGAATGTGAAATACCTTCGCTCAAACTAGTTGTTGAATTGTTGCCAAATACTTTGCCAAAAGAAGAGTGTCTTATCTATTTAGAGAGGCTTGATGAAACTTGCCGCTTTGTTGCTATCGTCATTGATTAAGCACAAAAAAATTGGGTCAAAGCTCATTTTGACCAGTCGGTTTCCCCTCGTTCCTTCATATAAGGAGACCTCGTCCTCCTGTATGACCAAGCTCACGATAAGTTGGGGGGCAGGAAAATTTCAACCCATGTGGCATGGGCCCTACATTGTTAAACGAGTTTTGCGGAATGGAGCTTATGAGCTTATTTATTATGATCGTCATTCTCTGGATCAACCCAGAAATGAGTTGTATCTTAAAAAATACTATGCATGAGCCATTCGTGCATGCTTTTTTTACATAGGTGTTTTTTAATTTTTGTACATTTTTGGCTTGGTGTGCTTTGCGAGCGTTTTCTTGCTTATTAGATCATTGCTTATTATGCAGATGTCTATTACCCCTTATGTCGGTTTCGCAGATGGTGCTTCCCGCAGTACCGGGAACCTGTCTTTAGCAGCCTGGGTGATTTATGATCCTGCTAGGGATTTGATAGACCTTCAAGGTATCTGTCTAGGACAAACTACAAACAATGTCTCTGAATATAGTGTTGTTATTGAACTATTAACCAAGGCCATTTCTCTCGACATTCATGCATTGATAACTAACCTAGACTCACAACTTGTTGTTCTTCATCTTAATGGACATTATTCTGTTAAAAACCCTCACATCTTAAGGTTGTATTTGCATGTTCGTTTACTAGAAAGACATTTTGATGACATTACATATCAACATATTCCTAGATGAAAGAATGCATTAACTAATACAGTAGCTAACATTGTATTAGATAGACATTTGTGTAATTTGTAAAAAATCATCATCACATGAAAATATCCATACAGGAAAATAGTTGTATATATATATATATCGAGTGTTTGCATCCATTTGCATCATAAGTTCAAAAAATATGTGTGTTTCGATTACATCCTGAGACATCATGTCTCTCAAAAAATATTCGGAAACAAAACCTAGGTGTCTACTCAGTGTGACACTCATGATAACACGTCACTGCCCATACAAGCCACCTCAACAAGCGATGAACACGATTTGACACCCCTGCAGTGTGTCTCTAGTATGCGTGAGGAACATCATTGAATTGCATGTAGTCCGAGATCCCATGGGAGATTCCCTCCAAATTGCGTATGATTTCCTCCTCCTCGCCTCCCTCACCATGAGGGGCCACATCAAAGTCGCGAGGAATCTGCCGCACTATCGGGGACATACCTACAGGTCTCTCTGGGCCAACATCTTCAATTACATGGACTAATGTCAGAACATACATAACACAAAAAGATCATAATACTCAACAAAATAAAAAATGAGTCTTACCCAGTGCTTCATACCAATCCTCTCCTTCTGGGAGTGGAAGATCTGCATCACCAGTGAAATCCGTGCAAGAGTAGGATCAGTCCTCCACGAAAATCAGCTGTCGGCGGAGCCACTCAAAGAACTCCAGTATCCAAGACATCTGTTGACCGCCCCCTAGCCTTGGCATCAAAGCTGCCCAACAGACCATCCGTGGCTCTAGGGCTGGTGGTGTTGAAACTATTACCTCCTAATGTTGGAATATTGGTAACCATTCCAAGATGAAAGATACCAATATGGACTCATAGCCGAACTGCTTCAGCTTGGTTTTCTTGAATTTCGTCAGTTGATGCTTTATGTTGATTGTTACCACCTCTACCTAGTTGTAGAGGGTCTATGTCGTGCAATCTAGAACAAGAAGTAGTTGTGTCTTTGTGGCCTCGTGCGGAGCCTGCGATCCAGCAGCTCGCGTGATGGTGTGCAACACTACCCTTAGTGCCAAGTCTGGAATAGTTTGGATATCCACTTTTCCGCTTCCTAACCCTTTCCTTGCCCCTGAGAACACCCTGTCAATAACCATACTCATGTTCTCCATTGAAGGCCGGGTGTCGGTCAGGATTGGTACTACCCCCCTATGCGACAGTCTGGTTATGAAGTAAACATCTAAGACCTCAATCTCAAGTTCCTAGTAGAGAATAATGAATTTTTCCTGATCAACGTCCCAGACACTGATCAAGTATTGCAACAGCTCCGGTTGAGCTCTGAGACATGGTACCATAAAGAATTTCTTGAGCCTGCAATATTTGAGAGCTTCCACGCATCTCCTATTGCCCATGGCTTCCTCATATTCTTCATTGTGTTCTCGGTCTTTCCATTCAATCACCATTTTGTCTTTTCAAACCTGCCAAAACATCCATATGTTTGTTATTAGAAAAATCCAAAGCTTTTGAATGGTTAAATTAGGCCTTCTTGTTTAAATTTTCATGCTAAAAATGACTGTTGTGGTTGGCGCGCCCCCGTTCAATTTTTAGGCCGGTCGGCGCAGGTCCATGCCCGATACCCGCGCCGACCGTCGCGCCCTAATTTTTACAAAATCCCCCCATATGTCTACAAAATTGGGGTTGCAGGTAATGAAAAATTAATCAAAATGCAGGGAAATATGTGAGATATTACTTACATTACAAGCATATGCTATCCCCTTCAAGCTTGTTTTCCAAAAATAATTGGGGTCCTCACCAGCAATGGTGGGGGAAAATGGAACCAGTTCTCAGTTGTGTCGGCAGTATGTCGCTCTTGAACATGACACTCATATTCATTCATGTTGGGTTGGGGACATCTCATTTCATTATTTTTGCCTCCATGGGTTTTGGTAATCTATTTTGACCTCTCATTTTCTCTTTGCCACGTCATCATGACCTCAGATCCTTTGATGCCAAATATTGCCAAATCTGGAGTCGTGTCGCTGATATGTTCAAGAGAAGTTTCCATTTGCATTTTTGAACCTCCCTCTGATCCTCTTTTTGGTCCTAATTCACTATCATCATGTTCCTTTGTCTCGTGTTGATTATGTGGGAAAAATTATGGCCCTCCTTCGATCAGGTCACTTCCTGTCGACTTCAGCTCATTATCCAGGAAATTGATCTAGAGACTCCCTTCCATTACCTTGGAGCTTGCATGTCTGAATGGAAATTTATTCGCATTCGACGACAGCTCCACATCATTGGCCTTCGAATGGGTGATTCTGCAGGTGTTCGACACCAGATCATTGTTCACATTCTGTGGATTGTACTAGTTGTACCTTGAGATTCATTATCATTATTGTTGGTTTATCTGATGCCTGTTAATAGCTTACATCATTGGCTGGTAATCAGGTGACTTTCTTGCATGTTTGACTTCAGCTCACATATTCGCATGCTTGAATTTGTACTTTTTCGGGTTGAGATGGAGTGCAAGACCCTGGGTTTTGTCTGATAAGATCCAGGCTGCGGGATATTTTGGTTTATCATGACTAAATGCATGAATATTTTGATTGGATGACTGCGACCATACCTGAGTCTATTTTTTGATCCTTACTATTGGATGGCTACGTCCATACCTCGGATCTCAGTTTATAGATGTAATCTAGTATGGATGGCTGCGCCCATGCCACATGTTCATGTATTAGAGATATTAGTTGTATTTGTACTTGCAGGTCTTTCAACAGAGGTGTTTGGTTCGAATGCATTCTCGTAAATCATTTTACTCCTCCCTCCCTCTCTCGGACCTCATGCTTTAGGGGCATCGTACACGGCTGCTATTCTCACTGTGATCCCCACCTCCCCACATTGAGACATTTCTTGCTCCACCATATGTAATTCATACACTTACAAAAAATTTATATTGTATCCCTTATATGAAAGACATTTCCTCTTATTTGACTATTCTTAGAACAGACCATTAAAAGCACATGATTTTGGGTTGGCGCTAGTAGGCAGTTATGGCCTCGCATCGATATGGGAAATTAGCAGTAGGCCCCGTGCCGAGCTATTTTTGGAAATTCTTTTAAATATAGAAGCGAAGTTTCCATTGCCAACCACTTCGTGAGTGAGTCAAAATGGGTGGTTCGACTGAATAACATTGAACTCCCTCCTTTGGCTTCTTGTTCCCTACTTTTGGGCAAATCTCCCAAAGGATAAGGCCTCCCTTCCACCATTTGAGGGATCCCAACCTCCTCCTCTCCTTCTATAAATACGTCTCTCTCACATAGATGCCATTAGCTGAATGGTTTTGGGTAGCTTAACATTTTGGAGAATAGTTGAAACAGTGTGATATAACTGGTGTGAGTCTAGGTTGATTTCATCGCCAAGTCCAAATTCACCAACGAATTCTTGAGACACGTTTCGACTAGACTCGCTGAAGGAGGCTGTGATGTCAAGGCTCATTTGGTTGTAATCTCTTTCTTTCTCTTACTTAAGACATGACTGATGTTTTGGTTCCCATCTTGTGTTGATGTGATTGATCTTATGCAATACGTTTAATTCTCCCTGACCAATTAGATAGCTATGAATGCATATATTGTTTCATATGCTACTTTCATTCTCTGATCCTTGTGCAAGAACCTGAGTACCACTGCTGAAGGATCGTGACGTTTCGGGATGAAGATCAAGAGACTGTTGCCACAGCTACGACAACTGTGTTGGATCCAAGGTATCACATCTATCCTGACTCGGTTTCATTAATTAACTAGGAATCGACGCATTAGCATGTCCTCTTGCTGCTAGACCCACCCTAGGGCTAGAGGGATCGGCTCTGTCCGTAGAGGGGATTTACCTACACAACACCAGCTCTAGGCACGGCTTCCAGTTTCATGGAAACTTCAAGATCTTTGGCCTGAGAATCAATCTTCTGATGATTCATAGGCCCGCACATATGTGGAAAAAGAATGGAAATAAACCGTTCATTATGCTTCTTATCATCATAGATAAATACTCCCTTGATAATATTGTAATATTCCAAATTAGCTTCCAACTAGTTGGAATATTAGATTTTGTTTTTGCCACTTAGATAAAGGAATAAGAGGGTAGGGAGACCCATAAATCTCCTTAGTAAGAATAAAATCACTCATAATGTGAATGAGGATCATATTAGTAGCTGGCTAAAGAACCCTCATGTGTTAATGGAGGTTGCAGCATGTGGATGGGGTCAAGTTTGACCAAATCAACAGCGCTGGTATGGAGGGAGTGGATAGTTAATGAGGGACAAAGTAGTGTTACTGGGAGGAACTCTCCATGAGAGTAGTGTCTTTAATGAGTGTGGCCCGAGGTGAGAAGGCTCACAATGCATATAAGGAGGGGAAAGGCAACCATAGAGGGCATGTTGATTATTGTTTATTTCTTGGTCTTTTATGACTTCTTTCACGCTTCAGCTGTTGAGCGGAGTCTATTGTGTTGTTTAGCACAAGGGTGTTCCCGAGCGGTAATCCCACCCTCATCCTTGGGGGACTTTGAGTGTCCACTAAAGAGAGGTTTGTGAGTTGCATATCCACATTCCAGCATCATGCCAGCTTCAGTCTTCATCTACATCACATTTTTCTCCAGGATTGTGTTGTGTTGCAGGGTAGAGGCAGTGGAGGATTGATAGGACCATTTTCTGTGTTTTTTTTAGTAGAGAAGTAGTATTTCCACCGGGAGGCCAGAAAGGGAGGTCCTTGGGAAATATTTCATTATTTGGCATCATGTCAAGCTGCTACCATCTCCTGTAGTGTAGTTTCCTTCATAGACTACGTTATTTTGTTGAGCATTTACAGTGGAGGATTCAGTGCATCATTTGGAGAGTTGGATATCTAGTGAAGTGATCAACCTTTCATTGGGAATATCTATTGGAGGAGTTTCCATACATTTCTACATCATTTCAACCACCTCATTTCAAGAGTCCAGTTGTAGAGCCTATTCAACCCTAGGGCTGAATTTCAACATTTTGTATTTTTTGTATTTCCGGAAACCCTTTCTGGGTTGTCTTAGAAAGGTGCTTGGGGGCCTAGATCTCTGTTCCCAGAATTTCTTGAGCCATATATCAAGAGATCCATATTATTTTATTTCCCATCAGTAGTATAACTCACTGGGACTATGTTGTACTAGTTCTCCGGCATTTGTATAGCAGCAACATCTCACATTTGAGAGTGTTTGTTATTTGGATGCTTGTTTGCATATCTTATCTAATTTGTGCCTCAATATATTGTGCTTATTTGCTGTTGATTTACATAATAAAATGTCTCTATATATGTCTCACATTTTGGTGTAATGTTATTCAGTGTTATTTCCATTTTTGTGTCCTATATTACAGATATTCCTATTTTGGAATATTACGGTGGTATCAAAGCATAATCTTGGCTCAGCTTGTGAATTTTAGCCATTATGTCATCAGAGGAAGGAGAACCTCTCACAGAAAGAGAGAGGAGGTATCTCAATAAAAATTGGAGATATGATTATACAGACAATAAATAATACAAGGGAAAGACTCCCATATCGTAAGAAGATGATGAGAAGGAGTTTCCCAAACTTCTTCTTCAAACCATGCCAGATATTGCCCAAGAAATCAAGGATATGAGGATGAATAGACACAGGGAATCCCCTAAAGGGTTTCTACATGGATAAGGCTCCGAAATTTCACGTCACTAGTGTGATCAACCAGTAAGGCAGCAAGTTTCCCAACGCTCCACTATGCCTACATTTTTAGCAATGGGAAATGGAGGATCCCAAGAGCAAGAAACTCTTGAATATTATTTCATAGAGTATGAGTCTCAATCTTAGAGATTCAAAGATAATCTAAGCTTTCAGGAGTTTTTTCAGATCAAGGACAACAGGAGACCTGGGTATAACCATAGAAGTGGAGGATTCACACAGAACAATGATCTACACTAGACTATGGGTAGATTATTTTTGCTTGTATTTTATGGTTCATCCAAATGCACATCCAAGTCTTGGGTGGAGAAGCTAGACATCTACTTCCAGTTGAATCAAGTACCAGAGATGGAGGCCATAAAAATAGCATCACTGCAACTTGAGGGTGAGGCACATGATTAGTAGTTTCATGGTATTTCTACATTGGGGCATGCCAATGTGACTACATATTCAGATTTCACTAGGAGATTAGTAGAGAGGTTTGATCGAAGAAACCCAGAGGCACCTTTTATTTAGCTAGAGAAGCTCAAGAATTTAGGTAATCTAGAGACCTATATTTCTGAGTTTTTAAAACTTTATGTTATGGTTCTTGATTTGTCTGCAACTAGGAGGGTCTATATGTTTATTGATGGGCTATCAGAGCCTTTAAATGGGTTGGTTAAATCTACTAAAATAGCCACCCTTCAAGATTATAATGAAAGGGAAAGAGATTTGGAATATGCCTTGCCAAAGGCAAAGGCTTCATTTCAGCCAAGTCCACCCTTCCAACAAAACGAGAAATATGTGAAAGGTCCTCCTTCAAAGGAGAACTAAAACAAGGGACCTCTTAGTGATGATTTCCGAAGAGACTTGAGGAGAAGGAAACTTTGCTTCACATGCCAAGAACCATGGGCACAAGGACATCAATGTGAAACAAGGAAGGCACACTATATAGAGGTGTTCTCTGATAGTGAAGAGGAGGAAGAAGAAGAACCAGAAGGAGGCCACAATGTTGGGATAGCAAGAGAGGATGCACCACTACTAGAAGGTGGGAATGGGGAATTTTCTCTAGTTGGAAGGGCCCTTGCTTCTTTGATGAGAGTACCCAAGTATCTGACTTTGAGAGTTTGAGGTACCATTCAGGATCAGAGGGTATCAATGTTGATTGACAGTGGGGCTACCCACAAATTTTTTGGTGCTCAGTTAGTGCAGAGGAGAGCAATACCCACTGATGATTTTGAGGGATTTTCAGTTTTGGTCCCAGGAGCTAGAACCATGCAGTGCATGAAGTATGTCTTGGAATTATCAATCGCCATGGGGACATACACTTTTATTTATCACTTATTTGTGGTTGATATCCCTGGCACCAATGTGATATTGGGTGTGCAGTGCTTGATTACTTTGGGGAAGGTCACCACAGTTTGGGAGACTTTACAGATGGAGTGGATAGACAAAAATAGTGGTAAGCATCATGTGATCAGGGGCATGCACACTTATCCCTCTCAGACAGTTTCCACACAGAAAACAGAGTTGGATTTGCGTAGTGGAAGCAAGGACCCAACATTCCATTCAATTATGCAATTGACCTTGGCCCATGACACATTACTATTTGGAGGCATTCCACCAGGAAGGTCCCTGGACCAGCAGTTGATTATAGATTTCTCACAACAAGTGGCACCACTCATAGATCCAAATGAGGTGATAACCTTGGAAGGACTTAGAACAGCGCAGAGAATCTCTAGTAGGCTCAAGGAGGAGGGGGAAATTCTCCCAGTATTAGTATTATCAACTCTCACCCATCAACTTGCGCTGAGAAGAGAGGTTTCAGGGATGGAGGATGGCACCTTCATGGTGCAAGGAGGCTACTCCATGTTTGTGGAGAACCTGAAGATACTTCCTAATAGGGAGTAGTATTCTATATATGGTAGAGGGTTGTGGAAAATCATGCATACATTGGCCAAAATCAGAAATTTTTGGATGGGTGATAGCTTCCTATGGAAGGCTAACATCCATAAACTTCAACCCATACTTGAGAAGGAGCAACTATAGGAGAGGTAGCAGATGCAGGGTAGTAGCATTCCGGCATATGACTTTGGCTTGGGATCTGTCAAAGAAGAGGGCAGCAACATGGTAGGTGCTTTACATTGTAGACCAGCAGCATTGTCATTATTGAGTATACATCCTTATTGGAGATCCCAGTTATTGGTGGAATACTCAAATGATCTCTTCACATGCAAAGTACTTGATGTTTAGTTGTCAGATGAGAGATATGCAATGAGAGATGGATTCATATCTTGTTAAAATAGGATCTTCTTCACTAGAGCTTCTAAGCTCAAGGAGAAGCTTATACATGCAGCATATGAGGTTTTTCTCTCCAGACGCACTGATTTCATGAGGGCATATCGAACTATCATGGAGGAATTTACTTGGGAAGACCTCAGAGAGGAGATGCACCAACATATCAGGAGATGCATTTTTTGTTTGGAGTTGAGGGGAGACACAATTACTTGGAATATTTTTCATAGCCACTTATTTTTCCGATGGGAATAAGGGAAGGTCCATCTATGAACCACCTCACTAGCTTTCTCAAGGTACATGGTAAGGATTGTGTTTTTGTGCATAATAATCCACTAACTAAGTATTTGTATTCCTTTACCATTCATGTATAGTTCATTGCTCAAAAAGGGGGCACTATTTCCTATAGACTCCATGGTCTACTTAGGGCCATAATCAGTGATGAGGATGGCCACTCCCTAGGAGACTTTGGGGAGATGGTATCTTACTCAAGGTGTGCTCAGTTGACACCACACATCAGTCACTTTCTCTAGGCATGTGAGAGGGTAGTTGCAGCAAGCAAGTGGTTTGGAAGCCACTCATCATACCATGTTCTGAGGTAACTAGGAGCAGGACTGCGTTGGTTCCACTTGAGGGACTATTATCCTCCTCTGGTGTTTCATATGGCAGCTAGTGTGTCCTTGATTTTGATCCCATATGTTGATGATGTTTTTATCATTATTTTTGGCATGATTGGAGGGACGGCACATGGACTGGAGTTTCCCATTTGGAATGAGATTCCCCACACTCCTTATGCCTCATGCTTCAGGGAGAACATCAAACAATATATTTTTGCTACATTAGATCTCTTGATTTTATATGAGGTGAGCCATTTGGTTAACTTGAGCACTTGGGAGGAGCATTTCAAGGATGGATTGATTGGGGGACACCTGGTTCATGCAGAGAGCTTATCATATGGATGTGTCACAAGGGAAGGAGGAGAAGTTTTGTAGCACTCATATTTACAGTTGCTTGAGGACAAGCAACATTTGGGAAAGGAGGACTGTAATATTCCAAATTAGCTTCTAGCTAGTTGGAATATTAAATTTTGTTTTTGCCAATTAGATAGAGGAATAAGAGGGTAGGGAGACCCATAAATCTCCTTAGTAGGAATAAAATCACTCCTAATGTGAATGAGGATCATCTTAGTAGTTGGATAAATCACCCTCATGTGTGAATGGAGGTTGGAGCATGTGGATGGGGTCAAGTTTGACCAAATCAACAGCGTTGGTATGGAGGGAGTGGATATTTAATGAGGGACAACGTAGTGTTAATGGGAGGAAGTCTCCATGAGAGTAGTGGTTTTAATGAGTGGGGCCCAAGGTTAGAAAGCACACAATTCATATAAGGAGGGTAAAGGCAACCATAGAGGGCATGTTGATTATTTTTTATGTCTTGGTCTTTTATGACTTCTTGTACTCTTCATCTATTGAGCGGAGTCCGTTGTGCTGTTTAGCACAAGGATGTTCCCGAGCAGGAATACCACCCTCATCCTCGGGGTACTTCAAGTGCCCACTCAGGAGAGGTTTTTGAGCTGCATATCCACATTCTATCATCAGGCGTACTTCAGTCTTCATCTACAGCGCAGTTTTCTTCCAGGATTGTGTTGTGTTGCAGGGTAGAGGTAGTGGAGGATTGATAGGACCATTTTAAATGTTTTTTCAGTGGAGTGGTAGTATTTCCACTGGGAGGCCAAGTTAGGAAGGTCCTTGGGCATTATTTCATTATTTGGAATCAGGCCAAGCTGCTAATATCTCCTATAGCACAGTTTCCTTCATAGGCTGTGTTATTTTATTGAACATTTGCAATGGAGAGTTCAGTGCATCATTTGGAGAGTTAGATTTATAGTGAAGGGATCTTCCATTCATTTGGAAAATCTATTGGAGGAGTTTCAATACATTGCTACACCAGTTCAGCCACCTCCTTTCAAGAGTCTAGTTGCAGAACCTATTCAACCCTAGGGCTGCATTTTGGCATTTTGTATTTTGTGTATTTCCAGAAACCCTTTCTGGGTTGTCTTGGAAAGGTGCTTGGGGGCCTATATCTTTGTTCCCGACATTTATTAAGCCATATATTAAGAGATCCATATTATTGTATTTTCTAGCAGCAGTTTAACTCACTGGGACTGCATTGTACTATTTCTTTGGCATTTGTATAGCAACAATATCTCACATTTGAGAGTGTTTGTTCTTTGGAGGCTTGTTTGCATATCTTGTATGATTTGTGTCTCAATATATTATTCTTATTTGCTACTGATTTACATAATAAAATGTCTCTATATATGTCTCACATTTTGGTGTAATTTTATTCACTTCTATTTCCATTTTTTTGCTCTATATTACTGCTTTTCCTATTTTGGAATATTACAGATAACACACTTCAGCCGCTGATCTACCTCCCAAACAGATTCATTTGGCTCTTATTTGATGTATTTCAATTTTGTTAGACACTGTGAGTAGGACTTTGGTTTTCCGAATTGCTGCTTCAAATCATCCTTCATCTCATCAATAGTAGGATTAGCATGTTGAGCAAGATATCCCATAAACCAGTCCAGCGCACGACCTTCAAACGCCATAGTTAGAAACGCTCTTTTGATAGCATCATTGTTAACATTTTGTGCAATAATTATTGCATTTGAAACAAACCAAAACCTATCCATGTCCTCATCTCCCACACCCTTGAAGGTGGGTAGATTTATATGTGCAGCCATACCTTCTCCTGATGGTGGTGGAGGTGGGGTAGGAGATGTCTTACCCCTGCATGAGTTCGACTGTGAAGTAGCAGGAGGGCTACCTCTGGTGCGTGTAGCCTTATTGCTCTCTGTATCACTATTAGGTGAGTTTCTGAGGGGGTTGTATACAAATCGATCTCCTCTCTTATTAACTCGGTAGTACTTTCTGCTACGCATAGTGTTTTCTATCTTGTCTAGGGTCATTCACTCAATGTGACTGCACAAAACACCTTTTTCACATAATAGCATCTTAATTAGCAAAGGTAGAGAGCCTATGAATTTACCTCTCAGCCCTTTGAAGAACCTTCTTTTAGATTTAGAATATGACACAAACTGATCTACTGCAAACTATGTTACAAACCCACCCAAAATTTTGTCAACCCAATGATCTACAGTGCGGGTGATGGAGTTATCAGTCTGCTCTAACTGTTGGAACAAATCAGGTGTCCACTGAGTGGCCTTATCATCCTTCCAGCAGGTTTGGAACTCAACTAATCTTTATAACCACTCCTATAATTATTTCTCAAAGGTCACAAATAAAATCTCATGTTCCTCTGTGAAAATATACTTATGTTTCCAATCTTCAGTAGACAGCTTCTTACTTCTATTTTCCTTAATGTAAAATTCCTAAATATTTTTCTTGAACCAGTCTTCTAACTCAAGCTTTGATGGCCGCCACATCACCCAATCTCTCTCAAAGTGATCCCGGTCTCGACAACGAAACCATTTTTTGGCTTGAGGGATCATGACCCAGGTTCAGAGTTAAGCTTAACCAACAAAACCCTCTTACTACTAGCCCTTTCGGCAGTGACCTACTTGCGAAAGTCAAAGTCTCACCTAAAGCATTATGGGGGGGTGTTGGAACCAGGTTTCTACACTGTGAGAGATAATTAAATTATGTGGGTATCTTCATATCTATAATACTAGCGGACTAGCCTTCGCAATAGAAACTTTAACTAGAAACCCTAATTTAATTATGACAATTTGTTTCGATATGTAATCGTTTTATCTATCTTAACGAACAAATATTCCACCCTTACAACAATCGATCCATGAAATTGACATTCAAATAAAACATTAAACATGTCTACTCCTGATTTAAACATAGATAATATACTTGATGCAGTAAACGAAAATAATACACAGAGACAGATCAGAGAGTAGAACACGGATGCATTTGATACTCAGAATTATCCAAAACAATCCTTTATTCATCCACAGTTCATAACACCCTTACAATACTTTAATTCTACCTACACACACATCCAGCGGGGTCTGCACACAGCAAGACTAAGGTCTCTGTGAACACAGCCAGCAGGAGCATTCTATACCCAGATAGAAAACACGACTTATCTCAGAGATATATCATTCATGAACTTCATCCAAAACTTACTTATAGCTTATCTATCTGACTCGATCTAGACTTCTATTTATATCTTTAGCCTGTGCTCATCTAAGGTCCGAAAACTGTGGTTTACAACTCCTAGTTTTACCCTTTTTCCCATTACAACTCATGAAGGGACTTTGACCCACCCCAAAGCCCCTTGAAATGTGCATTGATTAGCGCACTCGACTCAAAACTGCAAAAATACTATATTTTTATCAAAATTGCGGTCCTAAGGGACCGTGCTCCAACACTTGTCCTTCACCTTAGCTCTTGTTATCACTCATTAATTTCTCCAGGTTTAAGAGAGAACTCACCGAGGTAACGACAGACCAACTTTTAAACTCTACGATCTAGCCCTCTTAGGGTTCAGAGAGGGCTCTCTCTATAAGATTTAACTTTGTTTGATTGGTAAATGTTAGGCTAGTTATGAATGTGCAACTTTGGTTTGGTTTTGATTTATTTGGTGGGAAAAAATCACTTGAAGGGATAGATAGTAGGAGATCTATTTTTCCAATGGCCTAAGGAGTCAAAATCAAGCAAACAGAACTAGGATTAGGGCCAAAAGGTCAAATGTTTTCAAGGCAAGATAGATAACCCTTGAAGATATTGGAAAGTTGTTTTTATGAGGTGGTATGATCGGGATAAAGAGCAATGAAGGGTTCTTTGATCCGGAAAATGGAAGTAGTAGGTAGAGGTCAAACGAGAGAGGGAGCAATTAAGGATTCCCTACACTGGAAATCAGAGGAAAACATATAAATGATAACTAGTTGAAAACAAATCATGTAATAATGCTCCTAGTCATACATTCAGAGTTAGAATAAACATAAATGGATGCATGTAACAAATAAAGAAAACAATGACAAGTGAGAGAATACTTCACTCCAAATAGCTCATCACAGGGATCCTGAAGTATGATGCCAATTGTTTTGATCTAGCCTACTACTCGAATTTTGACACACAAAGAGCTTTGAATTCAAAGAAGAAATGACTATAACAATCCCAGTAATTTTATTCCACCATAATACTTCAAATACTGAAGTATTTATACAAATTATAAACTAAAATATCTTGAAAAAATATCAAGATGGTTTTTACAAATATCTCAAACTATTTTACATAAATAGAGCTCAATAAAAGGACACTCAAAACTAATGAATCTATTTGGCACTATACTTTTGCATTGATGGTGACAAAGAAGAGAATTCTAATTTGATCTCAACTCTTAGTTGATGATGAGGCATCCAAGTCACTAATTGTCTCCTTTCTTTGTGCATTCTGCTCCAGAAATTCTGTAAACTTGGGGTCCAATGATACCTTTTTATATCTCAATCCTCAATTGATATGTAAAACATGAAAGAGGTTTTTGTAAATAAATATGTTACTAAGGTAAACCTCTCTCAGTTTCCCAAAATTCAATTCCAGCTGGTCACAATAGGCTGTGCAAAAATATGTGTAAAACAGAGCTTTGCACAGTCTGAAAACTAGGTTGTAAATATGTGCATGTATCTCTCATTCTGTAATACCTATGAAAAACGTGAGATATTTTTTCGTATATGGGCCTCTTAGGAACAAAAACATCCTTTAGTTTTTTAATATGTATTTCTAATTGGCCACAATATTCTCTGCAAACTGATGACTTAACAGGAATTTTCCGTAAAAAGTTCTTTCAAATATTGTTTAATATTTCCAAACCCATAATGGTTGTTAAAAAAGTGGGAGAGGGTTTTGTAGTTGGACATATTAGGAACATAAACCTCCTTCATTTTTTCAAAAGTCATCTTGGATTGGTCACAATAGTTTCTACAAAACAATGACTTAAACAAAAAAAATTTGCAACAATGTCCCTTCTTGTTGTGTTTTCATCTTTTAACCTTTTTGTTCTTTTAACTGTTTTTCTTTTACTTTGGATAAATTTCATTGTTAGTGAAAGTATTTTCATCTTTGTTTAACCATTACTTCCTCTGTATTTACTTTTACTATTTTACCTTGACTGCTCTGTAACTTTGTTTTGACCTTTACTGTGACTTTCATCTAATACACTTTAACTCTTATGCTCTTTGACTATTATGTTTTCACTGTCATTGTGAATTCTTATTTCACTTTTACCATTCACTGTGAAAATTTATCTCTCTCTGCATAAATGACTTCTTTTTGTTCTTTTGCCTGGAATATTTTGTTAAGTAATATCATTTAAAATTATTTTCTTCGTGAACTTATGGAGTAAAATAGATCTTTAACTAGTATTTAGATTGTTTTATCCAAATTCTCCTTTTGCTAATGACCTGCAAAAAGAAATAATTGTTAATTAAACAGAGGTCTACAAGGAGGTGATTGAAGGCTTTTTGAAAGACCTATGGAATGAAATCTAGCTGTGGAGGTTTTAACTCTGTTGGCACTAAGTAATTGAGTGTTACAGTTCCGGATTCTGAGCATTGGTAAAACAGTTTGAATCTTTCAAAGGGTTTCTAAAGGTCTGAAAAAGGCTAAATTTCTTCAAATTTGATTAAAACGGGTTAAAATATTCAAAACTTGAGGTTTGATCAGGTTTTTTGAGGCGTCGAAGAGGTTTTGATGGCTTTGGAGGTCTTTGAAACAAACTGAGGTTTCTAGTGGTCTTGATAGTAGTTGCAATAGCTTTTTCTGGCTTTTATAGGAGTGAAAACAGCGTACAAGTCTTGTTTCTTTTCAATCAGGACGATGAACGCATGGATAACAAACAAAAAGGGCTTTTCTACACAAAATATGAAGCTTTTTATAAGGTTTTATGTTTAGCAATAAGCATTTAATGACAATCATGTCAAAGCAGAGGGCGGTTTTGGCGCTTAAGGCAGAAAACCGGAAATGGTTATCGTGCAGCATTTCGGCGGTAAGCAGTTTTAGAGCTAACCCACCCAATCCAATGAGAATCGAGCACGTGGAGGAGAGAGGAAATCATGAAATTGCCCATTTCACACAGAAATGAGCTGGGAGTGACCGCGCATTTTCTGTGTGATATTGTTTTTTAGCCGTCAGATCTGGGGTTTGGATGCGAACGGTCCAGATCAATCGGGGAAGTTGCGTCGAAATTGAGTGAGGTCAGGCTTGGTTAATGTGGCGGGGATCGTGTTTTAAAACTTTAGAAATGGACATTTTAATAAGTTTTAAAACCTTGGATTATGTTATATGGTTAGGCGGGATAAGAGATATATGTCAATTTAAACATTTAACCAATGTTTAAATCATTCATATGAGCGCGGATGTTTTATTATATAGTTTTTTAACTTTTAACAGTTTGTTTAAATACTATAGGGGGAGGATATTTGTATATAGATATGTTAAAACCAATGGGATATGGCAGGGATAATATTGCGCACATGGGATATAAAAACATTGGTTTAAACCTTAAATAGTGGGTTTGTGGGTTATTTTAAATATAAAGGGTTTAATACTATACGTGAGGGTGTAGTTTAGGGATTTAATAAATAAATTAGAAATTAATATGAAAAAAGGGTAATGTATACAATGAATAAAATACATGTTTTAACTCTAATTTAAAGTGCAAATAAACATAGCTTGTCTTTGTTTGTATTACTTCACACTTTAACTTAGGATAAATGTATTTTGAGGGTTTATGAATGATTTTTGGAAGGGAATGGAATTAGTTATTTAGGGTTTAACGTTTACTAAGTAAAAATGGGTTTTTACTTAGGAAAAATGGATTATGATTATGAATGAAGGATAAATGTTAATGTATGTGTGTTTTGTGTAGGAATTCAATAATTTTAACCAATCAGTCATCGAGCCTTGGGTCCGGTCCCAACGTAAGTCAGAGAATTTCTCTGAGCCTCTTTAACTGATATTTTAGAATACTGAATAATTGTAGGGGAGGAGAAATTAGTGATTTTTGCCTGATGATACTTTATTACATGCTTGCAAAATTGCTTTCTACCTACCCATATTTATTTCTAACATTTTTTTTTACTTCATTTTCATTGGTGCATTTAAGCTTGCAACCCTAAATCAGATTTTCTTTTAAAACATAAATCTATCTGAGTCTATCCTTATTTCATCTGAGGGCTCAGATTAAATTGTTGAGCTCTTCATTTATTCTCTATCTTAACTACTGATTTGTCAATTTTAAGTTGTTTGACATATCTTTATTCTCTAGCTAAAACATGAAATTTAAAGCATGAGAGGTCAAGTTTAAGTTGTTTGACCCTCATGGATTGTGGAATTTAGGACAAGATGCACACAATATTATTTGCAAAAGTAAACTAAAGTAGTGGAATTTTTACTTGCAACACTTTCATGATCTATTTTTGATGGGGTTGATATTTAATATTCTTTTTATCTTTGTTTCTTTTTTTCCTTTGATTTTTCTTTTAGGACATACCCTCTTTTTTTTTTTTAATTTGGGAATACATTTGCAGAAAGCAAAGGTATGTACAATATTTCAATATTTTAATAGAGTCAATTCAAAATTGTGAATCCTATATTTATAGGACCCTAACAGCTCTGATACCATAATTTTTCATATTGTTCTATGTTATGTCAATTACTTTGGCCCAAACTAATTTTTCATAAATGATGCTTCCAAATATAAGCAGTGTAAATAATCATAAACTATAAATAAAGATAGAACAATGCATGCAGTCACAAAGAAGATAATAGCACAACCATAAGAGATAGCATATTGGTCCAAGACCAGGGGAAAACCCCACTATGGGAGAAACCTTTTCAAATCTTCTTCTTCAATAATTCGTAATAAAAAATTTTCAGCAGAGTGTACAATGATCCTAATACATATATGCAGTGGAAACAAATAGATCATATCTATAGATCTGTGGATCTACAACATCAAGACCACGAATCTAATAATTCATCAACTATCAAGCCCTATATTTGAATCTAAGATGTTTTCGAAGACTGTTCTAAAGTGATTTTCACTGAGCGGTAGATCAATGAAGAAACTATGCAAGAAACTGATTATGACCCAACTGAGATCTTCCTATAAAATCCCTTAGCCGCGACCTTAACACACTCATCCCGCAGCTGAAGCATCCCTAGTCGCGACCTGAACATTCTGAACCTGCGATCCTAGTCCATATCAACCCGATCAGACTCAAAAACCTTAGCCGCGACCTTAACATTGTGGGCCCACGGGCTTAGCCGTTGTCTTGACACACTCAACCCACAACCCTGGCCCAAAAACTCCAGTATTGTGCCTGCGACCCTGTCTTAGAAGACCCAGAACAAAGTGAGCCTCTCATCTATGATCCTGAACCCTGCAAGAGCTTCTCCCGTTGAACCTACGTAAGGCAAAACAGAAAATACAATCCAAAGAAAAAATTGCAAGACAAAAATCTCTTGAGCGAATGTGTGAGAAAGATCTTGAGGTTGCTTCTATTTATAGATTTTTTGAGGGACCGCTTGGGGCTTTGACCAAATCCACATATATTGAGGTCAACCCATTTCATTTAATTAATAAATAAAATAATTCATCGCTTAAATTATTCTTAACTAATTGGGGAAATCTATAGGTCATGTTTTTTCCTCTCGAAAAGAGGAACTAATGGAATTATAATATTATCCATCTGAGTTGTCCAAAGTGGAATTTGACTCTAGTTTCAAAATTTAACAGTTTGGCTACAACATTTTCCCACAGATCAGTAAATTGCTAATATACTCACAAAGGCCTTGGGCAAGGCCAATTTTGTATTCTTCAGAGAGAATATGGGGGTAGTGGAGAACACCTTCCTCGCTAAGAGGAAGTGTTATTTTTTGAGGTAGAATAATACATGTGTTCTAGTCTCTATAATTTCTAAGAGGCTAAGGAACACAATATATTCAAAACCCATAAAAGGTTTCACAAGAAAATCCTTAGAAACACCTCAATTAAATTAATTAGCCTATAATTAAATATTTTCCAATTATAACTTAGGAAAAGTGGTTATAAATCAGATTAATGGAGCCAGTTCGATTTTTCTTTAGAGACTTTTAGAAAAGTTAATTCACATAGTCAAGAAGATCATAGCCATTGAATGAGATGTGATCATGGTTGTTGGTTTCTCGACAAAATATTATAAGAGTGGGTCGTTGGGGTTTGAAGAGAAAACAATTAACCATATATAGTTTGACTTAAACAATTGTAGTGATTCAGCAAGGGCATAGTTGAAGTTAGGGAGACACTGGTAGTGAGGGTTTTCAGTAGAAATTGGAGAGAATATTTCCAGGGGAGAATTCCAGAGATATTTCTAGTATTATAAGAGTCAGAGAGAGGCCGAAATTATCTCCAAAGATGTTGTAAAAATTCTCCAGTGCATGGATCTGGGAAGCAAATTGATTTATAGTTGTCGGAAACAAGTTTCGGAGGAAGAGTGAATTGCCTAATGTAGTTTGTAGGAGAACGAAGGGGTTGCGGGACTAGCTTTAGAGTAGCAACTCAAGTTCCATTTTAGCCAATGTTCATTTCTAGTTTCCAGTGTGCAGAGTAAGAGGGAGTGTGAATTACTGAAGGAGTCCACGATTGGTATTTTCAGAGGAAACTGTGAGTTTTCATATCAATTTTCTAGTTAGAGTAGTGGAGAAAAAATTCTAGAGCTTTGCCAATCTTAGGCAAGTATATCATTGTACTCTCTAATTTTTTGAATAATTAATAATATAACCCTCATATGTTAAGTTAGTTTTCCCTTCAGGGTTTTTCCAGAGACATTTGTGCAAAAACATTGCTATCATATTTATTATGTGTGTGCATTCATTTCTTAGGTCTAGTATTTTATTTTCCGTAACATTTTTTTATATGTGAAGATTTGCAATAATGGATTATTCATTATTTGTCGTAAGTTAATTTATAGAAGACAAATAAACTACTTAATTTAGGAGAATAATACCCAATAGTTGTAATCATTGAAATTTCACATGTAACAACTATCCAGAGTTATAAAAATGACCACTTGACTGAGAGTTGTAGCACTATGCTAGAGTGAGTTGCATTGAATGGTGTGGAGGAGAGTTACAACAACGAGGAGTCACAACGCGAGTGTTAGTGTCTTGGAATTGCAACAAGAGTGTCTTCAGATCGTAGTTGTAGAACGAGTGTCATTATATTGGAGGTGCAGCAGCTCATAGGTGCAACACATAAGAGTTACAACATTGTGCTAGAATATTGAGTCGTAACAACCCACAATAGGGAGTAGTGGCACCTTCCAATCTGGAGCTGCAGCATTTGGAAACCGAGAGTTGCAGAATTTAACAACAAGGAGTTGCAACAACTAATAACAAGGAGTTGTAGCACTTGGAATTAGGAAGTTGCATCAACTATCCATGGTGAGTTGCAGCGCCTATTATTGCTCCTATATAAGGTACAAATGCATCTCTATGTCCTAAATGTTATTCATTAGTGTAGAAAGATAATTATCTCCTTAAATGAAAAAAAAATAAGCATTAAAATGGCATATTAAAAGAATAATTGTAACGTGACCAAAAATTCATTCAAATGGGAAAAACATTTGTCAAAGTGAGGTGAAAAATATGTAACACCTGCAATCACTAACACGTCAGCAACTCTATAGCAATTCCATCTCTCTAGCTCTACATACAATCTATATTTTATCATCATTTCTACACACAAAACGAAAGCTTTGTCTCTACCACTGATCCATGCTCACTTTGTTATAGAAGTATTAAAAATATACTACAACATTATCACTCTAACCATTGGCTCTCAATGCTTTGCAATACCTCTCACTCTCAATGGAACCAACCTCTCCAACACAAAGATTCCTCCTATAAATAAAATATCTGAAGTGATCAAACAATAATGACACACTGATATGGAGATCCAAACACTCATTTATACTCTAGCATTTTGAACAATGACTTGATCCTCCATCATATTTATTAAATGAGAGAATTATCTTTGACTTAATCACCCTATAGAATGAATACCAACCCAATTTGACTCTATACCATGAAATACTTTGGGAAATTCTCATGGTATTTTATGTGTGCACATAGGAACTCAAAAATTCACCGACATGTGTCAACACGAGGATAGAACTATCTTCTTGGGATGATAATCATGGGGATATTGTGTTAAACTACTGTGCTAGTTATCATCCCATGGATGATGGTCTAACTCATGTAAAATCAAAATATTTTTTCCTATAACTTTTCCATTTTGTCGTCAATCCTTCTCCAACACCTGTAGAACCTATGCAAATATTAGGCACACCGTAGTAACATATCATCAAACCTATGATCATCATGAAAAATCCTTCCATATTGTTGACATCAATGCCAACACAATTGACTCCATGGTTGGCTCCTTAGGTAAACATACTAGGTTGACACCAGTTCCAACACCATGTGGCCAATATTTGGTGCAACAAAAAATCTTACTTTCAAAAAGGTTTGTATCACAATGCACCAATGTAATTATGATAAACAAACTAAGAAGTATTAGATGTCCAATGTTAAGATCAAAGGGGAAGCAATAATTGAAAAGAATTTTGTTTGTTTTTATGGTAATGGTATCAAATCGTTTAGAAATTTGAGGATGCATATGGCTATCAATGAGGTGTTGGAGTATGTCATTAATAAATAGGAAGAAAAAATGCAAGATATTATAAACATAGTGGCATCATTGTAAAGGGTGACCGAACCCTAAACACTCGTCTGCAAAACAAAGAGAGGATAAATATTTTGATGGGACAATGGAAGAGTGATACATGAAAATGTGCATAATAACCCCCACAAGAATTGCACAATGCATAATTTCCTCTCACATAGAGTGCTTCATTTTTAAGAAGCACTGGGAAATGTCAAAAGGATAGGCTAATTCAAAGCTTGATTTGAGAGCTTCGTAAGGAAGCATGGGAAATAAAAATTGTACTTATCAAAAAATAGGCATCAAGCCAAATGGCTCATGCACCCACTTTTCTCTTCTCCTCTTATGGTACCATAATGCCCCAATTTCTTCTAAAGCAACATGTTTGGTGGATGCTACACTGGTAAAATTTAATGTTTTTGTGATCCCTAAAAATATTGGTTATCACATTTTTTGTAAGTTATATGTTAATAAATTTTCAACTGACATTATTTTCAATTATTAACATGGGTTAAGGATAAGCATATATGGCTTGTTTACTAGCATATCAATGTAAATAAGTGATATTCACTAGTATTTACCTAGTCATTTAGGATACACTATTTTTAATATGATTTATATTGAATTGTTTTTCCAATCATTCTATTGAAAAATACAGCGAGAAATTCTCAATTTGATTTTGCCTTGATTAAGTTGAGATAATTTGAATTTCCACATCAACAAACAACTTGGATGACATTAACTTGAGTGACATGAATTGTGTCAGCCAGATTACTCAGTAAATTCGAGTTGGAGGAGTTAGAGTTCAGTTAAGCATGTATGATTGCTAATTTGTAGCAATCAAGGTCAATTATCTAAGTTTGTTTTCAGTTAAAATAGTTCCAACTATTGGGAGAACTACTGGAGGGTCAAGTGTATAATTTTAATGTAGATTCAAAATTTCTCATGTAATGTACTAAAACATAAGACTCAAATCTACTCTACTCATCCGCAGAATCAAATTCATGTTTGAGAACACATATCAAAATCATGCATCATTATTCAACACACATACACAGATATTTATCTAGGGGAAGAAACTGCTCAAAACCCCTTCCTATATGTATTGCATTAATCAAATAATTTAGATGAATACAATATGTTTTCTCAAGCTTGAGCACAACCTGCACAAGTATTTCTATCATCAGCCTTCCTAACTGAATTTTTCCAACACTTAGCCAATTTCAAACCTTCCCAAGCTCCTATCTCCTTGCATTGTTTGATGAGGAATTACCCCCTATTAATTAGGGAAATTTCTCATTGAGAATTACGCAATTCCTTTAGGCCCTTCTTTGACTGCATGTGCCACATGTACAACTTGGAAAAATCTACAACTTATAGTACATTGCCCTTGAACTCCTATCTCAACTGGCTAACTCAAATTTCATGCATGCAAGAATTAATTTAGGTTTATTGATAATTTAATTGGTTAAACATTGAAGTTAAACCCCACTGTTAGACCTTTTACTAGTTCCTCCAAAAGTTGGAACTAGTTTAACTGACCAAAACTCAATTTAACTGAATTAAATTGTTACAACTGAAATTAATCCCACCTAGGATCCTAAAATTTAGGAATCACTGTACACAACTCAATTTCATGTCCCCAACTCAAATTAACGAAGATAATTAAGTGATAACAACAATTTCAACTCAATTAACTCATTCAAGTTTTTTAGTGATGTGGAATTTCAATTTTCTCCTAATTTAATCAAAGGAAAAATTAAATTAGAAATTTCTTGCTACATTTTCAACACTCCCTCTCAAAAAGAAATAAACTATCAAATACCCCAATATTGTCTCGATGGAACTCAAATTTTTGTCTTAACAAATCATTTTTCAAAATATTTGCATATTGTTCCTCTGTAGGAATGTATTCCAATAACATGATCCACATATGCACACAATCTCGTAGATGGTGATACCGGATGTTGATATGTTGGGATCGATCATGAAAAACTAGATTCTTGGATACTTTGATACAAATCTGATTGTCACAGTAAATCACAATATGATCCATCATTTGACCAAATAACTCAACAATAATCTTCCTCTTCTAGATAGCCTCACATGTTTCTTGACTGGCAGCCATGTACTTTTCTTCTGTTGAGTTGAGTGTAACATATCTCTGCTTCCTGTTGTACTAAGAAATAGTTGTTGACCCAATACTAAAAATTCCTCCAGATGTGCTCTACCTATCTAATGGACTCAGTCCCTAATCTGCGTCTGTGAATAATTGAAGCTTCAATCCCTATATACGCCTATACCAAGGTACAAACTGAGTAGTGCCTTTGAGGTATCTCAACACATGTTTTTTCTCCTTCCAATACAATTTGGTTGGCTTAAAAATTGCTTGACTAAGTTGTTTAATTGTATAACACATGTTTTTCATTTGTTCACAAAATATATAAGTGAAACCACAAGATGCTTGTAAATAGTAGCCTCCACTTCCTCACCTGAAGTGGCATCCTCCTTCCTCCAAATTCCTACTGGAGGAGTGTCCATGGGTTTGCTACTCTCCATGCGGAACTTCTTAAGTATCTTGTTGGCATAATTTCCCTGAGAGACCAAAAATTCCCCATCTCCTTGCCATACTTACAAACCAAGGAAATAGTGCATGAGTCCCATGTCCTTCATCTCGAATTCTCTTGCAAGATCCTATTTTCAAGAACTGATCAACTTCTCATCACTGGTTAAAATCAAATCATCAACCATTTACCTGCAAAAATAATATGGTAAAGCTTTTAATCTACTTCACTTTTGGTGAAGCCCAACCTAGTGAAATAGTTGTCGATCCTAGTGTATCAAGCACGGGGTGCTTATTTCAATCCATACAACGCTTTCTTGAGTCTGCACACATGTGACTCTCTGTTGAAGGTCACAAATCCTTCTAGTCATTCAATGTACACGTCTTCCTCAATCACTCCATTGAGAAATGTTGTCGTCACATCCATCTAATGGATTTTCCATCCCATCTGTGCTCCAAGTGCTGGAATTGATCTAATAGAAGAGTATCTTGCAACTGGAGAAAAGTTCTCTTCATAGTTAATTCCCTCCACCTGAGAGAACCCCTTGGCCAAAAAATTGGCCTTGTGTTTCTCAATTCTTTCATATTTTTCTTGGTTCACCTTGTATATCCATCTCGAACCCACCACCGATTTTTCCTCTAGTCTTGGCACCACTTCCCAAACATTGTTTCTGACTATGGAATCATATTCCTCTACCATGGCATTAAACCATATTGGTTGTTTCACTGCTTCCCTGAATGACGATGGTTTTGTCTCTACTAGCTCACTCATTAGCGCCATGTAGTTTTTGTACCGATCCAATGACCTCCTCTACCTGCATTGTGATGTTGGTGCTCCCACATTCTCTCTAGAATCCTACAATAATATGCCCTCTTCCCTAGTTTGCTTCATTCTTTCTATGGATGTCTCTGCTTGAGTGGATGTCTTCACTCTCTGCTCCTCTACTTGTGGATTCTCCACAACATCCTGAGGTTCCTCCTATGGAGTTAAAATCTCCTCATTTGAATGCAACTATTATGAAACCAGCTCCAAAAATAGAAGAACAGAGAGATCAACGCCTTACAAATAAGCCACTTCGAGGGGGAAACCTCCAATACATTACATAAATGAACAATTCTTGGATGATACAAATGAAAAAAACTCTTTCTATATATAGGAGTCCATGGGATCACAATATAATCCTAGCTGACCTAACAATAATAATGTAAGGGCACAATAATAACAATATTGGGGTTACAGGGGTACAACAATAACAATAAGGGGGTTACACTAACAACAATAAGGGACTATACTAGTAATATAGGGACCTAACATGCCCCTCTCCTTCAAAACATTGTTGTCCTCAATGCTTGAGTAACTCCGGATGCTTCTGTATAAAATTATCATCCTCCCATGTAGAATCTTCAGTGCGTAAGTTCTTCCACTTGATGAGATACTCTGAAATTGATCGATTTTGTAGCTGTCAAGTTATTGTTGCCATGACTACTTCAGGTTCCAATATGATTTTTCCTTCCTCATCAAGTTTTGGAAATATTGTTTGAACTGTAAGTTTGTCACCTATAACCTTCTTTAAGCATGAAACATGGAAAATTGGATGCACTCATGAAGAAGCAGGAAGCCTCAAATTTGTATGCCATAGTACCAATCTTTAGCAACACCTTGTAAGGACCGTAGTACTTTGGCGATAATTTATTATCATTCTTAGATTGCTTGAGGGACATTTGTTTGTATGGTTTTAGCCATAAAAATACCTAGTCTCCTACATCAAAACTTCTCTCGTTGTGATGTTGATCTGCCTGTTGATTCATTTGATTTTGTGCCAAATTTAGGTTATCCTTTAAGAGTTGGAGAACTTCTTGTTGATGCTCGATGTGATCTTCCACTACTTGAACCTTAGAATTTTCTCTTAAAGATGATGTGATGGACGATGGATGATATCCATAAAGTGCCATAAATGGGGTCATTTTTGTTGCAGTATGGAAGGAAGTGTTATACCACCATTTAGGGATAGGTAACCACTTTACCCATTGTGTTTGCTTATCAGATAAAAAACGACGAAGATGTCCTTCCAAACATTTATTCACTATCTCAGTTTAACCATCGGATTGAGGATGATAAGATGAGCTATGAGTTAGTTGAGTACCCAAACAAGAAAATAATTTCGTCCAAAAATTACCAGTAAAAATGGGATCTCTGTCACTTACAATAATCTTTGGGTTTCCATGTAGCTTTTGAATTGTTTCCATAATACATTGGCAACTATAGTTGCTTTAAATGGATGAGATAATGCACAAAAGTGTGCATACTTGTTAAGTCTATCAACTACCACCATGATGACACTCTTTCCTTCGGACTTAGGTAAACATGTGATAAAATCCATTGAAATCTCCTCCCAACGTTGACTTGGAATGGATAAAGGTTGTAGAAGACACGGGGTCTTAATTGTGTCAACTTTATTTTGTTGGAAAACCAAACATTCTGCCACAAATTTTTGAATATTCGATTTAAGGCCATCCCAAAAAAGTTATTTCTTCACCCTGTGGTAAGTTTTTAAAAATCTTGAGTGTCCTCCTAAAGGAGAAGTGTGAAATTCCAAAATAATATTTTGTTTTAGTTGGGAATTCTCACAAATATACAAGCGATCTTTGTACTAGAAGGAATCATTTTTCCAACTAAATGTATCAGATGTACTAGGATCTTGTCGCAACTTTTTAATGAGTGTCCACACTTCTTCGTCCTTCTTCCATCATCCCTTTCTTCGGTTATCCAATCTGGTTGTATAATATTAATGGCACAAAGCAATGCTTCCACCTCTTCATCTTTTCTTGAGAGTGCATCTACGACAACATTTAGCTTCCCTTTTTTGTAGATGATTTCAAAGTCATAACCCAACATCTTTGTGACCCATTTTTTCTGCTCTTCTAAAGATAGTATTTGTTCTAAAAAAAAATTAAGACTATCATGATCAGTTTTTACCTTGAAGTGTCTTCCCATTAGGTAAGATCGCCATTTCTTTAGTGCATGTAGTATTGCCAACATTTCTTTCTCATAAATAGCTTTCTATAAAAATTTTCCTTTGATTAGATGACTTTCAAAATAAATGGGTCTTCCTTCTTGCATTAAAACAACACCAATTCCATTTACTGAGGCATCAGATTCCACAATAAATGTTTTTGTGAAATCTGGCGTAGCTAAGACCGGTGCTAGGCACATTGCCTCTTTAAGATTTTCAAACGCCTTAGTTGCTTCAGGAGTCCATGAAAATGCATCTTTCTTCAATAATATTGTTAGAGGTGTTGTTATTCCCCCCTAATTCTTAACAAACTTCCGATAATAACTTGTTAACTTGAAAAATCCTCGCAACTTCTTTATGGTTGTGGGGACTTTCCATTCCTTAATGGATTTAATTTTGTTAGGGTCTACCTTAGCACCCTCATGAGATACAATATGACCTAGATATTCGACCTCTTGTGCTCCAAAGAAACATTTGGATGTTTTTGCATATAATTGTTTCTCCTCCAATAGTTTGAGCACCCTGTCAACATGTTGAACATGATCCTTGCAAGACCATGAATTGTAGATTAGTATATCAACAAAAAAATACTAGCACAAATTTTCTAAGGAAGGGTTTGAAAATGGAATTCATCAACCCTTGAAATGTAAAAGGTGCATTGGTAAGGCCAAAAGGCATGACCAAAAATTCAATATGACTCTCATGAGTTAGAAATGTTGTTTTCGGAATATCTTCCGTCTTCATTCTAATTTTATGATATCCTAAATGAAGATCCAACTTGGTAAAATAAATTACTCCATGTAATTCATCCAATAATTCATCAATCACAGGAATGGGAAATTTATCTTTAATAGTGAGCTTATTGCGCTCCCTATAATCTGGACACATGCGCCATGATCCATCCTTTTTGTGCACCAATACTATTGGAGCAAAGAGATAACTTTGACTAGGTTGAATTATACCAGCCTCTAACATTTCTACAATCATACGTTCAATTTCGCTCTTTTGGACATAGGGATATCCGTAAGGCCTAATGTTTTGAGGAACACTTCCTCGAATCAAATGAATAGCATGATCATGATCACGAATAGGCGGGAGTCCTTTGGGAGTTTCAAACACCTTGGAATGATTGTCCAAGACATTTTGGAGATCTGGAGAAATATATGATTTTGATGTTGAAACTTCTAGTGAGCATAATTGTGCAATTACGCCTCGTTTTTCTTTCTTCGGAAGCGTTCTCATGACATTAGAGCTTATTATCTTTCTTGGCTTCCCTACAATACCCCATAATTCGACTTCCTTTCCTTTTGAAAAACATTTCAAGAAAAGTTCTTGAAAATTAAAAGCTACAATCCCCAAAGATTGTAACCATTGTACTCCTCGTACAACATCAACACCTCCCATTGGAATGGAAAGCATTGGACTATTCAATACATATTCCCCCATGGTTTGCTTTATATATGACATTTTCCAGAGCAATTTATAGTTTCTCCATTTGCAACCATCACTTGACATTTTGGTGTTGGGTATAGGAAACAATTCAATTCCTTGGCTACCTTACAATGGATAAAATTATGGGTACTACCCAAATCAATCAACACTATTACCTTTTTCTTCTTGATATGTCCTTCTATCTTGAGAGTTTGAGGAGTGGTAATACCTGACAATGCATTACACGATATGGTAAAACTCATTTCTTCTTCTTCTAGGGTTGGTTCCTAGTGTATATCCTCTTCTTTTGAAGTTTATTGTTCATTTTCTTCCTCCTCTTCACAATATATGTAAAATAATTTCTTCTCAGCACACTTATGACCTTTAGTGTATTTTCTATCACAACTGTAGCAAAGCCCTTTTTCTCTTTTTTCTTCCAATTTTTGTGGTGTCAACCTTGTAGGTTGTGGAAGTCTAGGAGTAGCAAAACTTCTATCTTTATAGATGTGAGTGGTAGGCTTCCTTGTCGCCATAATTTTACATTCAATTTTTCTTGCCAATCTGAATGCCTTCTCCAATGAATCAGGTTCCCAAACGCGAAATTCATGTTGGATTTTATCCTTTAAAGTCCCTATGAAGACATCAATCATGTGTTCCTATAGAATATCAGTTACCCTTATATTCAATTTTTCGAAGTCCTCAATGTGCTCCACCACTGAACCCTTTTGTTTGAGATTTATCAATTGGCTAAAGAAGGTGTTGCTCTTTGTATCCTCATAATGTGTTATCATTTCCTCCATAAAATTGACCAAGTGACAATTTTTTTACGGGAGCAAAGCCATCGATACCATAAAAATTTATTTTGTTCTAAATGTAAATTTGCATTGCGTACCTTTTGTGTATTTTTCACATTATTGAGATCAAAATATTTCTCCATCTGTAGTATCCATGTTACGGGATCCTTGCCATCAAACTTCCTCATATCCATCTTTGGAATATGGTGGTTCCTACATCCAACATTAGAGTTTATAAAATCATGATTAACATTTATTTTTTTCTCATCACGAGTTTCCTCTACTATATTTTCACCATTAGGAAACATTTATTGTATCAACTTTGTCAAACCTTGCATGTCTTCTTTTAGATCATTCTTCATGTTTTTCATGTTGTCTTTCATGTCGTCCATATTAGCTTCCATGCCAGCTTCCATGCAATCCATCTTGGCTTCCATGCCTTTCTTCAAACCATCCATCTTAGCTTCCATTTCTTTCTTCAAACCATCCATCTTAGCTTCCATTTCATTTTTTGTTGCACTTTGCGAGAGCGAAATTTGGTGCACTTGCTCTTGTAATTTTGACAAGTCATGTTACAGTTCTTCGTCTTCATGAGTCATAGTAAAGCCTTATAAAGGCTTAATGGGTGTTGAATTCTTTTTAGGGGGGATTTTAGAACCCAATGCCGATATATATTCTACAATATTCCCTTGGAATCAATTCAAAGTTATTTCTCACATAAGACTTATGCAATTCGACAAAAAAATACACACATTTTACTTGCTTTTAAGGAGCTTGATAATGTAATTGAATTATCTTTGTAATTGTGGATCTTTAATATCTGAAATTTGTCCTTGTAGTAGCCCTCTGACTCTTTTTTCAAATTCCACAGGTCTGACCTGATTTGGATTCTTCAAGGCAAAGTTATGCCCAATCTCCCACAATGACCTAATTATGGACTGCTTCAGTAGAGCGAAATTGTACGGCGTGCCACGTGTCACTGTTTCCTCCTTTGGATCCTAAATTGATACACAGGAAACTAAAATCCATGTAATTATGGCAACTTTTTACATAATTCCAATCCGATTCTCAGAGAGAGAGTTATGATGTTTTTCCCACGGTCACCTCTTTGATATGAAATTCGAGACCCTGAAAAAACCCTAACTTCCACAGATAATATATCCGCAAATATTGCGAACCAAGAACTGAAATTTTTACATGATGTTGATTAGGATTTTGGCTTCACTCTGTAAAAATGTCAGCTTCTAAACCTTAGTAGAAACAAAGTTATAGCGAAACTTCCACGATGACCTATTTTAGGTGAAATTCGGGAGCCTGAAAAAACCCTAACTTCCACAAATCGTATCTCCTAAAATATTGTGAACCAAGATCTGAAATTTTTACACAACATTCCTCAGGAATTCGGCTTCGTGTAGTAAAAATTTTAGCTTCTGAACCTTCATAGAAAAAATTTATAGCGAAAATTCCATGATGACCTGTTTAGAGCAGCAAAACCCTAGAATCCAAAGCTCTAATACCAAATGTTATGAAACCAGCTCCAAAAATAGAAGAACAGAGAGATCAACGCCTTAGAAATAAGCCACTTAGAGGGGTAAACCTCCAATACATTACATAAATGAACAATTCTTGGATGATACAAATGAAAAAAACTCCTTCTATTTATAGGATTCCATGGGATCACAATATAATCCTAGCCGACCTAACAATAATAATGTAAGGGCACAATAATAACAATATTGGGGTTACAGGGGTACAATAATAACAATAAGGGGGTTACACTAACAACAATAAGGGACTATACTACTAATATAGGGACCTCACAGCAACTAAAGCTCCCTCTCAAGAGAACACCTCATTTCCTTCTCCTCATCGAACTTCACATCTCTAAAAACAATTGTTATCGTGAGAGATGGAAGGTATACCCGATCGTTGTGAGGTGTATCATTGTACCCCACAAATATTCCCAACTTTGTTGACGGATCTAACTTTTTCCTTGATTCCTTGGAAATATGACAATAAATTGATGAACAAAATATCTTGAAGTGTGACAAATCTGGTTTCTTCCTTGAAAAAAATTCTTCTAGTGTACTCATCCTAAGAATCTGATGAGGAAACTTTTTCTACAAATAGACCATTTTGTTGCATGCTTCATCCCACAAGTGTAGTGGTAGGTCTTAGTCATGAAACATCACCTTTTATTCTCCTACAATATTTGTGTTCTTCCTCTCAGCCACCCCATTATATTGTGGGTTGTGGGGTGCTTTCAACTCCCATCAAATTGCTTCCTTTGCATTATAATTTTTAAACTCATTCGACGCATATTCACCACTGTTATCGCTCCTGAGAGCCTTCACTTTCCTACTAGTTTCTTTCTCAACAAGTTCTTTAAATTCAACAAACTTGGAAAATGTCTGGTCTTTCTTCTACGTGAATAAAATCTAGAACTTCCAAGAGAAATCATCTACAAATATAACATAATACCTATGTTTGGTCACGAAGGCTATCAAGAAAGGTCCACATAAATTATAGTGGATCCTTTCAAGGATTGCATGCGCCCTACTTACCGATCATTGAAGATGGATTTTTTGTACTTCCCTAACATACAACCTTTGCATGTATTTTTTTGTTCTAGTTCTTCGTGGGGGAGGCTTATGGTGATATGTTGCATGATATTCAAAGATCCATGAAGCAAACAGCCAAGTGTTTTATGCCATAATTCACCAACATCTCAGCTCTACACCTTTTCTTCCTTTGTGCTCAAAGCATCACAGTCTTCCACATTCAATTTGTCGAGGTTCTTCACCCAAACCCCAATCTGCGTCACTTGTCCCGTGGAGATGTGCTTCATAAATTCCTTCCGTTTGTTGAATATCACATCGTAGCCATGGTATTCTAACACCAATATAGAAACAAAATTATTCTTTAGACCTAGAAAAAACATCACATCCTTGAGCTTGAGAGGGGAGCCAGACTCCCTCTGAAAAGTAACTGAACTAATATTGGTCACGCTATACCTCCCATCATCTTCCATATTGATGTGCATCTGGAGGTCTTTGTTCCCCAAGTAACTGAAAAATTCTCGATTGCCCATCATATCGAATAAGGCACCATTATCCAGATACCACACACTACCCATCACCATGCTTTCCATGCATGCAATGAGGGTGAATTCCAACTCGAATTGTGAAGCCAAAGCTTCACCTACCACTCCTCTTAAGGGATTTTTTCCCACATTCTTGTGTGGACACTTCGTGGCATAGTGTCCAATTCATGATAGTGAAAGCACTTGATTTTGGACAAGTATTTCTTCTTGCCCCATTTACTCAAATCTCCTTTGGATTTTGATTTATTTCCTTTCCCTTTCTTTGTATTTCCATCCAAGGCATGGTTTTCTTCTTCCTCACACTTGGATGAAGTCTCATCTCTAGTGTCCCACCTGAACTCCTCTTGTGCCAAATCAAACCACAAACTTTCCTAGTTTGGTAATTTATCCCTTCCATTTACCAAATCCCGATAGATGTGCCAACTCTTGGGAAGGCCTAGAAGTTATAGGCTTACCATATCATCTTCTACGATCATAACACCAACACTCCAAAGTTCATCACGACATTGTTTGAACCTGCTCATGTACTATGGTATTGTTTCACCCTTTTTCATCTTGATATTCCGAAGTTTTTCGTTGAGTTTTAGCTTCTTGTGCTCACTATTGTTCTTGAAAAAATATGTCAATTCTTGCCACAATGCATACAAAGTCTCTTTCCCATGTATGTTAGAGACAATATGGTCTCATACTCCCTCTAATATGATCCTCCTTGCCTTGGCTACGCTCTTCTTCCAATATTATGGATTCTGAGCATGAGTTGTTTACGGTCTCGGGATATCATTATCAATGAATTATTCAACTCATTATCTTCCATGACTGCCTCCAATCGGCCCTTCCAAACAATAGTATTCGAGCTACCCTCAAGGGCATACTCAAGCCTTAAACCATAGAAATCCATCTTGCTAGCTCCAAATAATTGATCCTCAAAATTTGATCCTCCTGCAAAGACAACTTTGAATTCTCTTCTCTACTATAAATCATGCTCTGATACCATGTATAATTTTAATGTAGATTAAAATTTTCTCATTTAATGTACTAAAACATAACACCAAATCTATTCTACTCATGTGTGGAAGAAAGTTCACGATTAAGAACACATATCAAAAACACACATCATGATTCAACACACATATACATAGATTTATCTAGGGGAAAGAAACTGCTCAAAGCCCCTTCGTATATGTATTGCATTAACCAAAGAATCTGGATGAATACAATATGCTTTCTCAATCTTGAGCACGACCTACACAAGTATCTTATATCTTTTGCCTACCTAATTGACTTTGGCCAACACTTATCCAATTTCGGGCCTTCCAAAGCTCTTATTTCCTTATGTTGCTTGATGAGTAATTATCCCCTACCAATTAGGGAAATTTCTCATTGAGAAAAGTGAAATTCCTTTAGTCCCTTCTTTGACTACATGGACCACCTGTACAACTTGGAAAATTCTACAACTGATAGTACACAACCCTTGAACTCCAATCTCAACTAGGCAACTCAAATTTAATGCATGCATGAGTTAATTTAGGTTGATTGATCAGTTAACTGGATAAACACTGAAGTTACACCCCACTGTTAGACCTTCCACTAGTTCCTCCAACAGTTGGAACTAGTTTAATAGACCATAACTCAATTTAACTTAATCAAATTGTTACAACTGAAATTAACTCAACCTAGGCTCCTAAAATTTAGGAATCATTGTACACAACTCAATTTCATGTCCCCAAATAGAATTAACTAAGATAATTGAGTAATAACAACTATTTAAACTCAGTTAACTCATTCAAGTTGTCTAGTGATGTGGAATTTCAATTTTCTTCTAATTTAATCAAAGGAAAAATTAAATTAGGAATTTCTTGTTGTATTTTCAACATCAAGTTGTACAATAGGACTACATTCAAACTGAGTGATAATCTAGTTAATTTATCAATCAACTCGAAATATCTAGTGCACGAAGAGAATTTGATTCACCAATTGAGATGGAGATTCCAAGGCAGTGTAACATTAGTTGTAGACTAGCTTTGAGTGTACATGTGTTGCATTTAGTTAGATGATCAACCTAAAGGAATTGTGCAATCAATTTGAGGAATTTCCTAAATAAAATGGGCCTAATTACTCAAGGAACAACACAAGGAAATAGGAGCTCAAGCCAAGGCATAAACTGACTAAGTCTAGGTCATAGGCCTTCGGTGAATAGAGAGATAGGTTGTACACTTGTAGGGTGAGATCGATTAAGAAATGAAATTGTAATACATCTCTATTCATTTGATTAATGCAAGAGGCATTTGGGCTTTTAGCATATTTCTTTCCCCGTTTAAAAATACTTGTTTTATATGTGTTATTTCTTCATGCATGTCTGAAATTTTTGTTCTAAATTGTAAATAATGTCCACAGAGTAGTAGAGTAGGTTTTTATCTTGTTATTTTGATTAAAAATTCATGAGAAGTTGCAAATATACAAAATAATTTCTCATGGTATCAGAGTTAGATTCATAGTAGAGTAGAAATTCTAATTTTTTTCTCAGAGGTTCGAATTTGGAGATCAATGTTGCAGGTTTTGTTTAGAATTGAGAAGATAGCTTTCAATTGACTAAGGCTAGAGTATGCCTTGGAAGGCACATATAATTTTGTTGCATGAAGGGATTACATGGAGGTGGTATTGAAATATAATGGAATTCTAGAATACATCAAATTAGATGTTTCAAAACCGCAAAGCACCTGATGCCTAGAACCTTGCTTAGTGGAAGAAATATGTAGCGAAGGCGAAGAGAATCATATTGGAGGGAGTATGAGATCATATTATCTCAAATATCCACATAAATGAAACTGTGTTCATAATTTTGAAATAACTAACAAAATTATTAGATAATAATAGTGACCATAGGAATATAGCGCTCAAGGATAAACTTCAAAGGATCAATATGCAGAAGAATGACACAATTATGCAGTATCTGAGCAAGTTCACAGGGTTTCATGATGAACTTAGTCGGGTCAGTGTTAATGTCCCTAAAGAAGGCTTGGTGAGCCTAGCCCTTCTAAGCCTTCCCAAGAGTTGGCATAGCTACTAATATTTGGTGAATGGGAGGGAGAAACTACCGAATTGGTAGCACTTATGGTTTGATTTGGTATAGAAGGAAATAAGGTGGAACACTAGAGATGGGACTTCATCCAAGGGCGAGGATGAAGAAAATTTTTCATTGGATGGAGAGGAAAATACGGCAAAAGGGAAGAAATCCCAATCCAAACCAGAGTCTAGTCAATGGGGAAAGAAGAAATATTTTTCAAAAATTAAATGCTTCCATTTTCATGAATTCGGGTATTATGCCATGAAGTGTCCACACAAGAAGGCAAGCAATAAGACCTCAGGAGGAGCAGCAGGTGAAGCCTTGGCTTCACGGTTCGAGATTGAATTTACCCTCATTGCGTGCATGGGAAGCATAATGATGGGGAATGCATGGTACTTGGAATCAGGTGCATCATTCCACGTGACGGGGAATAGAGACTTTTTCAGTCTCTATAATTGAGATGAAGGCTATCAAGAGCAATAATGGAGTTGGGTACATGTCAAATGAGTTAAACAATTTCTATGCAAATGATCCAGGTGGATATTGGTGGCCACCCACCTATTCCATTTGGACCCCCACCATCGGTTCTTTCAGTTTTTAAGTTTCAACACAACTTACTATTTTTATCAGTTTTTCGGGTCTTGAACTTCTAGAGCCATTTTGAGGCCCTAAAAGACATTTTTTTGGGAAAACTGGGAGCAACATTTGAGTTCCTTCATTTATTCTTACATCAAAAGTTTTAGTCCTTCGATAGAACTTTCTAACGAAGTATTTAGCGCATCAAATAGAGATCATATTCTTGTCGAGCTATAAAAAGGTATCTTTTTAACACCTATTTATCTCACATTAATTATCAATCCGGGAGCGACTTTTTATTTCAAGAGTGTACTCTGTCTAAGGCTGCAATTCATCCAAGAGCAATGCTATGAAGATGTAGTATATAATTCTAAATTCAAGAATAAACAAATGCTTGTAAAGGAACCTATTTACAAATGGAAATGCTCTGAAACTTGAATTAAATCAAACTGCAAAACATCGATCAGGGATGCAGTAGCAATAACTCTTTCCCTTAGAAATCGCTGCAAGATAACCAATCTGGGGACTTGGAAGCAATAACCTCTATCCTCTACAGTTGGTGATCTTAAAGAAATCGAAATGAAAGCAAAATTCAATCTTCGCGCTGAAAGGAACAAAATCTGGAAAGGAACAACAGCTTGTAATTCCAATGCATACACAGCAACTGTAACCAAACTATCTGCTAAAGTAAAGCTATGAATCAGAAATAAGAAATATAATTTGAACAGCAATTACAAACTTAACCAATCTCAATACTTCAATCTATCGCCGGCCAATACTACAGATCAATCAATCACAAAGAATAATAACTTAGAATCGAATACAGAATGACAAAGCTTTCATAATGATAGCAGGATAAATGAATAGCAAATTAAATAACAATGCAATTCGTTAATGGATCTGTATTCAATCTAACAACAGTCAATCAACTTTGTAATTGAAATAAATAGTAGACACACTTCACACAACAGAAATAAAAGAATAGAAATACAAACAGCGGATAACTCCACCAGGGTCGGGCCCTCAACCGCCGGTGAAACGCCGCTGGGCTACTGCAGAGCTTGAGAAATGGAACGAGAATGCCTCTTTGTATTAATAAAACATAAATAGCTTTTACATCAGTTTCTCTTTGCTCACAAGAGTCAAGGAATTATAGTGTTACAAAGGGAATTCAATAATCATCCATTGTTTTCCATCCTTCCCAATACACAATACATGCTCTCCTTTTATAATCAGAAGGAAGAGAAATTAGATAGAAAATATGATCTCCCATAACAATATTGGATTGTTCCCAACAACTTGATCAACCAGAAAATATATTTGCAACAATATTTCAACAAGAGCAAGGCGAATTTGGCTTTGTAGCTGAGATTTTGAGGATGGCCGCAACAACAAATATGAGAAAATCGTGCTCAAAGAACCCTGCTTTTCTCTCAATACATGCCGAATTTGGGCAAACCATTCTGCAATAAAGTTAATTGGGCCCGTTCTGGACAAAACCCATGTTCCGAATTTTCCAGATTCTTCTTCATTTGCCCAGAATATTAACTGCAAAACTATCACTTCTTATTCCAGCGAATTTCTGAGTTGGAATATTTCATGATGATTTGGAAATCAAATCTGCAGTCTGGAAAATATCTTGGAGGACAAAATGGTAAGTGATATTACAAAATATATTAATAAACCATCATTGATAAAATCATGCATAATAATCATCAATTTATTAAAAATAAAGGAGAAGAAATAATATTCATCCATAAGAACATAAATCATTATAAAATGGATTTATATTATAAATTATAATAAATGACATGATAAAGAAGAGTAAAAATGGATGAAATAAGTGTTAAAAAGTGGTCGTATTCACGACCCAACATACCCCCAAACTGAATATATTGCATGCCCTCATGCAACCTAGAACTGAATATATTGCATGTCCTCATGCAACCCAAAGACAAAACTCATGTGTTAACCAAGCAAAGAAAATTGTTCATCCCAACTCATGGAATGGATGAAACAAATGAATTTTTCCTCAAATAATGAAAATTCAATTTTAGTAATAGAGGCATAACAATTTTTACAGTTGACGTTCAACTATATGTATATGAAGTTGCAAAAAAATGTGACATAAGTAACAACAACCCTCATTAATCATTTTCTCAAAAATCAAATCGTTTTGATGCACGGATCATGAGATATATAAAAAAATGATTGTAGGTGATAGTGCATAATTTTCGAAATTTTATGAACTAATTTAGCGTGAAATCATATAGGTTTGTGTATTTTAATGATACCTCTTTACTATCCAGAAATCACAAGAATTCAGTTCATAGTTTTAAAGATATACGTAAATCAATTTCTGCACTATATACAAATGAAATTCTATGCCTTAAATGAGAAAGAAAGTGGAAAACATCCATCATGTGTAGCAATTCCCCTCCCCCCCAAACTGAGGAATTAGCATGTCCTCATGCGATGCTAGAAAACAAAGAGAGGTGGTTGCTACAATCTGTTGAAATCGATGCTTGGTATAAAACAACATGGAATAATGGAGGTGTTGAAAATAAATAAGAATATCAATGAATGATAAAGAATATTACTGACATGGTCATAAGAAAGAAATGAAGTAAATCAACACTCCCCCAAACTGAAAGATGAGACGTGTCTAAAAAAATGGGAAGTGGTAAAGATGTGGAATGAATGATAATAAATAATGCTCAATGTATTTTCATGAAATTCTCATAAATTCATAATAAATCAGAAAATTATGCTATTTTACCTCAAGTGTTACCTCCGAAAAAATGTGGAATGACATGTAGGGACTGGCCTTTGTTGAAGCTGATGTAGGCTGAGCGGTTACAGAAAGTGATGCAAAAGGTGGAATCCATGTGCACGTTCGCGAGCCTTTGCTGTTAGTTGCAATAGTGTGATTGTGCTGCAAATATAATTTTCACCCATACTTGTTGTTCTCCCGTAAACAAATCACAATTCTGTATCCAATTTTCTTGAATCCACGGTTTTAGTTTTAAATGGCAACAAATAAGATGCATGCAAAAAGTTCAATCAACAAATTTTTTGTAGAAATGCAGTATGAATATTGTGGCAAAATGGCAGCGTACTGCACAGCTATTATACAGCATGGAAAGGCATACATACTTATGATATGATCAGCAAATTATCGCATTACTTAAATCCATGCATGTGATAAATCGTAAACAGATATAGAAGCGTTTTGTAATGATTCAAGGATAAGGAGAAGGGACAGCTTAAAATAAATATAAGTACAAATGCATTTATTACCCACTTAAACTAATGTGATCGATTTTTGATGATTTTCATATATAATAGGTTCGAAATCAAAGGTTAAGGATTCATACTTTCATCTGATATTTAAATAGAGATATAGGAAAAAGGGTTTAATATTACTATTGATGTGTATAAATGTGACTCCAATACCATCAGCAGAGCTCTGTTGCCCACAGGTGTCCATAACCTTGATCTCTCACCCTTGGAACCATTGTCCTTTATTTGCGCTGAGGAAGTGCTTGTTAATTGTCATAACGGAGGCCATTGCGCTGGCTTGGTGACCAGATAAATCACAATGTCATTCACTGGGAAGAAGTGAAAAGTGGGTAGGCCGGCTCGTGATGAGACCTCCTGTTCCAAGGACTTCTTAATTTTTTCAATTGTCCATTGGACCATATCCCTGGTTTGATGGCCATGATGGGAATGCCACTTCACTTGCTTCCTTATGAACATGGTAGGCCAGCTCTTGATGAGACCCCCTATCCTCCATCTGCCAAATTATAAAATTATTAATGAAATATGTAAATATTTTTCTTTTCATATAGCACTTTCCTTTTATTCATAAAGGATAGCTCAGCAATCCTTAAGAGTAGAGATGGTGGAAGAAGTCTGAACAACTCAATAGAAAAGAATATTCCCTTGTTCCCACTCCATAAGTAGAAATCAAAGAAAGTTATAAAATATGGAAAAGAACCAACATGATAAATATAATCGATCATATGAATTTAGTGGTAATAAGACAACAAAATCATGTTATTGATTATGTCCATTTTCCCTTTTTCTTATCATTACTAAACAACTTTCTTAAAAATGACGATTTCTTTTGATTTGCTGATTACAGTAAGCTCTAATTTGTATGATTGTGTATCCTTTCATAAATTGTATGTTTTCCTTTCAAAAAGTCATGAAAAATTCTAAAAAAATTCTAAAAATGTTGTTTAAAAAAACAAGAAAAATGCACTCAAAAAGTGTTGTTCCTTCGGAAAGGAACAGCAAAAACAATCTGCGAAAATGTTGTTCCTTTGGAAAGGAACAGCAAGAATAATCTGCGAAAATGCTGTTCCTTTGGAAAGGAACAGCAAGAACAGTCGGTGTTGTTCCTTTTGAAGGGAACAGCAAAACTGATGTTCCTTTTGAAAGGAACAGCAAAAACGAGCGGTGTTGTTCCTTTTGAAAAGAACAGCAAAAACATGCAAAAAAATTTGTTCTTTTTTAAAAGAACAACAAAACTACTTAGCAAAAATGTTGTTCCTTTTGGAAGGAACAACAAAAATAAACACATAAACGCATTGCTTCTTAAGAGGAACGGTTGTTGTTCCTTAAGATGAACAACCACTGTTCCTTAAGAGGAACAACAAACAGATCTAAGCACACAAAAAGGAAAAAATAAATAAAAGAAAGAACAAAGCTAATATGCAATCCATTGTCAAGCAAATCCAATCAAATAGAAAGAAAAGTTTATGTACAGGTTTCAAGAAAAAGTAATTTTTTACAGAATTGGTGCTACTGAAGAATTGCCTTCTGCAATTGAAACTTGCATGGTGGGGTCCTTATTGTTCAATTGCCACTGGAGCGGAAATTATAATTTAAAGAGATTGACCTCTGAAACACAAAAACATAAAAGAAATCAGAAAAGAAACAACACTTTTATTAAGTTACAACATCTATGATGTTATTTCTAAGAGAATATCAAATCTATTAATGGAAAAAAAAAATGATCTCTTTAAAAAATGTTTTGGCAGTAGTGGTATGAATCTTCAAATAAAAACGAATTCTTCATTTCTTCTGTTATGAATCTTTTAGGTAATGAACTAGATGAAATTCCCTTTGTTTTACTAAAATTTCTTTCAAGAATCGCTTGTCCATAAATTGACCTTCTCTGTTCTGCTAAGACCTGCAAAAAACGAGTGTCTACCTGCAATAAAACATTAAATCATGGAGAAAGAGAGGTGATCGGGCTCCCCTAATCCAATAATTATGCAAAAAACTAACAAGTGGTTACTCTGTAGAACAATTCCATGGACAAAGTAAAATTAATTTATTACCTGCGGGAGAGCAGTGGCTAATCATGTTAACCTGCGGTGTTTCAATCATAACTTCTTTGTTTTTCGTCTGATTCGAGTGATTCCAAAGCCAAATGAGAGCTAATTCAAAGTTTTATCTCCAATAAAAATAGATTTTAAAAATTCCATGTAATGGTATGTTAAATTTTCTTATAACAACCTGTAGAAGAGAGTCATTTTCGATTTTCCAGCTCAGACCAACAGTTGGTATTTCAAGCATAAAGTATTAGTTTAATGGTGGATTGAGCTTATTCAAATTGGAGATTAAATTATATTCAATTATTGATCTCCAATAGAAACAGGTTTTTAAAACAAGAAGAATTGATAGGTCAAATATGTTAAGGAACAGCCGAGAAAACAGAGTTTCAAGAGTGCTGATTTATGATAGGCAGTCAGTATTTTGGTCATAAATTCTTCATACGATATCGGAATTGAGTGATTAAAATTGCGTTGTAAACTAGATTCATAGAGAAATATACCGTAGAAATAGGTTTTAAAAATATAATCATTTAAGTCTCCAAAAACTGACTGTCCCAACTCTGTTGTTGAACTGCCTACTAAACACCTTGTCAATGTTTTGGTTCTAACTTTCTCGTTTCAAATCCAAATTGAGTGATTCAAATTGGGTTAGAAAGTAGACATCAATGGCTACTTAGGATAGAAACAGGTTTTAAAAATATTCACTTTTGGTCCCCCAAAACATGACTGTCCCAACTTTGTTTTCAGGTATTTCATCAAGCCCGCAAGCCAAAAAAATGATATTCGAACAATTTTTTCATATTAATGATAAAAATGAATATGATTATTTGTATAATTGTTATTTGCAATATAATTCATATACATACACAAATAAATTAAAATATTTATCATCGATGTTGATTTCCACAGCGTGTTGCAATAAAAATAACTATTTTTACAAAAAAAAAAAAAAAATGTGTTTATTTTATTTCCTCATTTATTTTTTCCTCCACAATCCTACTCTTCTTTGAAAATAAAATATGCTTATGTATAAGAGTATTCCCAGTGGAGTTGTTTCCAAAATAAGGCCTCTAGTATGTACATACCCAAATTTAAAAAATGCATGTTGATAAACAGTAGGGTATGAGAAGCCAACTTCCCTTCTTGTAAAAAAAATTGGGCAAAAATTCTCAATTTCTTGGGAATCTTGCTCAGCCTCTTCTGTTTGGATATTTACCTCAGCAAAGGCTACAGATGGTGACTTTTTGGCCTGAAGGGAAGTAGTAGGTTGTCTATAAATAACTTTCCTAGGTCCAACTGATGGCTGAGATTCAATTTTCTTAAGAGTTTCGTCAATAAAGGTCCTTCTCCCAAGGGTCACCAGTCCCTTAGGTTTTTCAGGTTTGGGAGGAATTTTTTCTTGTTTATATTTTCTAGTCATTCAAAAGAACAAGCCTTCATTCCTACCTAAAGAAAGAATTTTACTCAATTCTACGGTGAAGCGGGCAGTGAGCAAGTATGTTCCTTGCTCGGTGTGCAGGTTCTTACCTTCCGTCTTTAAAACCCAATTCTTCCCAAGCAGAAAAAATTTCAAATGTGCATCACTCCTTTTAAATGGCATACACTCTCCCCGGCAACGACGCCAAAATGTCGAGTTATAAAAAGGTATCTTTTTAACACCTATTTATCTCACATTAATTATCAATCCGGGAGCGACTTTTTATTTCAAGAGTGTACTCTGTCTGAGGCTGCAATTCATCCAAGAGCAATGCTATGAAGATGTAGTATAGAATTATAAATTCAAGAATAAACAAACTCTTGTAAAGGAACCTAATTACAAATGGAAATGCTTTGAAACTTGAATTAAATCAAACTGCAAAACATCGATCAGGGATGCAGTAACAGCCACTCTTTCCCTTAGAAATCGATGCAAGATAACCAATCTGGGGACTTGGAAGCAATAACCTCTATCCTCTACAGTTGGTGATCTTAAAGCAATCGAAATGAAAGCAAACTTCAATCTTCGTGCTGAAAGGAACAACAGCTTGTAATTCCTATGCATACACAGCAACTGTAACCAAACTATCTGCTAAAGTAAAGCTATGAATCAGAAATAAGCAATATAATTTGAACAGCAATTACAAACTTAACTAATCTCAATACTTCAATCTATCGCCGGCCAATACTGCAGATCAATCAATCACAAAGAATAATAACTTAGAATCGAATACAGAATGACAAAGCTTTCATAATGATAGCAGGATAAATGAACAGCAAATTAAATAACAATGCAATTCATTAATGGATCTGTATTCAATCTAACAGCAGTAAATCAACTCTGTAATCAAAATAAACAGTAGACACACTTCACACAACATAAATAAAAGAATAGAAATACAAACAGCGGATCGCTCCACCAGGGCTGGGCCCTCAACCGCCGGTGAAACGCCGCTGGGCTACTGCAGAGCTTGAGAAATGGAACGAGAACGCCTCTTTGTATTAATAAAACATGAATAGCTTTTACATCAGTTGCTCTTTGCTCACAAGAGTCAAGGAATTATAGTGTTACAAAGGGAATTCAATAATCATCCATTGTTTTCCATCCTTCCCAATACACAATACATGCTCTCCTTTTATAATTAGAAAGAAGAGAAATTAAATAGAAAATATGATCTCCCATAACAATATTGGATTGTTCCCAACAACTTGATCAACCAGAAAATATATTTGCAACAATCTTTCAACAAGAGCAAGGCGAATTTGGCTTTGCAACTGAGATTTGGAGGACATCCGCAACAACAAATCTGAGAAAATCGTGCTCAAAGAACTCTGCGTTTCTCTCAATACAGGCCGAATTTGGGCAAACCGTTCTTTACTAAAGTTAATTGGGCCCGTTCTGGACAAAACACATGTTCCGGATTTTCCAGATTCTTCTTCATTTGCCCAGAATCTTAACCGCAAAACTATCACTTCTTATTCCAGCGAATTTCTGAGTTGGAATATTTCATGATGATTTGGAAATCAAATCTGCAATCTGGAAAATATCTTGGAGGCCAAAATGGTAAGTGATATTACAAAACATATTAATAAACCATCATTGATAAAATCATGCATAATAATCATCAATTTATTAAAAATAAAGGAGAAGAAATAATATTCATCCATAAGAACATAAATCATTATAAAATGGATTTATATTATAAATTATAATAAATGACATGATAAAGAAGAGTAAAAATGGATGAAATAAGTGTTAAAAAGTGGTCGTTTTCATGACCCAACAATGCTAAAGTTACGTCCCCGAGAAGACTGATGTACCAATTTACCCAAACAGGGCCCACAGTTTTGGTGCTTCATCTCCTAGGGTTAAGTTTTTGGATGTTTAGGGTTTTACATTATTTCTCAACAATAAATAGGCCTTCTAGCCTCATTGTAACATAGTTCAAAGACTTGTAGCTGACACATCTCTTCTCAGAGATAAGCTACCAGCACCCTAGCTAGTTTATTTCCATTATGTCTGTAAGCATATTTCAGTTATTTTTTATTAATGAAATGAAGTTTTATTTATGTTGCATCTCTATTTTTATGTGTGTTTATGTATTTCATTGTGTTCCTGCATAAATCCAAATTATTGGTATCAGAGCAGTCTGCTCTTTCTCTTTTTTTCTTTTCATGTCCCCAACGAGGTCAGGGTATAAGGAGGTAGGGCTCGATCTGGTTAAACTATTGCAAGATCAGCCTTGCAAACCCCGATGACCTCCCATGGAAAAAGAAAATAAAGACGAGGGAGCAGGAGATCCTATCAAAATATTGTTCGAGGATGCCCTCGAGAAACATAGGAACGTGATGATGGACAACTTTTCCCAAATCCCTCAACGACTACCCAACAACGGTGCATCCACATCCAACACCCACTCTGGAGGCGCCACTCCTTTCAAAGTACAAGCCAAATTTGACATTCTTGTATTTGAAGAGCAAATAGATGCAGACACCATAGATAGATGGTTGAATTTTCTGGAAGGGTATTTCTCGGTCTATGATTTCTCCGACCAAGAAAAGATTATTTTTGCACTCCTCAAAGTCGCCCCCCATGTCAAAGACTGGTGAGAAACCTACTGTGAGAAAAAGAACGAGAGGGAACCCTCTCTCTTCTCAGTCGCACCCACTTGGAATTCATTCTGAGATGGCATCAAGGAACAATATTACCCTATGGGGAGCTATGAGGACAAATACATCCAATGGACCACACTGTGGCAGCAAAGGGATCAAAATGTGCATGAACTGACGAATTATTTCCATACCCTACGCACAAAGTTGGCTATTAAATATCCAAAGCTACATTTGGTACTCAAGTACTACATTTTCTTGCACAGATACATTCAGGAAGAAATGGATTTCCTCGACATTACCTCGCTTGGCACGGCATATTGTTATGCCAGAAGGATCGAGCATAAATTTAAGCAGAAGAAGTGAGGCTTTGGAAATCTAAAGCCAAGGAAGGGTGCCCTCAAACCGCAGAACAAAATGAAAATCAAAAGCGGGGTGACTCAGAACAACACCACAAATCAAAAGAAGGACATGGGGAATTGGTTTGAATTTCATAACAACCCCACTCACAGCACAAACAAGTGTCAGGCCAAACAGTCACTGGTGGATGAACTAAAGGCACCCGAATCAAATTCATGCTCTGATCCTGAGTTATAACCAGACAAGGGCAATGAAAAAAAGGAGTATCATTAATGTGGATCCCAGTGCCATTATTTCCACCACCAAGATCCAGAGGGAGGATCCCAAGGATCCAGAGGAGGGGGAGCGCCTCTTCCATTCACAGATGTGGGTAAAGGGTTCTCCACTGCAATTCCTTGTCGATAACGGAAGCCAAAAGAACCTCATTTTAGAAAAGGTCATGAAGCGGCTTGGCCTCCCAACCACAACACACCCACAGTCATATACCATTGGGTGGCTTTATTAAGGAAGAGATATTCTTGTCCGCCAGCAGTGCCGCCTTTTGTACAGCATCAAGCCATTCACGGATGCGGTATTGTGTGATGTTTCTCCTCTTGACGTGTCTGATGTATTATTGGGCCAACCATACTTATGGAAGCGACATGTTGTGTATGATTCTAGACCTCATGTTGTTATTATTACTTTGGTAAATAAATTATACAAGATACCGAAGGTAGTACCACCTCCTGCCATCTCTTTGACTACTACAAAACAATGCAATAAGATTGTTTACCAAACCAGGAATTTTATTTTCATTACAATTCACCCACAGGGAAATAAGAAGATTGTGGCCATAGCCTCGAAACAGGGCTCCCCTACACGACAGCAGCAGATGGACAAATTCATGGAGGAATACAAGGACATTTTATCCTCACCCATAGAGGTTCCTCTACACTGTCAGGTCAAGAACTCCATTGATCTGACCACAGGTGCGCTGCTACCTGATGTTTCCATACCTGATGCGACAACACAGGCAGACTCCACACATTTACTATCTGAGGCTGATAAATCAACTAAATTTTTTGAATTCATCCAGCACATCCACCAATAGGTCCACAACATCTTCGACATATCCAATACCAAGTTCAGCAGGATTTGCCTCATCTCATGGAGGAACTCAATGCAATGAGGACCATTGCTTCCTAAGGGGGAAGGAATGATCCAAGTGTATATTGGTGGCCACCCACCTATTCCATTTGGACCCCCACCATCAATTCTTTCAGTTTTTTAGTTTCAACACAGCTTACAATTTTTAGCAGTTTTTTGGGTCCTAAACTTCCGAAGCCGTTTTGAGGCCCTAAACGACGTTTTTTGGGAAAATTGAGAGCAACGTGAATTTCCTTCAATGTTTCTCATGTCAAAATTTGTAGTCGTCTCATATAGATATTTCTAATGAGGTATTTAGTGCGTCAAACGAAGATCATATGCCAAAGTTACGCCCCTGGGAAGATTGATGTACCAATTTACCCAAATGGGGCCCATAGTTTTGGCGCTTCATCTCCCAGGGTTAGATTTTTGGATGTTTAGGATTTTACATTGTTTCTCAACAATAAATAGGCCTTTGAGCCTCATTGTAACACAGGTCAGAGGCCTGTAGCTACCATATCTCACCTCATGGATAAGCTACCAATGCCCTACAACCCACAACAGAATGAGGTTCTTTACAGAAATAACTACAACATTTTCGGAGAATAGAGGGTGATGTTACATGTATTGGGTGTGTGTTATATTATTTCCATGACTAGTCACACATGCAAGGAGGCGACAATCATCCATGTTCATTGCAACAAGTGCATCAAGGGGGTCACAAAGGGGGTAGCAGCTCCTCATGTCAGGGGGTTTGTAGGAGGGCAGTAGCCCCCCTACACAGCGTCTGGGGCAGTGCCTCAGGAAATTTTTTTTGGACCCTATATTAGGTGGGAGGACATACCTATGGTTTTTACACATGGTTTTGGGCATGATGGTTTTCTATCCATGGTATCTTGTAAATCTGGTCAAGGGAATTATGGTAATGCTTTAATATAGGGTTAATGGATTGGGGTTTATGAATGCTTCGGCATGTGTGTGTGTGTGTGTGTGTGTGTGTGTTGTAACATTGAAATTAATATAATGAAAAATCAGTTTGGTAGTCCTAGTTTTGGGATCCAAGGGAAAATATTTGTGTATATTAGTTTTATGTTTTATGCTCTCACCATTGTTTATTTTTTGTTTCAATAATTCGTTAATTTGCAGGTAATTTCTGTACAGGGTTAAAACCTACACCATGACCAAGGCCTACCTCTACACTTGTGGGACAAATCATGCAACACAACATTCTATTTGCAGAACTGAAGTCATCATCATATTTTGGGCACGATTGCACTAGAGGCAGCTTTCTTGGGGAGGAAGTCGGATGTGTCACATTTAAATATCTTTGAAGCCTTGGTCTACTACCATGTCTCCAAATATTCAAAGAAGAAACTAGAACTGACAACACATTTGGGGGTATTTGTGGCTTAGACCGAAACTCTCCACAACTACTGTGTGTACTTGCCATCCCTCAGAATGACAGTTGTGTGAAGGGATGTAAAATTTGATGAGGATAAAGCGATGTGGTTCTCTCTTGAGAGGGAGATTCAAATCCCACCAGAAGATGAGTTTTTAACTCCAAAGGAGGAACCTCGAGAAGTTTTGGAGCAACCAAAAATTGAGCAGAGAATGGAGGCAACCACTAAAGACAAACCATCCATAGAAGGTAGGAAAAGAACCATGGAAGTTGAGAGACTTATGTAGGATGCGAGGGAGAATGTGAGTGCTCCTTTAAATCAACACAGACAGAGATAGTCACCAGATCAGTACACTAGCTACATGGCTTTAATGAATGAGCCATCCTCTTATGAAGAAGTAGAAGAGAAACCTATATGGGCTGATGCAATGGTGGAGGAGTATGAATCCATTGTAAAGAACAATGTTTGGGAAGTGGTCCCAAGATGAACAGATAAATCATTTGCGGGTTCAACATGGATCTTCAAGGTAAAGAAATTAGCAGACGGAAGCATAGAAAAGTACAAGGCCAATTTTTTTTCCAAGGGGTACTCTCGGGTTGAATGGATTAACTATGAGGAGACATTTTTTCTTATATAAAGGTACTCATCCATCAGATCAATTCTTGCTCTAGCTGCATAAATGGGGTGGAAGACCCACCAAATGGATGTGAAAACAACACTCCTCAATGGAGTCATTGAGGAGGATATGTATATCGAAAAACCAGAAGGCTTCGAGACTTTTGATCGAGAGTCTCATGTGTGCAAACTCAAGATATCATTGTACGGTCTCAAGAAATGTGCTTGGTACTCCAGTATCGATAGTTATCTTACTAGTTCAGGCTTCACCAAAAGTGAAGCGGATGAAAACCTCTATCATATTTTAGTAGAAGGTAAATTGTTGATTATATTCGTATATGTTGATGAATTTATTTTAACTAGTGATGAAAATTTGATCAGATCTTGCAAGGAGGACCTTGGAAGAGAGTTTGAAATGAAGGGCATGGGTCTCATGCACTACTTCCTTGAATTGGAAGTGTGGCAAGGATATGGGGAATTGTTTGTCTCTCAGGGCAAGTATGTGAATGAGATACTTCAGAAGTTCTGCATGGAGAGTTGAAAACACATGGAGACACCTCTAACGACCAAAAGGAGGAAAGAGTATGTCACTTCAAGTGAGGAAGTGGATGCTACTATTTACCTCTAGTTGGCGAGTTCACTAATGTATCTTTTGAAAAGCCAACCAGATATGTGTTATGCAACCAACCAACTAAGCCAAGCCATGGTTTGACTAACAAAATTATTTTGGAGGGAAGATAAGCATGTTCTATGGTACCTTAGTGATATATAAATTTCCATGTATATATTCTGCTAGAAAGTTCATCACAACATATCTACTAATAATATATTAAAATACTAAAATTTTACATTGTTACAGTTTTATTAAAATTCTAGATTTTTAGATTTAACTGTAATTAGTGCATACATATGAATTTAAATTGTTCATAAAATTAGATAACGACAAAATAATCTCACACATACATAAGACATAATATAGTCTATCTGGGAAACCCTTTCAAGAACAAACCTAGCTGGAAGGTGAGGTTGCTTCGCTCTCTTTCTCTATCTGGAAATATGGTTGTAGGTACAAAGAAGTAATCATTGTGGCCTGTGGGCTGCTACAATGAACAGATCATCTTTGTGTGCTCTACCGCCTATCTCTCCTAGCTATCTTTGCTTATTTATGGAACAAAATTCTCTAGAAAGAATGGAATACATCTTCCTTCTAGTGGCACGGTTATAACACCGCACGATAGCCTACTAGTGGTTAATTTGACTACATCAAATCTTAACTAGAGTTGCAATATAGAATATTCTATAGTCTTTTACATAATAATCATGTGGCTATAACCTTTTCCATGAATATGGGGGCTGATATGGCATCCTCTCGAACTATAGGTGTGAAAACAGGAAGGCCAAATTTTGAGTGGCACAACTTTTGCATACGAACTCTGATTGACGTACTTCTTGCATCGTAAGAAATATCTTTGTGTGTAAAATAGCATGAAATGATCCCACGCTAAAGAGGGAAAATTTTACCCCCAAAAAAATTCCTTTTATGAATCAAAAATATCCTTGAAGGTTTCAGACCTCATTTTTCCAAACTGGGTCCCGCAAGTAGAAATGGTCCCATTAGTTGATTCCTATACTTTTTCCACTCCAAATGCATCGAGATGGATGACAACAATATAATGATCCAATCTGAATCACACCTCTCCATTTTGGAAGGCTTTTGGTCCCAAAAATATTATATTGAATGAGGTGAGGAACTTTTTCCTACACCTTCTCTTTCGTGTACCATTTAGATTTTCCTAGAAGTTGACCCTTCAACCCAATCTGCCAAAGCTCATGTTTCCCCTGTCTTGTATTTCTCGACCTCTTCTACAAAACTGTATCTTTTTTCAACTCTGTCTGAGCATATGGTGCCAAATCCTTCACAGAAGGTATGACCTATTCCTCTTCTTGATCTAGCATGGAAGCCTCATAGATTTTAAAATTCTCCACATTCACAACTGAGTAAATGCACATATATGGTGGTAAACTGAGCCGAGAGGCGTTATCACCCACCTTTTCCAGTATCTCAAAGGGTACATACCTTAGAACCTCGATTTTCTTACCAGACTCCTGCATCCTCTCCTTGTTCAACTCTAACCATACTTTGTCTCCCACCTTGAATGACTTATTTGTTCTGTGTTAATCATGCTTGGCCTTATATTTCTCTTGCAACTTCGGTAGTGTTTATTGTACCTATAGATGGATATGCCTGATCTTCTCTATAAAATTTTCAGCCTTCAAAGAATCTCCTGTAAGATCTTCCCTCACTGTTCCTTACTACCCATATGTAATATCCAAAGGTGAAGGTGGAAAATATCCAATACAAGTTTTGAATCGAGACTTTCCTATAGAAGTGTGTATTTCTATATTGTAAGAATGTTGTATATATACCAGATTTTCATCCCAGGTCTTCGGATTCTTCTAGTTGTATCCCATAAGAATTTGCACAAAATCATGTTGACTACTTTTGTTTCCCATCTGTCTATGGATGGAATGTTGTAAATATCTTCAACTTCATGTCCATCTTCTCCCACAATGTAGTATACAATGCACTGATAAATATGGTATCCCTGTCTGAAATTATGCTCCTTGGTAGCCCAAAGTGAACCCATACCTTTCCAAAGAATATTTTTTTTGCTTCTTACCCATTGATGGTATTTGTACAGAGCATCAGAATGCACATCTTGTTGAACCTATCAACTACCAGGAATAGGTAGTCATGTCCCTTCCTATTTTTTAGTAAACCTCCCATAAATTTCATATAAATAATTTCCCAAGGACGAGTAGGTACAGGTAAGGGATGATATATACCCTGTTTCTTGTTGCTAGGCTTGTTGGTACAAAAAAGCATGCATCCTCTTATCAACATAGCTACCTGCTCTTGCATCTTGGGCTAATACACATACCTCTACAACTTAGCCATGGTCTTCCCTACACCAAAGTTCCCTGCAACCTTGGAGGTGTGAGCCTCTCTAATCAGTTACAATCGCTCACTTTTAGGAACACATAGCTTATCCTATAGAGTAACACATCCTAGAGATGGTAGTCAACATTTTTTCCACCATCGTGCACATGAATCTGAATCTGCAACTATTAATACACCTCCTTGACGTCCTCATCCTCTAAATATTCCTCTTTGTATGAATCATGGGTGAATGGATAGTGCATAAGAATCCCAAAATATTTAATATTTGATGTGGGTGGCCTTGAAATCATCTGGGCCAACTTGTTTGTGTTTCCCTTCTTATACTTTATCACCAAATTAAATTGTTGTAAAAACCCCATCCACTTGTAATGCATGGTCTGTTGTAGCTTACTGTGGGCCTGCAAGTACTGTAACGATTGGTGATCTATGTGGATTATTATATCCTTTCCCATCATATATTGCTTCCACTTCTTCACATATTACACCATGGCATTAGAGCTCCTTGTCATAGGTAGGGTATTTAAGAACTTCCCCATGAAAAAATTTAGAATGTTAGCATACAAACCTTTCTTCCTACACCAAGACAGCTCCCATAGCATACCCATTCACATCTATCTCCACTCTAAAGGGCTGATGCAATTTTGGTAATGCTAGAAATGGTGATTAATTGATCTTCTTATTTAGCTCTTCGAAAGACCTTTACTGAAATTTTCCCCATTGGAAACTCTTGCCACTTGCTATTATGGCGTGGAGCGGTGTTGCTACTGCTAAAAATGAGACTATGAATTTCCTCAGGTATTGTGTTGCCCCAATGAAAATCCTAACCTCATAAAAATTAGTAGGAATCGACCATTTCATGATGGCATCCATCTTGGAAGGATATATCTTTAGCTCTCCTCCACCGATCACATACCCCATATAAACACAAAGCTTGTTGCGCAAAATCATCCTTCTTGATATTTGCTAGCAGTTGGTGCTCCTTTAATGTTTCTAGCACCTGCATCAAATGTGAAATATGCTCCTCCCATGTAGAACTATATACCAGTATATCATCCAAATAGACAATAACAAATGAATATATAAAATGGTGTAGTACATCATTCATTAATGTCATAAACACAGTTGGTGCATTACATAGGCCAAATGGAATGACTAACCACTCATACAAACCTTGCCTGGTTTTGAAGGTGGTCTTCCAGGTATCTTCTTCTTTGACTCGAACCTAGTGATATCCAGACTTCAAGTCCAGCTTGGTGAAGTATTTTGCTTGTTGCAACCAATCCATCAAATCATCTATCCTGGTAGGGGTATATGTTCTTGAGTGTGATTTTGTTCAATGCCCCATGATCTATACACATCCGCCAAGTCCCATCCTTCTTCAACACAATGATGATGGGTGACCCACATGGTGATGTACTCAGTCGAATGACACCCTGTTCCCATAGTTGTTGCAATTTTTTCTTCACCTCACTTGCTTCTATAATAGATTTCATGTACAACCCAACATTTGGCAATGGGAGTCTGGCAATAGCTAGATCTTGTACTCTACTTCTCTCTTAGGTGGTATTCCTTTAGGCTCTCAGAACACATCCCTATTTTCTAGTAACAACTCCTCCAATTGTTGTTTATGTTTCATAGCACACCCCTCCAAGGATGTCCTGCATATTATTGACTCCTCTATAGACTGCCTTTATCTTAAAAACAATAAAACGTACTTCTTGTTGGAACTGATCAATTTCTTGGCTTGGTTGGCACTTACCAGCGAAATTTTTGACATGCCTTTGTGTGTGTTGATGATGAATGATTCTCCATCCTTGACAGTATTTTATTGGTTAGATATCCTCATGAATATTGCATCATGTATGTACATGTATGGACTCCCAAACACGATTCCACATACATCAAGGGGAACCACATCTATATCTACTTCGTCAATAAAATTAGCACTGATAGAAAATCTAATTTTTCACTATTTTGTTACCTTAAGCTCTCCATCCTTATTTACCCATCCCAATGGATGTGGGTTTGGATGATCAAGAACTTCCAGCCCAAACTTCTTGACCAGCTCTGTTGCAATGAGATTCACCTATGATCATTAGTCAAATAGAGCATCAATATTTGTCTTCTTGACCTGTATCCTTATATGGAAGAGTTTGTTCATTTCTTTCTCTTCTTGTTGTTGAAGGCTACTCAGATTCACCTCTAGTTTCACTGGCACACAGACGATATTCTATGTAAGTTTCTTTCAACTTGGGTGCTCGAATCTGTGGCCATGAGATTCTTCTTCTTGTTATATTTCATCTTTTTCTCCGGGTTTATCTCTGGATGCAACTTCCAATACTTCTCCTTTGTATAGCCATCAATGTTATAGTGATTGCAGTGGCTCCTAGGATCTTTACACTAGTGTGTTGTGAATATTGTATCTTTATATTATCCCCATTTTTTCTTCTTATTCCCCTCCTTAGAAGCATCATGTTGCTTCTTCTGCTTCCATCCACTTGATTTCTCTCTCTTTAGGCCCATCTTTTCTAGGTATTGCACATGCACACAAGCATCGTCAACCGATTTGGGCTTAAAAAACATCACTTGCTCACACATATTACAATGTAGACCCCCCAAATAATTAAAGAGTACATCTGGTTTCTTTGAAGATATACCCAACAATATAGCCATATTCTTGAATTTCGTGGTGTACTCTTGCATGCTTTGGCCTGATTTTTTCCTAAAGTAATGACACTGAATCAACTCATCCTCAAAATACCCAATGGGATAAAACTGTGACTTAATGAGGGTTTTGAAATATTCCCACTTGTCATTGTAGGTTCTCCCTCCAACTTCAAGGTTTTCGTGTGGCTCTCCCACCAAGTTACTACATGGCCCTCTAATTTCAGTCGCGTGAATGATATATTTTGTCTTTCCTCGATATGATGGACAATAAAATAAAATTCAAGTTGTTGTGACCAGTGGTTTAGCTTCAAAACATTGATATCACCATGGAATGTCTTGATATCTATTTTTGCTTCCATTTTAAATAGGGATTGTGATTGGTTCACGACACTCAAACTGTGTTGATATTTTTTGGGTTCTTTCTTCGACTGGATCCTTGTTTCTCCCTGGTCTTCTGATCCTCGCTCTGATTTTTCCTCTGGATCTTCTCCAAATACCATCAACTTGTTATTCAAGGCTGCCATGAGGATCCTTACATTGTGGTTGATATCTGTGAATTGTTGTTCCAGCCACGTAAACCTCGCCTCTGCAAGATTGTGTCATTCATTTATAGATATGTCACCCATGATTAGGGTTTTATGATTTTCAGCCCTATCGATATATATCCCTGAAATATCTAAAAAATACCTAAAGAAACCTACTCTGATAAAAAATGCCATGGATATTCCACAGGACAGTTTTTCACAACATATCTGATAATAATATAGTAAATACTAAAATTTTACATTATTACAGTTTTATTAAAATTCTAGATTTGTAGATTTAATTGTAATTAGTGCATGCATGTGAATGGAAATTGTGCATAAAAGTAGAGAACGACAAAATAAGGTCACACATAAGACACAAGATATGCTCTCTGGGAAACCCTTCAGGTAGAAAACCCAGCTGGAAGGTGAGGTTGCTTCACTCTCTTTCTTTGTTTGGAAATATGGTTGCAGGAAAAAAGAAGTAATGCATGTGGCTCATGGGTTGCTACAGTGCACATATCCTATATGTGTGATCTACCTCCTATCTCTCCTGGCTATCTTTACTCAAATATGGAATAAAATTCTCACAAAATAATGGAATACCTCTTCCTTCTAGTGGCATGTTTATAACACCACACAATAGCCTACTAATGGTTAATTTTGACTATATTAAGTCTTAACTAGAGTTAAAATATAGGCTCTTCTAGATTATTTTACATAATAATCACGGGGCTATTCCATTTTCCATGAATAATGTGGGTTGACGCGGCATCCTCCTGAACTATAGGTGTGAAAACATGAAGGTCAACTTGTAAGTGGCATAACTTTTGCATACGGAATCCGATTGATGTGCCTCTTGCATCATTGGAAAAATATTTTTGTGTAGAATAGCATGAAATGGTGTTGCGCTAAAGTAGAAAATTTTTACCCCCCAAAAAACATCATTTTATGGCTCAAAATTCTCCTAGAATGTTTCAGACCTCGTTTTACCAAGCTAGGTCCCACCAGTAGGAAAATCCAGTGACTTGATTCCTCCACTTTTTCCACTCCAAATGCATCAATATGGATGAAAAAAAGACAATTATCCAATATGGACCACTCATATGCACTACCCAGTTTGGAATATGGTACAGACAGACAGAGGGAGTGAAATTGCATGGCTTCACAAATGCAGATTGGGCGTGGAGTCCATCAGACTGAAAGAGTACATCAAGAGGAATTTTTAGTGTTTAGTCTGCAATAGTTTCTTGGTATAGTAGGAAGCAAAGACCTTTGGCACCCAACTCGATAGAGGAAAAATACCTAACTTCCAGTTAAGGAGCATGTGAGGTGATATGGATGAGAAAGATACTTGTGGATTATTTGGTTAGATGGTGGATCCCACTATTATCTACTGCGATAATCAAAGTTGCATCAAGCTCTCTGAGAATCATGTTTTTCAAGATTGATCCAAGTATATATATATATTGTACTGCCATTTACGGGACTGTGTGCAACAGCGGATAATGTTGTTGCAATACATTCTGGCAGAGGAACAAGATGTTGACATTTTGACAAAGGCCTTGTCAAGAGGGAAGTTTGAGTTCCACAGGTGCAGGATAGGGGTGGTTGATAATCCCTTTCTTGCTGAGAGGGAGTGTTGAAAAATGCAGGAAGAAATTCTCAGTTTGATTTTTCCTTTATTAAATTGAGAAAAATCGAATTTCCACATCAACAAATAACTTGAGTGACATGGCTTGTGTCACCCAGTTTACTCAGTAAATTTGAGCTGGATCATTTAGAGTTCAGTTAAGCATGTGTAATTGCTAATTTTTAGAAATAAAGGTTAACTATCTAAGGTTGTTTTCAGTTAAACTAGTTGTAACTGTTGGAAGAACTAGTGGAGGGTCAAGTTGTGCAATGGAAGTTCAGTCAAACTTAATGATCATCCAGTGAACTGATAAATCATCCGAAAATAGCTAGTGCATGCAGAGAATTTGAGTTACCCATTTGAGATGGAGATTCCAAGGTAGTGTAACTTCAATTTTAGACTTGTTCTAAGTGTATAGGTGTTGCTTGCATTCAAATGATTAGCCTAAAGTAATTACGCAATCAATTTGAGTATTTTCCTAAATAATAGGGGCCTAATTCCTCAAGGGAAAATGCAAGGAAATAGGAGCTCCATCCAAGGCATCAATTGACTAAGTCTGGGTCAGAGGCCTTAAGTGAGTAGAGAGATAGGTTGTGCACTTGTAGGGTGAGCTCAGTTGAGCAAAGGAATTGTAATTCATGTTGAAATTTGCAACAAGAAACAGTGAAATTGGCATCCAGAAAGGACAAAAATTGCCTGCATAACTAGTGTGGGATTCCAGTCACGCATGAGTGGGGAATTAAATTGCACACTAGCGCTAAATGTGGGCATCTAATTTATTTATCCCCTAAATAAATTGGAAACTAAATTGCAATTTCATCTCATAACAACTTGTATCAGTTAACTAAGTCAGAAATACTGATATAGCTCAAGGAATTCGAGTTGAGGGTCAAAGATGAGGCATGTAGAGTGATTCTTTTATTTTGGGGGTCCAATTGTAGTTGATGCATTAGTTTGGTGCATGTGTAATCAGTTAACTCAAATTAATTGAGTTAAAATCAATTTAACTAGTTCTAACTGAGTGATGAGCTAGTGAGAGGTCAAGTGAATTAAATTAGATTTAATTCACAATTAGTGATCTATCATATAACTAATGATTCGCTATTATTAGTTGCATGCATGTCAATTCTGATGATGACCCAGTTGAGATAGAGGTTAAAGGGAAGTTAACTATTATTTGTATTATTAGCGAATTTCTTGGGCGCAATTATAAAGTCATAGGAAGACTCATGATGGATTGTGCAGGCAAGAAAGGTTGATTATACTATTTAATATGGATTAATTTCCTAGCTATTGCATGAGAAAGGTTGGGCTAAGCAGGGACTGAGAATTGGCCAAGTGGTTTTTCCTAAGAATTGCTAGTTAGTTTTGAGCAAGATCAGGGTGAGACAATCGGTAGAGTGCAAGATTTTCTTGGTGTGAGAAAGAATTTTATTGTTTCATGATTCTTTGACTATGTACAATATATGATAGAGGGGTTTTGAGCAGGTTTTTTCCCCAAGAACATCTTGTTTTGTGGGATTGATAAATTCCTTTCTCTTACTTGCATGTGATTGAGCTATCGTGTTTTATATTCCAAAAATATAGTAGAAGGATTCGGTATATTGTTTTAGTAAATTACATGATCAGATTGAATCCATTGGTATAGAGTTTCTATATAATTCTACAATACATCTCTATTCGTTTGGTTAATGAAAGAGGCATTGACGCTTTTAGCAGATTGCTTTCCCCAGATAAAAATACGTGTTTCATGTGTGTTATTTCTTCATGCATGGCTAAAATTTTTGTTCTAAATTGTGAAATAATGTCCACGAAGAAGTAGAGTAGGTTTTTGTCTTGTGATTTTGATTAAAACGTCATGAGTAGTTGCAAATATATAGAAGAATTTCTACACGTTAATTTTTATTTTTCAAAGTGTCAACTACAACAACCAAGATTTTTCATGTGGTTGTCCTTCAGCTAAGCTTACTTTACATGAGAGGCATTCTTATAATTTGAAATGATTTGAGACTTGAATCTAGCCTCATTTGTACCTAGGTGATGGTTTTTTGAGCAAAGGTTTCCACATTATAAAAACTAGTTCGATTTAACTACTTGTAACTAAACCACATAATCGTCTATTGTGCATTCCTTTTTTGATGAGAAAACATATTATATGCACCAATAGTAATAATTGGGTCAAACATGGGTTTGGCTAGTTATTAAAAGTGATTGGTTAGAGATTAAAGTCAAACGTACATTAAGTGATTGGTGTTAGGGTTTTAGGTTCTAGTTATAATTGGGTGGGGATCAAGCATGTTCAATCTCCTTAGGGTTGGGGTAAGTAGTTACAAGATAGTGGTTAAATGTGGAAGTCAGTGGTTAAGGATAGCTGACACTAGTGCAAGTTAGTGGGATGGGGGGTTCAATCCTTACATCTCTTTATCACACTAATATAAACAACATCTCTCTCTCTCTCTCTCTCTCTCTCTCGATGATTTGAAACATGGACTCATTTTTTATTTTAACGTGTGTAGATTTGAAATATCGACTCATGTTTTGTTTAGTGTGTTAAGTTTTTCAAGTGTATGATTTGTGGAACTTGCTAAAATCATATATTGGAGTCATCATCAATTAAATTATGCCTCACTTACAAAACAAAAATTAGAGGATTCGTCTACCGTGTCACCTATTATGGCTACACCTTGTAGCATTTCTCACCTTCATGTGATTTGTGTTCTTCTTTCGATATTTAAGGGGTGTCACTTGGATTATAGCTACACCTTGTAGCATTAATGTGATTTATGTTCTTCTTTATATATTTAAGGGGTGTCACTTGGATTACTCTCTCTCTATCTGCAATAATTTGACACATTGATATGAATGTGGAATGACAAGATCTTTTCTAACTCTTAGAAAAATGTGAATGGCAAGAAATAATTACTGAAACAGTTACTTTTATGTGAATCTAATTTTTTTTCATAAAGTGTTTTTAGGTATAATCCTGTTAATGTTAAGGTTTAATAATTACACATCATGCATAACAATAAAACCATAAGACAACAAAGATTAGTGACGGAGTTCGTCCCTCCTAGACTACGTCTCCGAGTCCACTTCAGAAGTGTGCGTCCGTTGTATTGATAAAACCAAGAGAAAGAGGACTACAATGATCTATCATTTGACAAGTGCCAAACAGCACTATTGATGTTGCAAAATACAATTCTCCTAATGATGCTTGATAGATACATACTCTTTTCTTTGATGGGTCTTCATCGACCAAGAAAAACTGATGATGAAGTGCACACTCTATCTGAAGGACTGAAGCATATGGACCTTTAGCACAATGTAGCTGAACTGAGTTTTTGAAGATTGAAGTAGATCTCGTTGTTATTAAATGAACTTCAATCCTGTATCTAGGTAGGAAAATGAGCTCTCTTACTCCACAATATACCTACAAAACCAAAAACTCTCTCTACAAAGTATTCTAGTGTTTCTTCAAAAAAACACTTCTTTTTGTCTTCTCGAGAACCTCTCTCTCTCTCTCCTCCAACAAAACATACTTTTTCTTATTATAATATGAGGGCAAATTAATGGAATTAAACTATTATCTTCATATCTCGAAGAATAAAGTTTTCTTAGTTTCTATTTTTAACATTGATTTAATGGGTCATTACCCCTTTCCAAGCAGCTTATTTATCATGGATTCCTTCGAAGTAATCCACATCATAACCTGATATAATTTCTCTCGGTTTTATTTGACACCTAGTGTCTTAGGATAAAGTGTTGATTAAAACACAACACCTTTTTACATGCAATTAATCCCATTTTTAGACTTTATATTATATCTTCTCCGCTTGCGGTCTGGCTAACGATGCGGATAAAAGGATTTCCTGGCATGTGATCAGCGCCTTCCTCAGCGGTCATGGCTTACTCCGACGGTTCCGGCTTAACCCCAATGGTCATGGATTACTCCTATTCACATGTCACACGCGGATTTTACAATTTTTGACCTGTCACATGTTTTCCGACGGTCTTTTCAGCGTGGTTTAACACTCTTGACGTTTGTTCATATAACAAACAGTTCCACTGCAGTTAGACTGCGCGGCTAACTGTTGACACATTATATTTTCTGTTACAGTCAGCATCCAAACTTAACATAATTCCCAATGGTTTGTTTGCCCGATCACACGGAACTTCAACGTGGTCTCTTTATACTGCTTATCCAAACTGCAGCTTTCAAAATTAACATCTATAGTTAACCTTGTCACATGATATCGGCTCTTCCGATACGGTTTGATGACTGTTTAAACATTACATTTATTTTGTAATGTTTTTACATAGTTTTAACATCAAAACCCGACAGCTATAGGTTTTTAGTTCTAGGTTAATAACATGTCTGAAAGGTTTATTGCAAAGTGGGTTTTATTGAATAGTTCTTATACCATGCTCCTAGACTTAGGTTAGAACTATGATTTTAGCGCTATGTTTAGAATTAGTCCTTTTACCTTAGGATTTGACCTTAGGTTTACAATTAGGACTTAAACATAACCTTTTACATCATCTTCTTGCCACGGTATCAAGACTATAGTCACTTAGGCATTTTTAGGATTTTAGTCAATGTTTTTAAGACTAACATTTTTGCCTAACTTTAGCTGACTTAGACTTATAGTGCTAACGCTTTAGACTTAGGATTGTGTTTCCTTAAGTCTTTACATGAATTTAACACTTTACAATCCTGACTAATGCTCTTTACTGTTTAAATATCACAAGTCGACATAATGACGACTTTTTCTTATGACGACAGTTTGACTTAGAAAAACATTGATGATTGTTGTCGAAGTCACTGATGTTGATGTCGAAGTTGACGATGAACTTGTTGAACTTGAATTTCCTGCTCTTAGCAAGAATGTTGAATGTGACCATCTTGGTCGCTTTCCAATTTCGACAAGATTCTTCTTGACAACTTGAGTTGATGAGCCATTGTTCATAAGACCATCTTGGTCGATACAATTTCAACTCAACCTATTTATTACAAAATAGATGATTAATTAGTTGAAAATGACCATCTTGGTCATTTTGTAATTTCGATACAAACTTCAGAATCCAAATTGGATCACACATGGGATCATGCTTTCTTTAATGTGTTATTTTTTTCCCATGTGTGATTCATGGAGCTTGATTAGAGTAGTCATGGATTCGATTATGAGTGGTTTCAATGATTTATTATTTGAAACATGGTCCCATTCTTTGTTTAATGTGTTATTTTTTCCCCATGAGTGAATTTTGGAGCTTGCTAAAACTATTTATTGGAGTAGTCATGGATTCATTTATGAGTGGTTTCAATGATTTTAACACTATTTAATCTTTGGGTGTTTATGAAGTAAAGGATAGTTCATCCTTACTTATTTTGATCTGAGCATGGAATTTTCTTGGGGAAATATATAGATATTATCTTCTTGTACTTATATTATATAGGAATTTTCAAGTTTGATTTGTCTTAAAATAACAATTTCCTTATCGCTCTTATAACAATCAAGATGGGATTTAGTTTTCATGTGATTCGAACACTTTGGTTTGACATGATCTAGATTATTTTTTACTATTTTAGGTATGCATTTTCAATGTTTAGTTTCAAAATGATTTGGCCGCATAAATGATGTGAAAACTGCAAAGGTAGCTTGGTGCAAATAAATTCCTTATTATTATAAACCTTGGGAATTAATCATTTGATAATTTTCAGTGAGGTATGAGATATGAAGTTAATCACCCTTCATTTCCTTTCTATTAGAACTTATAAACTATATTTTACATGCCTTGTTGTTATCATTGATGTGATTTATCATTATTAATGTTTGTGGGATTTGATAAGAAGTTTTGGAATTAGATATGGAAACACCTATTAGTTTTTGTAGCAACCATTAGGAGAGGAGCATGGAATTTTTCTAGGGTGATAATCAAAGAACATATGTGTTTACTTTTTCAGTTTTACTTTTCTTAAAATAATGATTTCCTTGGGTCACCCTTATAGCAATGAGGATGGGTTTTATTTTTCATGTTACTTTTAGCACTTTGGTTTGATATGACCTAGACTATTTTTTACTCTTTGAGGTATCATTTGTCAATTATTAGTCGCAAAGTGATTTGGCCATGCGGATGATGTGCAAATTAAAAAAGGTAGTATGCTACCCTTGTGATAGCTTGGTGCATGTAATACATATTTTTTTGTAGACCTTGGTACTTTGTCCTTTAATAAGTTTCAATGAGGTATGATATATAAAGTTAACCACCCTTAATCAATGTCTAGTCACAACTTAGTGATAAGTGATATTACATGCCTTATTATTATCATTCATGTGGTTTACAATGATTAAAGTTTGGTATTTGACCAACACCTTTAAAATTAGTCAGGGAAACATTTTTTAGTTTATGTAGCAACCATTAGGAGATGAGTATGAGAAATTGAAGAAGTGCATGAAAATATTTTACAATTATTATAAAATGATGCTATACGCATTTAATTAACTTGTGATGCATATGATTAAATCATCATGCATTTAAGCTTAAGTGTAGGTACAAAATCTTAATGATCTTAGTTAAGCATGAATTATTGGATGTCTTATTAAATTATCCATTATATTTATTTATTTCTAAAATAATTTCCACATTATCTTTAACAAAAATTAATTATTCTTTTAATTTAATATGTGCATGGGTTGAAAAATTATTTGTATTTTTCCTTAAAAAAATATGTTGTTTGGAATAGCTTAGTTCATATGTTGAGCTAAATATTGAAGTAAAATATTACAAAATTTACAAGGATCTTCTATTGATGATATCTAGAAACATTTTGTAATATAGATTTTAAAGAAAAACACCTAAAAGAAATCTTGCTTCAAAAAACATAAAGAAAAATATGATTTATCGAGACATTATTATTGTCTCTAATGGGTGTTTAAACATAAGTAAGCTAGGAATATTGAATTTCCATATTTATGTATTCCATGCATTGTGTCCTCTTATTTGAACGACCCAAAGCATAACTCACTAACAATCCAATAATTTATGCAATGGATTGGGAGGCCTTCTTTCTCAAGCAACATTTTTTCTCCAATGCTCAAGAATTTTCTTGAATTCTTGTAAAATCACTTCCATTTCTTATTGGAAACTTCATCATGAATGGGTAGTTTAGAAGTAGCGGTGAACGAGGATATGTTATCAAAGATGAGATTCTCATTTCTCCTTAGGATCATTTAAATTTCCAAAATATCCCTACATACATTTATCCCTCAATAAGGAAAACTCCCAAAATTATCTATCAAGTCCAAACACTAGGAATTCTTTCCCAAAATCCTATCCTTATAGGAGGTTTAAATGACATGAGGGAATGACACTACCAATCATTCTATAAACAAGGGTACATTAATAGTGATATCCACCAAAACCTGAAAATGGGATTGATTAAAGGATTAAAAATTTGAGAGAAAATAATTGAAACCAACAATAATAAAACACATAGCAACAAAACACCATGATTATCTTGGAAAATTTAAAACAATAAAACCAACTAGTAATAGATCCATTACTCTTGGCCAAAATGCATCTTACAATGGAGTCACCAAGCCATTAAATAGGATATATTACATCAAATACCATGGGAAAAACACAGTGGGTTACTGAAACCTTGAGTCCTTGAACACTAGCTATAAACCCATTAATTACCATATCAAAATGACTCTATGACTGAGTCAATTTTAAACTTACATTCCCCCATTTAAACTTGACTCGGGGTTTCCCTTGACCAAATAAAGCTAAGCCATCCAAGTGAATCTTCACCACTCACCTCCATCCCCTACCCCCTTAAAGTTTATAACCAAGGTAATTGGAATCTGGTATATCCTCCCTATGATCTATGTCTACCTACAAACTTTATTGATAATTTACTAGGGATATGCATGTCTTACTGGATCTTACAGTCATATGCCCATTTACATGCAAAAATAATCAACTCCATTAGAACCTTTTTTTTAATTATTTTTATCCAAAAACTTATGCCACTATCCTCATACCTTTTCACGCCTAAATCTCTCCTTGTGCTACAAAAATCCTTGGTCATCTTCTGTTGAAATGATAGCTTTGTACTCCAATAATTGTGTCACGAGGCACTCCATCCTTATTCTTTATCTTCTAAAAATATGACATTAGACCACTCTAACTCCTTAGAGAGTCCAAGTTAACCTTGTTTTGATACCAAATGAAAGGATTAAAAAAATAAGGAAAAATAATTAATAACCTGCAATAATAAAACACAGTTATAAAACGCCATGATTATCTTGGAAACCCTAAACCAAGAAAACTATCTCATAGTAGATCCCTTACCCTTGGACCAAAGGAATCTTACAATGGATTCATCAAGTTGTTAAATAGGATATGTTACATCTAATACCATCAGCAAAAACATGGATAACTGGAACCTTGGGCCTGTAAAATGTAGAAATTATACAAACATATGTATATCAATGGATTCAATCCGATCTAACAATGTAATAAATATAGATATTGAATCACTTCTACAAATCAATTGTGAAAATTAAACACAATCACTAATCACATGAGGCAAAGAAAGAATCAAATCAAACCACAACACATATAATTTTCTGGGGAAAGCTTGATGCACAAAATCCCTCTATCTTCTATTGTATATTAACCATGGAATCATGAAACAATTACAATGCACTCTTCTCACAAGAGTCTCCTACACTCTGCTAACTGTCTCACACTGTCCTGGACAAAACTGACCAACACTTAGCCAATTCTCAGCCTCTAAACAGCCTACCTTTCTTGCGCAATTCCCAATGAATGTAATCCCTATTATTTAGGAATTTTTGCCTTCCTAAATTGTGCAAGGATCATGGGAAATCCAATGGATGTCTGGTTGCATGCAAGAAACCTACTAATCACACAGTTGATAGTTAACCTCCCTTTCACCTTTATTTCAACTGGGTCTCCACTAGAACTGACATGCATGCAACGAATAAAGTAAATCATCAGTTCCATGGCAAATCAATGATTGTGAATTAAATAATACTTTATTCACTTGATCTCTCACTAGTGCAACAAATAGTTACAACTAGTTCAACTTTCTCTAACTCACCTAACTGAGTTAACTGATTACACATGCATTAAACTAATGCACCAACTGCAATTCGAACTCCATAACTAATACAATTACTCGGCATGCCTCACCAACCACCCTCAACTCAAAATTCATGAGCTAACTGAGTTTATCACACTCAGTTAATATTACATTTTATCGTCCACTTTAATTAAGGGAAAATTAAAATAGACACTGCTCCAAATTTAGCACACACTAGTGTAGGTGCTGCTAGGACCTATTGGTCCCACACTAGTGTAGGTGCTGCTATTTCTTGTTGGACTTCAACATAAACCACCAATGACAAACCCATTAATTACCATATCAAAAGGAGTCTGTGACCGAATCAAGTTTAACCTTACATCTAAGAGCACCAAACTCATAAACCTAAATAAATCCTTCAAAGTCCCAAGCCACCCAAAAATAGATAATTACAAACCTAAATTAGAACCAAAAGACACCACCAAAGCAAGGAAATTGACATATAATTTAAAAGGGAAACAATTAGAGCAACCAAAACTCGCCGAGAAATAAGAAGACAATAGGGAGAAAAGTGTTCAATAATGGAATTAGATCCCATAGGTTTGTTGGGAAAGCCAAACCACAAAATGCAAACCCCAACAATGAATTTCCCACTATCCCCATTACAACATGTTTAATGCTTTCACACAATTCAAAATCCACACTCAAAGTTAGGAATATTAAGTGCAAAAACATCTTGTTTATGCAATTCATTAATGGTTGACCATGTGTTTTAATTTCATTATGCATCTTGTTTTGGTGTGTGGATATCACACAATAAGTTATAATTATTGTGAATATACAGGTAAGGAATTGATTCTAGTGATAACCCCTTTTTGCATATAAGGACTTCCTATGCTTTGTGAGAGGCTAAGCTTTCCAATTGATATGTTTGTTTATTGTTCACCCTTAAAACGTGAAATAATTATAGAGATTCAAACCTCTTGAGATATTTTTAGATCCTTGATATGATTCTGGCCAATTTTCAATTACTTGATGTAGATGACTTATGCATGAACCATATAATTACAGCTTAGCCTCTTATAATTATAATTCTTTTGTTTCCATTGGATCCAAGTGCCTTGTCCCTTGGAATAAAGTAAGAAACTCTACCTAGTTCTTTTTTGTAGGCCTTAATCCCCATTCAAAAGGTGCATCTTTTTTTCATCAAGATCATATATGATCTCCTTGCTCCCACTGTTGAGTTAAATTATACGTGTATAATTTTCCAATATAAATTGTCAACCCAGGAAGGTAAACTAATGAGATGCAGTGCACAGTATATGCAGGCTGATTACTGCAAGTGTTAATTAACTATAAAAATAACAACTAATGCTTCTTTATCGTGTCAATACTATCACAGCAAAGGCTATGGATTGGCAAATATCATCCCTCTATAGCACTTAAGATTGCTGATATTAATCGTGAAAATATAAAGATCAAACAAAAATCAACAACTCATGTTGCTTTCCTGTATCAGTACTATTGCATCAATAGTTATGGAGCGGCATATGTCATCCCTCTATAACACTTGTGTTTGCTGATACTGATGCAGGAAAGATAAAAGAAATCAATCCCAATCAAGAGTCAAACTTAAAAAGCATGAATCCATGCATTAGCCAAATGAAAAGAGCTCATCAACATAAAATATTAATTCACTTAACCAATCTACATTATGTTGTAGGAAATACAGAAAGGAAACACTAGTTTTTAGAGGAAATTATTAATGCATAATTAAAACAAAAATAAACACACACTCTACTGCGGGAGTTGTGAGCGTAGAGTGCCCTCACTCACTCACAACTCCTTCAAAGATTAAAGAAGTTTCTCAGGAAAATAAACATAACATAAACAATTTTATTAATCTAAAATAATAGTCGATTACAGTCTAATATCATGCTCTGTAACAGCAACTTCCAACCCAACCAAAAACTCCCCATATAAGAAAATTACATCCAATTTTATACATTTCTGGCAACCCATATTTGGCTTTGAACAAAACATATTACTAAACTAAGCCTACAACCCATAATACAGATACAGAATGACAAAGTAAATTGTTGTTGGGTCTAATCCATGACCGAAGGCATGGATTAGACCATTTATGTTGTGTGGCTGAAGTTGTTTGTCGATCTCGCTACAGGATTTTTAGGTGGTTGCAGGAAATCGGCATATCTGCAGTGTTGGGTGTGGAGCATGATTATCTTGTTTATTTTGTATCACAACGTTGGACCCATGTACCTTAATGGGGTGGAAACACTGCCCGTAATTAAACACTACCTGGGGGGTCCAAGGGGGGGCGGCTACGACTTTATGGAGCCCCCCGCCCCCGAAGCTAAAAAATGATGTAAAATTTCCTTGTAAAAGTATAGTAATTTCTAGTCAATCTGGGCCGTTCATTAGGCGGATGATTTGACGGTAAAAGTTATGTTTAGTTTAGGGTTTTTTTCCCTAGAAGGTAACCCCTCGCTTGTATGAGGGTATTGTTTTGCGGTTGTATATTGTATGTATATTCTCAGAGCGAGAAACATATAGGGAGACTGAGAGAGAGAATAGAGGATATTATAGCAGATCTGTTGTAGGTTGTGTCTCTTCATTTTTCTAGATAATAGAAAGGAAGGACTGGCTGTTCGGGGTGGACGTAGCCCAAACTGGGTGAACCACGTATATCTGTGTCTCTCTGGTTTTATGTGCTTTGTGTCTTTGTGTTTTCCACATTTTTTATGTGTTGCATTACTTTGTAATATATAATTTTCTAACATACAAGAAATTTGGAACAGCTCCAGGAATCTTAGTTGTATGAGCTGTCTGCGGGATTGGCAGAACTGTTTGAATCTAACAAATCTGTGCATGAGTCCAAGGCTAGATAGAGTAGTAATGCAATAATGACACGGCCAGTTCAAAGAATGTTATAAATTAGATAATATGACACTTATGATGTTGTTTCAAAATACCTTAGGCCTATGATACCCTTTTTAGCAAAAATTAGATGACATAGTCGGACTAGGTATAATTAAAGAGAAAAAAGGGATCAAAAATGGGGGAAACAAGGCTTAGTATAGGTGGAAAAAATAGGTAAAGTTTAGACTTAACATCTCCCCCACACCAAAACTCTTGCATGTCCCTATGCAAGAAAAACTGAAGTAGTCTTCAACAGAAATATAATTTTTCACCTGGGCTGCAGCCACTACAGCTAGGTGATCTAACTGAGCCCGACTAGATTCTGCTTGAATCTATCCTCTATACTCCTCAATATTCTTCTTCAGGTGGTCGATCTGGGCCTGCTTCTTTTTCATGATGCAGGCTGCCTTTTCGTGCCACTCTTCGTGCTCTTGCTACATCTTGCGGCTATTTTCTTTTAGAGTCGTGTTCTCTGCTTTCAAGACCCGTTCTGAAAGGGTAAGTTCTCTGATAGTTTCCTCCAGCATTTTTCGAGATTGATTCTTTAATGGGGTTATCGCTCCCTCATTACGCCCTTGTGAAGATTAGGGCATGCTCACATCCTCTTGTGACTTCATGGCTTCGTTCTGACTTTCCTACAGTGAGGGGTTTGGAAAGGACATAGTGTTCTTGTGACTGAATGTAGCAGGGTTCACCTTTTCTTTTCCCTTAGGCTGGCCGTGGGACTTCTCTATCTTTTTCTTTTTAGTTGGTGCCCCCTCTTTTGTTGTATCCTTGATGGCCAACTAGGCAACCTAGCTTCTGGTATACCGTTTTGCAGGGGTCAAAGGCCCCTTCTGCCGAGAGCTCTTCCTAGATGTTTCACCGGTCACCACAACTTCATCATCCTCGTCATCTTTTTCCACCTTTGGTCCACGCGTCCACAGTTTCTTTTTCGAATTCTCTGTGGGTTTCTCTTCATTGAACCCTAAAGATTCAGTATCTCCATCCTCCACAAAATTATTTTCTTACAGAAAATCCTCCCGGGTATTCTCATGTTTCCGTAGGACCTCCACCAGAATAATCTTTACCAGCCCGTGATGGTAGAGGTTTTCCTCTATGTGCGCAACCCTCTCTTTTGCAGCTGAGGACATATTGATCAACGACATTTTTAAATAATAGGGCAAATTTAAAGGTTTGTCCTAGAATTGGCCAAGGAGCATGATATGAAATAGGAAAGCAAGGCCAAACTGGCCTTCACATGTAACATATTTATGCAGGAAAAATAGTAACTGATGGTACTTATGCCTTAAGAATTCCTACGAAATCCCCTTACTCCAGTCGGGGTTCGAATGGTCCTTCTGCAGGAAAGTCGTGCACATGTCTTTTTTGACGCGGTGGTTTTTAAACCAATGCTCTCCATCTTGCGGGATCCCACACGCCCTTGCCATCAATTCTTCTCTCATCCTAAATTGGATGTTCCACACCTGTGCTTTGTCCTTGTTTAAGTTCAAGGCAAAAGATTTGCTTTCTTCATAATTATGCCCGCTGAACCTTTGAAATAAAGGCGGCCATCCTGCCTTTTCTATTCTCACCTTGTTGCGAGGATAAGATTCTAGTAGCGCGAGACTCTGAAGCTTGAATCTGATGGGAGCTCGAATCTTAGTCATGGCGGAGGAGAAATATGGACAAGCAGGGGAAAAAAATGGATAGGGCAATTACGAATAGACAAAACAGAGAAAATGCAGGTTGCAGGAATGTGGTCTGAGACTTATGCAACAGTTCGACAGCGAGAGGAAATAAATAGAAAATATGGAGCTTTTTCGGCAGCAGGTCGTGATCATGATTGCTATCATGATCTAACCTACATTATAAATCTCAAAAGTACAAACATTGTTGATGAAATGATGACAGATCATGGAATTAATGTCGTGACGGCCCATGGCTGCAAAGGGTTACCATAGCCTTAGATATGCAAAAAAAATAAAAATTAAGTGCCATTATACCTTTACCTCGAGAGCCTCATCACTGGTTGTATGTTACCGCTTACCTCCAATGATCCTGTCCTTGATGACATAGCCTTCTCTTGTAATGATAGCCTATTACATTAGACATATAATCGATGACCTTAACCACATAATGACTTGTTAATAGTTTATCACATGATTTTAATCTATGTTATGTTTAATGATTTTTTTCTTTTCTCTTGTCTTTTCAAGAAATCCAGGTGTTGTTGTGTCTAAAAATTGTTTTGCAGGAATTAAGAACTGGCTGTCGAATTCTCTGCAGGAATCAAAACTACGACTATTGAACATTCTATAGAAATAACTGCTAAATACTCTTCAGGAACTGAACTGCAACTAATGAACATTCTACAGGAATTAAAATAACTGTGAATGTTCTTCAGGAAGTCAAAACTGCAACTGTTGAACATTCTGCAGGAATTGAACCTGAATCTACAGGAGCTGCTTTCTCGACCCATTTTGTACAGTCTATTTCACATGAATGAATGTGTCGATGTCGAATGTGCAATGGGCTCATTGGATTACTAGTCATTGAGGTCAATTGTTAACCAATGTGAGGTCCATCACCATTAATGAGAGTGAGGACCAAGGTACCCTGATGCATCTTATCAGGTGTGAATATATTTTTTGTCGAACTCCCTGTAGGATCCAGTAGTAAAGAAGCCATAATGATTCTCCATTACCACTGGCGAGATAGTCTGTCATTGGGGCATATAAGCTTCGAGGCATCACAAGGCTCTAATCTTGTACCCAGATAATTTTTTGATGTCGATGGGCCAGAATTTTGGAATGAAGGCCTTAATAAATCCCACATCAGTCCAACATGAGCAATCCATAGATTAACTAGAAAAGAAAATTTATTGAAAGGATCCCAAAGGATCTACTGACCTGTGTTTTTAATGAGCCCAGGGCAGTCCATGCTCACCAGATTTCAATTTTAGAGAGTTTGAAATACTGAAAAAGAAAACTCCAAGGGGTTCCTTTTCCGTAAATAGTCCATTGGGCCTAGAAAAAGGAATAAACCTATACCCAAAATACATTCCTCTCATGGTTTATCGAGCACGAGGAGGAACAGAGTGAGCTCATTGCATCAGCATGAAAATCAAGAAGAGATAGTGGAAGGAAGGATCCCTTCCCTTACCATCTCCAGCTCTTTCTTATTCACAATTTCCTTCACAAATTCCTCCTTGGATTGGGGTTTTTCGTATAGCTTGAGTCTGTGCTCACTCACCAAGAAGATAACATTCTCATCATCAATAGTTTTAATCCGAACAGATCCATTATCAAAAGCTTTCTCAATTTCATAAGGTCCTAGCCAATGTGTGTTAAATTTCCCTTTAAAGTTTTTAAATTTAGAATCATACAACAATGCCCAGTCTCCCTCTTTGAACTGCTTCTATTTTATGTATCTGTCATGCCATTTAGCCCATTGTTGTTGGATCAAGTCAGTATGTTGAAAATCATCCTGCCTAATCTCATCTAATTCATTGAGCTACAAGATTCTCTGTTGTTGTGCTTCATCGAAGTTCATACCCAATTCTGATGCCATTCTAAAGGTTTTGATCTGAAATTCAATGGGCAGAAAAAACTTTTTTTCCATACACTAGTTCATATGGAGAAAAACCAGTGGTACCCCTCCATGTGATCTGGTAAGCCCACAAGGCCTCAAGAAGTATGTCAGACCAATCCTTCTTATGTAATTGAACTATTTTGGTAAGGATTGTTTCCAACACCTTGTTGGTTGATTCCACCTACCCATTGGCCTGTGGATGATAAGGGGTGGACTTCAGGTGGGTAATCTGATATTTTTTCACAATTTCCTGCATAAGCTTAGACACAAACTGAGCACCCTGATCAGTAACTATTTCCCTAGGTACTCCAAATCTTACAGAAATATCAGAGAAAAGAAATTATGCCACTTCTTTTGTCCGTTGATCTAGGTAGTGATTTTGCCTCCATCCACTTTGTCACATAATCGGTACAAACTAAAATATACTTCTTACCTTTGGATGGGGGTTGATGGGACCTACAAAATCAAGAGCCCACCTCTCGAATGGTTATATGAGAACCTGTGGCTGCAAAGGAATCTCATCTGATTGTATAAGCCTTCCCATTCTTTGGCAGCTATAACACTTTCAAACATGCTCCTTTGCATCCTTAAAGAGGTCTAGCCAGTAATAACCTGAACGAAGGATCTTGTAAGTTGTTTGCTTGTCTGCGAAGTGTCCTCCACATGGTTCATCATGGCAGGATCTTAATATTTCATATATCTCATCTTCTCTAACACACCTGCAAATAATCAAATTAGCTCCTGTGAAAAAAATATCTCCCCTAATCCAAGAATAATCAACACTTTTCCTAATGATTCTCTTTTTCTGATTAGATGAAAAGTAAGGTGGAAACTTTCCTGTAGCAAGATAATTGGCCATGTCTGCAAACCAAGGTGTTTTAACAAATATGGCAAACATTTTTTCATCTGGAAAGTTATCATTAACAGGAATATCCTCACCTGCATGATTAAGCCTAGATAAGAAATCAGCTACCTGATTTTATTTTCCTAGCCTATCCACTACCGTGATGTCAAATTCCTACAGCAACAGAACCACCTAGTAATTTTTCCATTAGTGATTGGTTTATTCATGAGATAAAGAATAGAAGAATGATATGTGTGCACAAAAACTTCATAACCCATGATGTAATGTCTAAACTTATTAATAGCATAAATTACAACAAGGAACTCTTTTTCAGTCACTGTATAATTCAGTTCTGCAGGAGTTAAATTTTTATTGAAAAAATAGATAGCATGGGTAACAGGATCCTCCTTTTGACCCAATACTTCTCCTATGGCTGAATCAGAGGCATCAGTGGAAATATGAAAAGGCAAATTCCAATCTGGGCATTGTAAGACAGGCGCTGAAGGAATTTTTTCCTTGAGTTTATCAAATGTAGCTTGACATTCATCATTCCAATGAAATTCATATTCTTTAGTCAAAAATTTAAATAATGGAGAGGCTACCTTTGTAAAATTTTCAACGACCCTCCTATAGTAGCCTGCATGTCCAATAAAACTTCTAACTCCCTTTTGATTAGTTAGTGGGGGAAGTTTTACAATAACCTCAATCTTTGTTGGATCAACCTTGATTCCTACAGCAGAAACATGATGACCCAAAACAATACCTTCAATCATAATCATAAAAAAAAATTCATTACTTAACGAAAGATTAGTTTCTCTACATATCTACAAAACTTTTTCAAGATTAAGTAAAGCTTCTTCAAAAGTATCACCCATAACTATAAAATCGTCCATATAAACTTCTACGCAATCATACAAAAGATCAGAGAAAATACCAAGGACCGCACGCTGAAATGTGGTTGGTGCGTTGCATAGACCAAATGGTAAGACTTTGTATGCATAGGTACCCCAGGGACATGTAAATGTTGTCTTTTCCTGATCCTCTGGTGCTATCCTAATCTGATTATATCCACTGAATCCATCTAGGAAGGAAAAGTACTTTTTCCCTCCTAAAGTGTCTAGTACTTAGTCTATAAACGGTAAAGGGAAATGGTCTTTTAATGTAGCTTTGTTTAATTCCCTATAATCTATGCACACTCTCCATTTACCATTTTTCTTGGGGGCAATGACTAGTGGGGATACCCACTGGATATCTGAAATAGGATATATGAATCCTACATTTAACAACTTTTGTAATTCATCTTTTACAATTTCTCTTAAAGTAGGGTTCATCCTCCTTTGTGGTTGTCTTACGGGCCTAGCATTTTCTTCTATATAAATGTGATGAATGCATGTGTTTGGGTGAATGCCTCTCATATTGATATATTCACATGAAAATGTGTCTGAAAAATTTCTCAATGTTTGTATTAATTTCTTTTCTTGTTCAGGATTTAAGGCGGAATTAATGTTTAAATATTTTTCAGGAAAAATTTCTACTACCTTACTCCCCCATTCAAACATTGAATATGCAAGAAATGGAAATAAGAGGGCTGAATGTAATTCAGAAGCTGAACTATATTCATAAAAATCCTACAGATCAGTAATGATATCTAAATTATGACTAGATTGTCCTTCTAACTGCTGCAAGAAATCAGGATTAGAAATACAACAATTTATCAGATCTTCTTCAGAATTTTCCTTAAGACTCATGGCTTGGGCTATTGTTAAAACTGGTAAGGTACCTTCTGAATCATGTTCTTCTTCCTCTTCTTCAACCCATTGTGTGTTTTCTAATCTCAAGAGGCGTTTAGCAGGGGGGCACAAGCTAATGTGCTTTGTTTCAGCCCCATGAGTGATAGTCATGTTTCCGGATCTACACCCTATGTAGGCATCATTCGTGGCTAACCATGGTCTCCCCAATATAAATGGGTGCCCTCCCAAGTTAGTTTTAGGTTGAAGAACATAAAAAACTCCCAGGAATCTAATGAGATGACAATGTCTTCTAAAACACCCTTTGGCTTTACCTTAGACCTATATGCTAATTCTAACATGGTAGGAGTGGGTAACAAGTCAAAGGATCCTATATGCGACAAAGTTTCCATAGTCATCATGTTGATGGATGCACCTAAATCAATCAAATTGTTCTTTATGGGATATCCATTGATAAAGGTGGTAACCACAGGGATTCCATGATCTGCGTATTTTTTAGTAACAAATCTGGTAGACATTAAACTTGCAAACTTTCCACCTACTTGAATGGTTGAGGGTTCTTTATTTTGACTCCCTATTTTCTTGGTACATAGTTCCCTCACTTTTTTAGCATATATTGGGATGTCCTTTATTGCTTGCAGCAATGGGATCTTGATGCACATGTTTCTTAGTTCATATACAAGATCAAATTCGGTTTGTTTTGCTTTGATTTCCATTTCCAACGTCTCTGGAAAAGGAGGCTGGACTATATGAGATGAGGAAGGTTCTTGTGGCCTTGAGGTAGATGATTTTGTTGGTTCAGGTGTGGTTTCCTCTTCAGGCATATCTAAGGTGTCTTCCTTTACAATCTCCTCAATTCTTTCAAGTTGATTCACCACTCTTCCCGACCTAAGTTTTATTTCCTGCAGCTGCACAAGTAATTCCTGCAACTGTACAGGGAGCTCCTGTAACACGGGAACGGGCATTTCCTACAGAGACACAGGGAATTCCTGTAAAATAGGGACAGAAAATTCCTGTAGTGGCTGGGATGCAATATAGTAGGTAGGAAAAGTGGGATAAGTGACCAATCCAATGTTGTGAGCAGATCAGACGGTTTTATTGTTGAGGTTAGACATTGGTTGAGTAGGAATTTGCGTGGGACGAGGTCGATTTGGTGGAGTAGTCAATTGAAGTTGTTTTTGTGGTTGTATCATTTGGTGCGGTGTGGGTTGTGAATAAAATTTTTGATGTGGGAAACTCTGTGTAGTCAGATAAGAATAGTTCCCCTGCCAACGATGTTGATGAGGCCAAGGCTGCCAGGGAATTGGAACATTCCACATTTGATTTTGAGCATAAGGAAATTGAAAATTTGACTGTGACATACCTACAGGACGTGGTTTCCATGGTCTCTGAGGTGCCATTGCATAAATTGAATTGACAACTCCTTGATCTTCCATGTATGCATCCTTAATTTCAGGCAGAGAAGGACATTGATCAGTGGAATGTTCAACCTCACAAATTCGACATACCTCGATACTATCAACAAGGCATTCCCATAGAACATGTTTCTTCCTACATTTGGAGCAAAACACCGCCAAGGCACTCTCCAATTCATCTTGTTTCTCATGTTTCTTCTTAGCCTGCAAAACATCCAATTGTGAAGATAAAGTGCTAAGAATATCAGTTTTAAAATTTTCAAATAAATTACCCATATCAGCTCTGGTTACTCTAGCTCCGGCATCTGATTTGACAGGCTTGGAAGAAGGACCTCTTGATCCACCTCCAACCTTGGAGTTTCCTCTTGAATATCTTTTACAAAGTTCACACACATCATCATAACTCAGCTTCTTTACATCACCTGCTCCCATTAGATTTAAGACCTCCATATATTCTTGTTGGGTATGTGTTATATTATTTCCACGACTAAGCACGCATGGGGGGTTAAAAGGGGGGCCGATAGCCCCCCCTTTGCGCTGGGCGCAAGGGGTCCGGGGCAGCGCCTCGACGAAAATTTTTGGTCCTTAATTTTCGGTGGGTAGTCTGCGCCCATGGTTTTTTGCATGGTTTTGCACATGGTTTTGGGGTACGATGGTTTTCAACCCCTGGTATTTTTGTAGATCCGGTCAAGGGAACTATGGTTATGTTCTAATCCAGGGTTAATGGATTAGGGTTCATGTATGCTTCAGCATGTATATATATGTGTTGTAACACTAAAAGGAATATAATGAAAAATCAAGTTAGTTGTCCCAATTGGGATCTAGGGGAAAATCTCTGTGTTTATCTGTTTTATGTTTTATGCTCTCGCTATTGTTTATTTTCTATTATAAGATTCGTGTGTAGATAATTTATGTTCAGGGTTAAAACCTACAATTCTGGTCTGATGGCCCTAAGCAAAATGGTCCTCTTGGTCTCTTTTTCCAATTGATTCATCTTAGATCTATGTAAATTGTATTGGAATCTTTCCACCAAATCCTTGAGGCTCTCCCCTTCCTTCTGGGTCATGCCAAAGGTTTCCTCCCTGAGATCCCTCGCTTTGCAGTAATCCTAGTACTTTTTCAAAAACACCTTCTTCATGTCATCCCAAGCTGCAATGGAGTTTGATCCCAACCCCATAAACCACCTGAGAGCTGCATCTTTCAATGTAGCAAGAAAAAATTTCATCTTTTGAGCATTGGAAGAATAGTCATAGCTCCTGTAGAGTACATCGAACTCAAATAAGAAGGCATCAAGGTCTTCACTAGAGGCACCACGAAATTTAGGCAAGGCCGAGGGAGGAATTTTTTTCATCTGAGTGGCTCCCCCAGTCTCTCTGATAGGAAATTCAAATGTGACAAGATTATCCTTGTTCTCATCAGTGACTTCTAAATGACCCATGTCAGTCCAAGAAAGAGTAAGACCTTGGAAGGCTACAGATTCTTCAAAGTCAATGATCTGAAACTCTGGTTCTATAACAGGATTTACAAGGAATTCTTCTTCAGGTTGACCACCTAGAAGAGATGTGGTCTTCCTTGTAAGGGGAGATTTAAGATGGGCAGCAACAGAAGATTCTCCAACGGAGGATTCTGTTGTAGAAAGGTCAACTTGTTCAGGACTACAAACCTCATGTTCGGGTTCCTCCTTCTTTGCTACCTTGTTTCTTACAGATTTCCTTGTTCTTGCTAGTGTATTAGTAATTGGATTGGTGCTCACACCACCACAAAAAATATAGAAAATATTGGACCCTATTCATCTAATATTCAAACAAAATAAAAAAATAAAAACTTACCAAACAATCAGGACACGGCTTTGGCGAGTGTCTGACCTCTTGGGTGCGTAGGCTTTGCCTTGTGTCTTTGCACTTCGACTCCCCCAGTCCTGAAAAGAAAAAAAATCAACAAAATAAAACTAAAACACTTTCAGTATCATCCCTTAGCACCTCCCCGAAAACGGCGCCAAAATGTTGAGTCAAATTATACGTGTATAATTTGCTAATATAAATTGTCAACCTAGGAAGGTAAACTGATGAGATGCAATGCATAGTATATGTAGGTTGATTACTGCAAGTGTTAATTAACTATACAAATAACAACTAATGCTTCTTTCCCATGTCAATACTATCGCAGCAAAGGCTATGGAGTGGCATAAGTCATCCCTCTATAGCACTTAATATTGTTGATATTGACCGTGAAAAGATAAAGATCAAACAACAAGCAACAACTCATGCTGCTTTCGTGTATCAGAACTACTACAGCAATGGTTATGGAGTGACATATATCATCCCTCTATAACACTTGTGTTTGTTGATGCTAATGTAGGAAAGATAAAAGAATTCAATCTCAATCAAGAGTCAAACTTAAAAATCATGAATCCAAGCATTGGCCAAATGAAAAGAGCTCATCAACATAAAATATTAATTCACTTAACCAATCTATAGTTTGTTGTAGGAAAGGAAACCCTAGTTGTTAGAGGAAATTATTAATGCATAATTAAAACAGAAATAAACACACATTCTGCTGCGGGAGTTGTGAGCAAAGGGGGCCCTCCCTCACTCATAACTCCTTCAAAGATTAAAGAAGTTTCTCAGGAAAATAGACAGAACATAAACGATTTTATTAATATAAAATAATGGTCGATTACAGTCTGATATTGTGCTCTGTAACAGCAACTTCCAACCCAACCAAAAACTCCCCGTATAAGCAAATTACATCTGATTTTATACATTTTTTATAGCCCATATTTGGCTTTGAACAAAACATATTACTAAACTAAGCCTACAACCCATAATATAGATACAAATTGACAAAGTAAACTGTTGTTGGGTCTAATCCATGACCGAAGGCATGGATTAGACCATTTTTGTTGCGCGGCTGAAGTTGTCTGTCGATCTCGCTGCAGGATTTTGAGGTGGTTGCAGGAAATCGGCATATCTACAGGAAATCTGGAACAGTTGCAGGAATATCGGTTGTATGAGCTGTCTGCGGGATTGGCGGAACTGTTTGAATCTAACAAATCTGCGCATGATTCCAAGGCTAGTTAGAGTAGTAATGCAATAATGACACATCCAGTTCAAATAATGCTCTAAATTAGATAAAATGACACTTCTAATGTTGTTTCAACATACCTTAGGCCTATGATATCCTTTTTAGCCAAAATTAGATGACATAGCCAGACTAGGTATAATTAAAGAGCAAAAAGAGGTCAAAAATGGGGGAAACAAGGCTTAGTATAGGTGGCAAAAATAGGTAAAGTTTAGACTAAACACCCACCTCCCCTATATTTTTCCATTGATATAAAACAATATTATAAGCATTTAATTACCTAGTGATATGTATCCAACTAATGGATTCAAAACATCAACTACCAAAAGTTCTACTATAGAGATAACTTCAAAAAATCGCATTTATCAATTTCATTGCTACATGAATTTAAAATATATCGAGTCAATGTTCATGAAAAGAAATATAGGCAAACCTCCAAACTTCTTTCAAACAATTCCCACTGACTTACATACTGCACAATGATGCAAGTCCTTTAGGCAATTTCCATGTTGGCCCTTCACCTAATTCTTGTTTGTAACCAACTCTTTATCATGGTAGACCTTAAAGGCACGTAATAAAGTTCTACACCAATGAGAGTCTTCAAAGTTATACCCCAGTGCATAATCACTTTATTCGTTCGATGAACTCTTAAACTATTGGTAAAAACACTGACGAGGGCACATAAACCATGTTTCAATATTGTACACACAAATTCATCTTAATGCTTTAGCCAATACTTAGTCAATCCTCCACGCACATTAGCAACAACAACAATTAAAATACTTTCATCTAGTTGGATGCCTTGAGCAACAGTAAATGCACGCAACTGATTATTTCCACCAACATACACAAGATATTGATGGACAAACAAAACACACAAACAATAGGCTATTATACTCTCCTCATGTTCTTAGGCCTCTTGTGAAGGAAGTTACACCCAATCTGAGTGTGATACCATGTTAAGATGTAGGAGAGTAGATGATTATTTCCACCAACATACACAAGAGATTGATGGACAAATAAAACACACAAACAATATGCTATTATACTCTCCTCGTGTTCTTAGGCCTCTTGTGAAGGAGTTACACCCAATCTGAGTGTAATACCATGTTAAGATGCAAGAGAGTAGACCTTTATTACATACAAAAAGTGTATTGAGCATTATGTATTTTGGACACACAATCACTTGGTTAAGAAAACATCTCAACCACACACTAATCTAGAAAGCTCACTAATTGAAAGAAAATCTCACATCTAACTAGTTCCAACAATCTCCTACAATCTAGGAACAAACTCCTTCTTGAATCAATATTTACACCCAATCACATACTCTAAAATATTAATAATCTTAAAAGAGTTCAACTAATAAAAATACCACTTAATAAAGAAAAACAAAAATATACATTATTTCAATAATTATAATAAACCAACTAAAACTCTTACCCTGTTTTTATTTATTCATGAACATTTAAAGGTCAAATGGACATGCCAATGTAAATTGACAACATAACTGATGTGATGTGCCACGTATTCCATTACCAACATTATCTGAATAAAGAGTTAATAAACATTTATGTACCAAATGTTTTGGAAATGTAGTGCCGAGGTGGTGCCGCAAGCCGACATAATTAGTGGTGTTGTTTTAGTATGTGGACATTGTGTTTTAATTTCACTAATATTTATTGTTTATTATTTTTACAATAGGAAAATATTTGAATTTAGGTTTTGGTGATTTATATTAAATTATCGAAAGATTCAAACAACAATAAAATTCTTACCAATATAACGTATTTTTATTTTACACGATTGTTTTAGTTACATTTATGAGTCCTTGTTTTATTTTTTGAATTTATATTATTAATTTTTGTTGCAAATAAATTTTGAATTTATATTACTAATTAGTAGTAGAAGTTTTTGATGATTATATCGCTTTATTAAATAATTTGTTAGAGTTTTTAATTTAATTATTATGTGGATAGTTAATTTTAACTTATATAAAATATTTTTAATAATAGTTACAAAGTAATGTTGTCATTCTCTCAAAAGTAGTTATATCTTTTTGATTAAATTGATTAATTAAAAAAATATCATATGAATATGAGTTGTGGTATTTTAAGCATTTAGTATTAGTAAGCCATGATATTGTAGCAATGTTTACTATTTTTGTAAATCCATGTTATAGTTATCAAACTTCAAGATTTTGGGTGTCCATGAGGTTTTTGATGGTGTTGAATCAATTTCCACCATCAAAACATGATTCAAACATTGTTACTACAACATTTCTTAAAAAAAAATTGTCCAGATTCAAGCCACTTTTAGTAGTCGAAGTCCGAGAAATTCCTGTCCCTCAGTAGACAACTCCGTTAAAAATCTCCATATATGGTTAAATCTCTATAATTAGAAATTGTATTACATGTTTTTTAATTTAACTAATATATTAATTCATTTTATAATTAACTAGCAATTGCACCGAGAAGTGCAAAGGAAAGTCGATTGTAGCTAGGGGATGTGGAAGACAATAATCAAGCCAAATATATTGACAATGAAATACAATCAAAATTTGAGTTTTTATATATCTTGTAAAGAATGTAGCAGGAGGTTAAATGTAAGAAGAAAGTTACACTAACATAAATGTAAGAAGAAAGTTACACTAACATAAATGTCTCATAATAATTTCAATCCTTGCACGAACAAGGTACATAGCAAAGGAATTTATTTTCTTTGGGCTTTTTTAAAGTGGCGTGAAATAAATTATTGGAAAGAAAGGGAGAGAAAGCCTAAGAGGAAATGAATTTGAAAAATAAGGAAGGGGAGGGGAAGCCTAAGAGGAAATTAATTTGAGAAATAAGGAAGGGGAGGGGAAGCCTAAGAGGAAATTAATTTGAGAAATAAGGAAGGGGAGGGGAAGCTTAAGAGGAAATTAATTTGAGAAATTAATGAGGGGGGAGGGGTTGTTGTCAAAGATTAAGGATTTGAATGAGAGGCTTCCAAAAATGGATTAACATGTAGCCTTTCTCACCATAAGTTATCCACATTTCAAGGGTTTAGTGGATGATCTGGGTAGAATGGAAGGGAGCATGGGCAAGGGTTTTAGCTCGGTCAAATAATATGAGGCTTGGATTTATAATAGTTTTTAGCAAGCGCTAATTTTGAAAATGATATGTATTGGCTATGCGTTTTTTCAGTTAGGCTTTAACGGATCGACTAATTTGGCATAAGAATATCTACAAGAGCATGGAATTTTATAAACTCAGGGCCCACCAATGAATCCAAATGAGCATTGGGGGGTTTGAATAATTGTTTTAAAGTTTTGCAGAGTTTAAAAATAACATTTGTGTTTTTCTGCGCTAAAATTTTAGAAATACGATGTGGTTTGTATGTTTAAAACTAAAATTATGTTTTTTATTTTGTCTATGATACTTTATTTAATAAAGTTGAATAAATCATAAACACCATATTTTATATGATATAAAATGTTTGAATAAATTTTAAATATTAAATAAAAAAATAAAATAATATATATATGTGTAAATATCATGTTTCATGTTATAAATGTTTGAATGAAAATTAAATAATAAATTATTATTATTTGTCTATATAGATTGAATAAAAACTCTAAAATATGTATTTATTAAAAGTGTAAAAAAATTAATTATTTTATTTATGTCTAAGAAAATTAAATATATCATTTATTCATTATTATTATATAATATTTTTATTTGACAATATACTAATTATATTTAAATTTAAATAAAGTATATATATATATATATATATATATATATATTATTTAATATTTTTTTAATATATAATATTTTATTAACTTTAAAGATATAATTATCATAAGTTAATCTATTATCATGACATTAAGTGTTATTAATATATGATTTTTTTTTATGGTCTTAATGGTTAAGAGCATGTGTTTTCTTCTAAGAGGGCACAAGTTCAAAACCAAAGGGAGTAGAGTATGTATGCCTTCATAGACTTAGTAGTCAAATTGTTGGGCGGAGGTGGATCCCTTGTCACACAAACAAGGGGGTCTCATACACCAATTTGGTGTCTCACTTCGTCGTGACCTTAAAATTGGATAATAATAATAATAATAATATATTTATTATTAATATATGATATTTCATATATAAATTATTATTATTATTATTGTGTGTGTGTGTGTGTTCTATTCATTCATCAAAATAAAAGGACATAGATAGCAAAATGAAAGCAGTCTCCCCCCAACTAGGTTTGTTGACTTATGCTAGCACCATATGACTCAGAAACAAAAAGAAAACTAAAGGAACAATCCAAAGCTTAATAGGCCAAAAGACCAGCAGAACCAGAAGAACACTTATAACCATGCTGAATCGTCGGAAGTGATGGAAGTTGGATTGTTTGGCCCAGTCCCTAGAGTGGGAAGGGGACGATAGGTACAATATACATGCTTCTCAAAGCGAGCCAACCATGTTTCCAGCTTCTCCACATTTTTAGATAGCAGATTTTCACCTCGCCATACCATCACAATCATTTCACGTACATGGCATTGAAAGTAATGTTGTTGATTGAGTGTAGCCATGAAAACCTTGTGTTCTAACTTTCTGGCTCGAACATACACTTCCAGGAAATCCAAAAGGGACTGAAGTAGGTCGCGACAAACTTCAGAGCTATTATTTCTACTTGTGGCTCCTACATGCCCCGGTCGACGAGCCTGACCCCGCACCCCTAAACCAGCCACACGAACCGCTCTTCCTTCCATGTCACCACCAGATGCATGACCACCCTGCCCAGCTCTCACTCCACCTCTGCCACCATGGGCTCCCGACACCAGACAAACCATATCCCTAGCAACTCAACCACCTTGCTTGAAATGCTTAGCATACGACCTGTCATCTCCACCATTGCCTTTGCGTGACTGCTTGCCATGTTGGACAGACCTCCCCTCCACTTGGATTGGGTGTTTGAGTGACGTGGTATGGGTCTCATGTTGACGGCCCAGAGAAACATTACAATAACGAACAACAGAACCACCCAACTGGCCATGAATTGCAGCAGGACCAAAGATAGCATTAACTTATCTGTCATTCGGCTACTCCAAAGGGTAGACCACCACCTATCACCAAACCAAGGAATTATAGGCAAACCCATAGATGACCATACTAATACCTTAGCTACTCCACGACCAAGGAGAGCACCAGGCCCCAAAGTTACTAAAAGACGAACTTAAACCAGGGTGGGAGCCCACAAAAAATGGACTCGAGCCAATTACCAGCCACACCAATTTTCTTCAAACTTCCCTTCCACCATCGAACCCAATTGCTACTCGCCTAGCGGGGAGGCTTAGGAGTCTAAGGAGGGACCACATATGGGGGGATACCAAAAGAAACATGATAGAAAATAACCACAGACACCTTCCCAAACCCAATTGAGACTCGAGAGGACATTTAGAAAGTTGTGTGGGAGTAGGAACACAAATCAACCCAATTACCATGCAAATTTCACTTAAACCGCTAACATAGAAGACGCACTAGCCTGTAGGAGATGAACTTACCACTTTTGTAAGTCGTTTGCAGTGGAGGAGGTGACAATAGTGACACCTCCACCTCTCCCAGATTAACCTAATGCCTAAGAAACCAAACTATTGAACAGAGCTCAGACCGCAAGCAGCCAACCACCACACTACCTCAACAATAAGACATGTATGAACCTCGACGAGCACCATAAACCGGATTACCTCTCCAACACTCAAGCCTGAGGAGAATGAATGCATCTTAGACTTCGCATGTAGCACAATTATACTGCGCGTACACCAAATGTGATGGGAGGATAGGGAGACTATCCTCCTTCCCGTCCGCTAGATGTAACTTCTCATCGCACATGCGCCCTAGTGATATTGATGTTTGTCACTCCCATCGAGGATGATATTTGATATATTTATTATAAATTAATTAATTTGTTTTTTTGTATATTTATTTTTAAATATATATATATTATTTGATGTTTTATTAATCTAAATATAAAATGATTAGTTATTGTAATTTAATTGATTAACCAAAATACTATATATATCTATCTATATATATATATATAGATATATATATATATATATATATATATATATATATATATATATATATATATATATATATATATATATCAAAGAAAAATAATGACAAAAAATTTGTTTAGGTGTTGTTTACTTGCTATATGTTTTGGAATTTTTCGTCTCCACACATAATATTTTTTGTAAATGATATCTATTTTAGATAGTATTTTTTTGTTCTTTGAAATGTGTTTTTAATGTATAAATGGATTCAACTCTCTAGAAAAACCCTTGGGGGATTGCTATTGTAAAGAGTTCACACCTTAAACTTGTGATTCCAACAATTTTTTGCCGGACTTTGAGGCAAACTCTATCGAAAAATGAATCGAAAAATGCTCCAAATCTTATAACAAATAGACTTCCGTTATGTTTAAGATTAGAATATTTTTTCTTAAATGTCACCTATCAATAAATATGTTAAAAATAAGATTAAATATAAAATAAAATATAACATTAAAACACTTCGTGTATTTTTTTTTAAATTATAATGTCTGTGTGTGTGTGTATTTCTAAATTGTAATGTGTGTGTGTGTGTGTGTGTGTGTATTTCTAAATTGTAATGTGTGTGTGTGTGTGGAGGTAGTAATTAGTATGCATTGTATGGTGGAAATGTAAAGTGGATACATTTAGATATACTTGTAGTTATATTTATCCGCTCTTAAATTCTGTAGCATAAATTTATATTTCAAGGCTCTAATACCTTTGCTCTATAGTTGTGCAAACCCAGGATTTCAGTAAATCCAATGTCAAATGTATTTAGACAATATTTCAAGGTTATATGTCTCAAAAACAAAACAAGAAATCAGAAAAATAAATTAGCATTCAAGATCAAAGAGAAAACAATTCAACCATTCCAAGGTAACCTCTAAAGCTTTAATTTTAACAGGTCACTCAAATAGATACAAATGGTAACTAGTCCAGATGTTTGACCAAATCTTCATTTTTTTTGTCAAGATCCTAAAAATAACATGAAATTAGCCAAAAACTTCTCAATGTGTACACAAGCGTTGTTGCAATTAAAAAAGTCGAAATCAAAATGGACACCACTTACATATTTAAGAGAGATGATATATTTAGAGATAAATCTAAAAAACAAAGATTCCTAAATACATAAAATTATTGGCTTCCCAAGTGCCCTTTATTATGTGTACTAACCTATAGTATACGTCCAAACTATCCTATAAACAGTATGACTCCTCAACTAACACTATATTTACAGATGTTTGAATATCCAGTGAAACTATGTAACATATAACTAACATGAATTGTCTTAACACCATAGTTGCAGATATTTGAATACCTAGTGAAATTATCTAGCTCATAAATTAACATGAATTCACAAGAGACATAAGCATGTTTGGCAACTTAGCTTGGAACATTATATTTTATTCCAAATAAGCACTTTTCACTTTTAAACAACCAGCTCATAAAATAGTTCCTCAATGTGAAGTGTAATTTTTCATCAATTTACCATTAACTATCACTCCAAAATGCATAAGCATCCATATTTAAACTAAACCATTAATAGTTGTGACATTCTATATTGTCTTGTCTAGATATCCAACACAATTTGACCAAGTGGATGCAGTAAGCTTCAATCATTAATTGTTCACCTATCCATGTTACCGCATATACTCCAAATTTTATGTAACCATAATGGAAACCATTTGCATAGATACAATATCATCCTCCAAAGCCAAATAAGTTATAACCCAATACCATCATATTATCCTTAACAGTGAAGTTACAATAAATTTTATAATTGTAGGAATTGCTTCAATTTACTATTCAACATGTCAAATCAGCCATGAAGCATTTGATCCTAAAACTTTGATAAATTATTCCTTCAAGGGACTTTAACTGTTTGAAGGCAATTTGAAAAATTACTTTGATCGCCAGAACTGGCACCTTCTCAAATTTAGGGTCTTGTTGGTTGATCCATCGACCACAACACATTTTAGAACATGAGCAACCAATAAATGTTGCATTTCCATTTTGGCCATAGATTACCCAACACAAAAACTATAAATCAATAAGTTAATAAATAGGGATGCATTTTAACTAAAGAGACATCCATGTAAAGTGATAATATTAGTTTTATATGCAATAAATGTGCACAATTACATAAAATGAAAAACGTTAAATTGGAGAAAATGATTGTTGTTCAACAACTCAAAATTGAGCAACCAAACTCAATTTAAAGCTTAGGAGCCACGAGTAACGACATACCATAAAGATCAGATTCAATTGTTTGATAAGAATATACATAGAGAAATTTGTATGGAAGACGTTCAACTCACATTAACGATTTATTTGTCTCTGCTTTATTAGCTAGAATGCTAAACAAAGCAGCATTCCTGAAACATAAACTATATAGCTATTGACTATCTACTTAAGTTATGTTTCCTTTCAAAATCACTTAAGATGAAGGAAATTTAAAATGAATAAAATCGCTACTAGTAAAATATATACATCTATGAAAGATTGGTATCCAACTCTTGGAACATGATGCTTGTTTCCTACAAGGAAAAATTATGCAAGATACTAATTAGCTAGTAGTGCATCTAAAAGCGTTTGACATAGTTTGATATCCCTGAGCAACTTATGTTGTATGGTTGGCTTCATGAATAACATCCTTAGCATTCTTCTCCTCCACTGAATCTTCCAAAGGGTCATTGATTTCCAATTCCCTTCCAATTTTAGAATCAGAGACATCCTTAATCACAACATCATCAACTACTGACTCAACCCCATTTTCCTTCATCTCTATAGAATCTTTAGCTTGCTCAACACTCTCTATGGCATTATGTTCAGTCAAACATTCTTTAATCATTCACAGTTTTGAATAAACATATTTAAATATGAAAATAAGTGTTTCACTGCAATAACTAAAGAAAAAAAATACACTAATCACCTCAATGGATCATCTTATGTTTCCTTTCTAGAAGAGGATGACACCATGGTTTACAATGAAGATATCCATCCTAGTGGAGTGACTAGGTTAGGATAGAAATCCTAACCCTATCTCGGTGCTAGAGAAATTTTCTTAGTCCTACATGTGTAGTTTCATGCACCATCTCTTAGGGATTTTCACACTCATTAACTTGAATTCAACCCTATATTGTGTTGAGCTAAATATGGATATTTCAACGTGCATGCATCCTATTGTAACTTTAAATTTGATATAAATTGAAGGTAAAAAACCAGCAATTTCAAGTTTTGTATGAAAAGGAAGCTAACTCTGGAACCACAATTAATGCAGAAAATAGGCCAAGGTTGGCGCATGCATGGCCAGAGCATGCATGTGCCCTCTATATCCCCTACAAATCAACAACTCATCCCGCAAATCAAGTTAGTGGTGTGCCATCATCAAATTTTGTTCACGTTGTGCACAAGAACTGAGAAAGGATGAATGGTAGCACTGCTGCAACACGCTGAGGAGAATAACAACCTTTAAAAATCCCTATTCAAGATTTGTCTTATAAACATAATATTTTTGGAATACCATAGGATTATTTTCTCAACAACATTGGGAATTTGAACTTGTATTTAGGACAACAACGGGAACATGATTTTGGGTTAGGATTTTGGGTTCTCAAAGGTTTCTCTTTGTGCTTTAAACTAAGAAGCAGTGTCTATAGCCTCCTTTTGTGTTTGGATTGAATTTTTTTCCAAAATAAAAAAGCATAACTTCCTTCATTAACTATTAAAAAGTAGTTGCATACATTGTTGGGTGAGAAAGATCATTATCCACATAGCTCTAATAGAAGACAAAACTAAATCAATGGATTATAAACATGACCCAAAAAAAAAAACCTAAGAGTTTCTCTACAGTGCGCTTAGGAAACAAAATCATAGTTTAACTCATCTAGTGGGTATTAAAAATATATATAGGAATGCCACACAGGATGAAGACCAAAACAATATCATATTTAAAAAATTAGTCGAGCTATATATCAAAGGAGCTTGATTCACTGACAGAGATCCACTATCGTTCATGTCTGAGTTGGGTTTCACACTCAAGTTCTTGTTGGCTACTTTGGTATAGTGGCCATCTTTATTGACTCTATGTTTTTTGATAACTTATTCTTCTTAATTAAACAATTTTGTTTGATATTAGGGTTTATATCTTGGCTTCAAATGCTAACATTTTGGAGGTTCAAAATTCTTCTTTTATTATATCATTATGTCTCAAAACTTAGTGTTAATAGCCTTAACGAGGTCTGTTAATAATTAGAAACTTGATTGAGGTGAAAGAATGATTTTTGGACATGGATATAAGTTCTTATCAGGGAAAATTTCAAGGATGGAAATTTATCTTGAACCTTGGTGAATCTTACTAGTCCCTAACATGCAAACTATAAAATGTTTAGTAATATGTTTGTAAAACTATTCAAATTTCTAATGATTTTTTATAGTCTCCATAAAAATTTGGCAATTGTAAGGTAAAATAATTTTATGGTATCAAATTTGGGCGAATCATTTTTAGGAAAAATGGAAATTGGCGAATCTTTTTTTGGAAAAAACTTAGAAAATTAGCCCACATGCAAATATTAGCCCCTAAAATTTTCCCTAGTTCTTATGTGGCTTAATGCAAGTAATTTTTCCTATTTAAAGGTCTTTTGTAACATCATTGATCAATATACCATATTGTCTTGTGTCAATAAATTAAATGCTACTTAAATACCAAGAGTTTGCTTGGTAAACACTTCTAGTGAATGTCTTGAGTGGAACCTTCCACAACATGGGAATTTATTGCATGTAGGCATCTGTTTCTTACAAAAAAGAGTATCAATAGGCTAATTTTTATGCGCACAAATCACTATTGCGGACAAGAGCAATCTCCATAGATTCCTAAGGAAAACTAGAAACAAACAGACAATTTAATAACTCTTTCCCTAATTATACTTCATTTGAATCATGAATACAAGAGAAGGAGAATGGAACTCTTACCTATTTTCGAAATTCTTTATGGTTATCAGTGCTTGTTAGAAAATTATATATTACAGAGCAATGTGACACATAAAATATACGGAAAACACAAGCACACAAAAGACATAAAACCAGAGAGACACAGATATATGTGGTTCACCTAGTTTGGGCTACGTCCACCCCGAACAGCCAGTCCTTCCTTTCTATTATCCAGCAAAATGAAGAGACACAACCTACAGCAGATCCGCTGTAATATCCTCTGTTCTCTCTCACAGTCTCCCTATCTCTGCTATCGCCCGAGAATACACATACAATACACACTGCAATACAATGCCCTCATACAAGCGAGGGGTTGCCTTCTAGGGAAAAAAACCCTAAACTAAACATAACTTCTACTGTCAGATCATTCGCCTAATGAATAGCCCAGATTGACTAGATATTGCTATACTTTTACAAGGAAATTTTACATATGTTTTTAGCTTCGGGGGCACCCCCGGCAAGGGGGGGGCTCCATAAAGTCGTAGTCACCCCCCCTGGACCCCCCAGGCAGCGTTTAATTATGGGCAGTGTTGCTGCCCCATTGAGGTACAGGGTTCCAACATTGTGATACAAAATAAACAAGATAATCAAGCTCCACACCCAACGTTGCTTCGTCCCGATGCAGCTCCTCAATGCTCGAAAAGACCTGCAATCACAGACATAAAAGAGATCAAAGTCATATGTGATATAATGATTCAAACAAGCTTAATCTAATGATCAAGGAGATTATAAATTGATATCATCCTACTGAATAAACAAATGGAACATAAATCATTCATCATTTCATTAAGACAATACAATGGAAAAAAGGATTCATTTGTATTATTTCAAGGGTAAATAAGAGCCTTACAACCTTTTCCTTGATGTTGTGAGGTTCCTCCAAAATGCCTCCAACCCTCTCCTTGGATGATAAGCTTCCCAATATAAATCCAACAACATAAGACTGCCTTTTGTGAACTCCCCTAACCCTCTACCCTGTAGTCAATTTATAGGCCAAGAATAAGAAATTTCAGATCCATAAGAGAAGGATGAGATCCACTAATAGTGGTATTATGGTTCCTTGATGAAAGGGAATTAGCTCCATGATGTGAGGGCTAAGGCTCGAATACATATGACCAAGAAACTTTCAGTTGGGATATATTCACCCAACAAGGCTTTTAGAATTCATTTTTTATTTATACTTTTCATTGAGTCATTTGTGTGGTCTACATTGGAAGACAGAGAGAAATTATACACAAGTTTTAATGGTTAAAACTGCGAATGCGTGGAAACTGACTAGGAAAAGCGTGCAGGTCATATCAAACAAGTTATAAAGCCTTGTTACCCAAAATTCATATTTTTTTCAATGGTTTTAGATTATTTCCTTGCAAGGGAGTACTCTGAAACATGTTTATGGATGGCGAGAGATCCATTTTAGCAGTCAAGCATCATGGTGACACACTGACGTCTAACATACTTCCCCCTAAGGTGTGAAGTCAGAAAATTCATTTAAGGATTGAAGCGCTTTATCATGCCAAATATTGGATCAGAGACCATGGTCGGAAACCTGCAACAACCAGTTAATGATTACAATGCAATATATAATCATCACTGAGGTAGGCATTCACATACTCAGAGTAAAGCTAACTCAATGAATAAGTACGAAAATCCCCTAGAATCATATCAATAGTAGACATAGTATGGAAGTAGCCATCAACTATGAATATGCCTACATAAGCATGAATACATAACTCCTCGTAGCCTGGATGGATGAAACTAGATGCAAGGTCTTGATCTCTATCTCTTGATTTGTAGTACGAATCTGACTGTGTGAACAAATGTTTTAAAGTCAAACATGGTAGAAGCCACTTGATTACCGGTCAATGATGTGAATTGTTAACAAGTGCGAGAGAAACCGCCAATAATGATAATGGTCCTCAATGTACTCCTAGTATAATCTATGAAGTGTTAAAAGATGTCCTGAAGTCGAACACTCATAGAATCGTTCGATCAACGGTCAATGATGAGAACATGTCATCGAATGCGAGAAATCTACCATTAAGGCATGCATGAATCAAGGTACTGAAAAGGATTTCTAGATCAACTTCCTAGATAGTGAGCTAAAGTCGATAGGAAGCAATCTGTCGTAGGAGGGCCTACAACACGAAACTTATGTCAATTTTGAAGAACATAGTTGAAAGGAATGACTCAAGGATGGTTGACGTGATTGAAGGCTAAAATTTTCAAAGGAACATGAACTGAGGTTGAACTTCTCTTGAACACATCACAACACGACAATTGACTTGGCAATATTTGACTCAACGATAATACCCAAAACCAGCTGAATACTTTCAATGAAGTTTGATTAACTGTAAGACAAATGGATTTCACAACCCGGACACATGTGTGAAGGAGTGTCATGTTCAAGAGCGACATATTGCCTTATAATGAATGAAAAATTGAATACATTTTCCCAATTTCCCCCCACCATTACTGGAAAGTAACTCTTTATTATTTTGAGGAGGATAACATTTTCTTGTCCTATAATCTCATCATTCGGATGATTCCTCCAGATTATTTCTAACGAACCCTAAGAAAGAGTGGTTTGGTATCATCATGATTGACGAGTTCTACACTTTTTAGTTTTTATGAGTCCAGTGTAGGTTTAACTCGATGTTTTTTTCATGTTTAAAGACTTTGAAAAGAAACAAAAATCAAACTCATTTATTTATTTCAGCATAGATTTTTAACGAGCCTAGAGAAATTAAAGCTCAATGTTTTATAGTTTTAGGGAGTCAAGATATTAACTTAAGTAAACTCCATAGTGTTCTTTTTCATAAATTTAGTCTCTCAAGCCTAAAAAGGGGTAAAATAATGCAGGAGAGAACTTTATTGACCATGATTAGTCCACATATACCTTTTTCGTAAATAGTCTAATTCAATCTGGAAAAGGGGTAAACTTATACTGAATAGACGACTGTTCATTTACTTTTTCGAGTTTGAATAATCAAGTACTCGGAAATCTTTTCATGTTTAGAGAGATTGAAAGGGCTGAAAAGCAAACTCTAGGGTTTTTCTTTTTTGTAATTTTCAAGAGCCCAAAAAAGTGATAAATGTTTTCTCGTAGTCAAAATGATCCATTTTTATGTTGTAACTTGTGTTCTGCACATTAAACTCAATAAATTATCATAACTATCAAAATTATAGTAAAAAACATCAAAATTTGAATTTTAAATGGTCAAAGGCATAAAAAATAATATTTTATTGACCTCAAAACTTATAAAGTTGAAAAAGTAATTTCATTTTTACCATTTTGAGTTTTAACCAATTTGAGAACATAGAGGAGGGTTTTTACCACAAAACTTCAAAGGTTGATTCTGAGCAAACCGGTGGATGAAATCATGAACCATCTTCTCCAAGTAAGAGATCTCTACATTATCTTGGTTTTAATCTCATTAATTTTTTATTTTAACAAATCATTTGATTTTTTGGGGGGTTTAACTTTTTAAAATGCGCCCTCAGATGTGTGTGGTTTCCCTTCATCGGGATTTCACACATAGGTAATTTTTTATACACAGATAAACACGATATGTGCGGTTTCTTTACTGAAAAACTCTGGAGTTGCACTCTATTTGCTAAACAGTGGCTATGCAAGCGCCAAGGGTTTTCAAAAATAGCAAAAAATATGCCCCAAAACTTGCAAACATTTATCAATTACTCATCTAACTCTCCTCAAATGTCATTTTAAGGACTTTTGATCATTCTCAATGGAGTGGAGAGAGAGAGAATATGAAAACCAAGATGAAAAAGCTTTGGATGATCCAGAAACTTTGCAAGCATTGAAAAATTGTGGCCTCTACAAATATTGGATAACTCTAGGAATGAAATCTCAGCTGGAACTCATGACATGGATGGTGAGGACCTGGGATGTGTAGGAGCAGTGTTTCCTGGTAGGGGATCATCACTTCACCATAAATGTTTATGACATGTATTTCTTGATTGGGATCTCACGTAGAGGGCTTGACATTTCTTTATTTGGCCAAAGACTAGGTGGAGAGACTATTGCTTCTTACTTGAGGCGATATTGTGTTGATGGGGATCAGCTCAAGGATGGTAGGATTGAAATCAAAACCATCAAGAAACTTTATTTTAGAACCATTTCTTACAATCACCAAACTATGTGGAATTTCAACACTTCAATTGGCCACAAAGTCCTAAATGCATATTGGCGTGGAGTGTTCACAGTCACTATTTTCAATTGGCGTGAAGGAGTAGTTTCCAACATGAAAGGGCAAATGAATAGAGCCAAGAATGGTAAACTGAAGAATTTTTTTTATGGTGTAATTCTCATTTCATTTTCCCTAGAGAGAATTCCACTCCTTATCCCACAACAGATTCTAGTAGATGAGGCAGGACCTCGAGATCCATGTATGTTGCGGTGGGTTTCGTTGATGGCTCACCATGGAGGTGATGGTCCGGTGGTAAAATATACTCCTGATTTTTTTGTGTGGTTGGGACACAAAATCATTATGATCGAGGATTTACCATATGCATGGATGGCTTACAGAGGTTACCCAGATATCCCATTCCCAGTATGGATGCAGTGGGGTGATCTAGGTAAAAAAATTTGACTTTTATTTTTTTTAATTTTTATTTCCTTTTTAACATCCAAATATAATTATCTGAAATTTTTATGCATATGTGGGCCTAGTTTGACTGACAGGGCTAGAGTTTTTTAATAGGTGAGGGAACCATCCTGTAGTTGTTGTAGCACCACAATCAGATGCAGCATATTCCTTGACCGAGCTGGAGCACAACCTGGAGAGGTTGACTATAGATATACCAGAGACTGGGGTTGATTATTTGCCTCTCTAGTAGCAGAGGCACGTGGTCAGGGATCTAGAACTGATCAGGTGACCACTACATCAAGTGTCTCGCACTATAGTATGCTATCATGATCATAATTATGGATAGTTGCTAGTCTTTTAGGGCTACATTTTTATTTTTTGTATCAGCATATTTGGACAATAAAGGTCATGAGGCCTCATGTCTTTGGATGATATTTTTTGTATGACACACTTTCTACTGAAATTACCTAATGGAAATTACTACTTCTGATTTCAGTTTAACTTGCTCAATATATGGATGAATATTGTTTTTTGTTTACAAATGTTGCAAATTTCTATTTAACACGCGATTGGCCAATGCATCAGTTAATGTGTTTAAATTTCTTGGAATTTGTTGATATTCAATGTAATCAAACTATATTTCCAAGAGACGAACCCGTAAAAACATTACATTGATGAACTTCATACAGTATAGACACCATTTAAATGTAATTCTATGAGTTGTGAATATAACCTAATGATTAAACGTCGAATGCCAAATGTGATGGTGTTAGATAATAGTTCAATAATTTCACTATATTTTGCTATGTTTTTCATTGTTTGACCGAGGCATACCCCATGAGTATAAACTAACTCATCAATGGGTGAATAAATGACCCAAGCTGCGAAAGATAAATTCTGAGTACTGCGACTAGCGCCTTCGGCAAATCCAATGCAAGTCTGATGGAGCATTGACATATGCAAATCAAGTGTAATACAATATAAGCAGGATAATTCATAAGAAATAATAAAAAATGTAAAACCTAATATACACAATCAAAAATTATGTATAAAAAAATTCCCAAGATAAATCACGCATAATATTCCTTTAGGTAGAGACCATTTCTGGGCTCTCCCAAAGAAACAACTTCATAGTCAACTAATTCATAGGCCCCTTTGGCTAGTATACATTTTACAATGTACAGACCATGCCACATAGGTTCGAATTTACCAGTGCCTAGCTTATCATGCGCTTGATCATAGACTAAGAATAGGTCACCTTCCGAATATGAACGAGGATTCACGTTTCGATCAAACTTATCTTTAACACATTTATTATGAGCCTCACTAGCTAGTGTAGCATCATGGTGAGTCTCATCTAGTTGTGCTAAGTACAAAAAAGTTCCTCCTCTACATAGGTAGATGGTAAAAACTCAATGGCTAGTTTCAATGACGTAATTTCACATTCAATTGGAAAAAATGCCTCCAAACCGTAAGCAAGCTAGAAGGGAGTAAAGTTAGTCGATGCTTTTGCAGAGGTACGATATGCCCACAAGGATGAAAAAAACATAGTATTCCAGTTTCCTTTATGAATGCTGACAATTTTTTTGATCATATTGGTCAAAATATTATTAACAGATTCTACTTGGCCCTTTTCTTGTGAAAAATAAGGAGTAGAGTTGTCATGGTGCAAGCCTAGATGTGCAGAAAGTTCGATCATCATAAAGTTTTGAAAGTTTCTACCATGGTATGTAACGATGGCTTGTGGTACGCCAAACCTAGCAATTACATGATTAAATATGAAAATGGCTTTGGTTTCGCCATCGTCCTTATATGTAAGCATCACCTCGGCCAATTTTGTAAAATAATCTAATGCAATAATAATATACCCATGCCCCCCAGCCGAGTGAGGGTTACATGTAACAAAATCAATGCCCCATTTAGAAAATGGACTGACAGTTATGATTGGGTGAAGAGCAGCTGGAGGCACACACATCTTGCAATCGTAAACTTGGAAATTATGGCACTTTCTAACCACAATTATGCAATCTTTAAACATTGAGGGCCAGAAATAGCTAGCACACAATATCTTTTGGGAAGCGGAAAACCCTAACATATGACCACCACAAGCTCTAGAATGGGAGTCATTTAATTTCTTCTCAGCTTCTTCATGTGTCGAACAACGTCGAAAGATGGAATAAGCACCACGACGATAAAGTGTATTTCCAACAATAGTATATTGCTGGGATTGGTATCAAATTGGCCATGTGTGGATGAGATTCCTCACAAGGAATGAGCATGTTTTCTGAGAAAATTGGACTTAGGTGGGGCAATAACAATAACTTGATTTTATCACCAACCAACCAAGCTCTCGTTGGCAACTTTTTAGGTTTACATGTTTTAGCATTTTGATTTTATATTTTCTTTATAATTCTAACTCTTAGCTTTATTTTTAGATTTTATCTTTCTTTGTACAATATCTTCAGAAAATATTGACAGAATTGACACTTACATCAGCTTTTGGATATGGTGACATTGATAAATTATGTCAAAAAGCATTCAAAACACGCTTCACAATTTCTTTGTCTCCAAGATTTTCCACAACTGAAGTTCGTTTGTCTATTGCAATAAAAAATGGTTGAGGAACCATAGTATTGGCATGTTGGGTTCCCAAACTCAATGAGATGTGAAAGGAAATAGGTGCATGCTTTGGAGGCCTAGTTGTGTGGCCATTTGACACATTTGTTGCAGATTTTGTTTTCTTCTTCTTCATTTAACCTTTGAAGGCCTTTCATCCAGTGAGCCTATAATAAGAGTACCTCTACCACCACAACTCTTACATGAAGTTGGTGCATGATTGCTTCCAGTCTTGCAAGTTTCTAGGGATGAGAAACACAAGTCGGATGGGAAATAATTGGACCTTTGTTGTAGCTGGATAGACGAATCTGCATCCAAATTAGTCAATATTAGTAGCTACCACCAAAAATCAAACCGAGAAATCACACGCAGCAAGTGCAATACTTTGCTATAAGAAATGGAAAAGAGGGATTGCAACTTGTGAGACCTTATTAGTAATTGAAAAATATCATGCAACACTCACCATTATCTCAAAATATTCATTGACCTCACACCCACAGACACTACAAAAATACCTGCCTTGTGATAACCCTACACTTTTATTATTTGTGCATTGTGTTGTATTCTTGCTACAAAATACAAGACCCGCATATAAATTATTTAAAAATATATATCCGCCAAATGAACACTACAACCTGATAAAGTTTTTAATGGTGTTGCACCATGATACCAATTTGATACAATCCTTTTGACTCTTTTTAAATCTACAACAAATTGAATACTTTTCGCCTCCACTAAATTGTCATCGTACAACATAGTTACCAATGAAACGGGAGCTATTACCTCAAAACGGGAACTCTAGCCCAAAAAGACTCAAAAAACATGAAAAAACACCCCAAAAACGAAAAATGTGTATTCCAGAACGCATTTGTTTTTTTCTGAGGGTCAAATTTCAACATTTTTTAAAATTATGTCAAAAACGAGATTCTTTCTTGAAAAAAGGATTGAAAAAACACCCTCGAAAAAAAACGAGTTGATGTTGGAACAACAAAAAAAAAGTTTTATCACAATTTTGACACATTTTAACAATGGAATTAAAGAAAACATATTAGGACATTGAAAAATCGTAAAATTCTAAAAAATATTATACATGATGTTAAAGATAAAAATATCATGTCTTAAGCCCTTATCATTTCCAACAATTTTCATCCATCTTGTTAAAGATAAAATATCTTGACTCTAAAAAACCATAAAATTGTAATTGTTTTCAACCATAACATTAAAGATAATATATCGTAGTGCATAAAAACCTTAATGACAAGTTTTAAATCTTAAGTTTTCAACATACTTGAACCATGAAAATATGGAGAAATTATATGGCTTAAACAATTTTTAAAAATAAACAAGTAAATGAAATATTTATTATTCCAAGAGTAATTTTTAGGTGCTTAATTTTCACTAGGATCATAATTTTGTTGAATCTCAACACTCCCTCTCAACAAGAAAGGGATTATCCTGTTGGGTGTGGAGCCTGATTATCTTGTTTACTTTGTATCACAGCTTTGGACCCCTGTACCTTAAAAGGGGCGGCAACGCCGCCCGAAATTTAATCGCTGCCGTGGGGGGTCCAGGGGGGGGGGCAGCGCTTTTCGGAGCCCCCCCCTTTGGCGAGAGAGAGTTCGGATTTATGGCCGATAAAACAGATGTAAAATTTCCTTGTAAAAGTATAGTAATTTCTAGTCAATCTAGGCCGTTCATTAGGCAAATGATCTGACGGTAGAAGTTATGTTTAGATTAGGGTTTTTTGCCCTAGAAGGCAACCCCCTTGTATATATGGGGGCATTGTATTGCGGCTATGTATGATGTGTGTATTCTCGGAGCGAGAAACAGAGAGGGAGACTGTGAGCGAGAACAGAGGATATTACAGCGGATTTGCTGTAGGTTTTGTCTCTTCATTTTGTTGGATAATAAAAAGGAAGGACTGGCTGTTCGGGGTGGACGTAGCCCAAACTGGGTGAACCACGTATATCTGTGTCTCTCTGGTTTTATGTGTTTTTTGTGCTTGTATTTTCCGCATATTTTATGTGTTTCATTGCTCTGTAATATTTAATTTTCTAACAACTGGTATCAGAGCCGAAGGTATATTTGGCTGATAAACTCGCAGGAAAAAGGGGTTCCTGGTTCGAGTGGGAGCAATGGCGGACGATGGTAAGTTTAGGGTCGAGAAATTTAACGGCCAAAACTTTGCGCTGTGGAAGATGCAGATGGAAGATTATCTGTATCAGAAAGATCTGTGCCTACCATTGAGCGGAAAAACAAAGAAGCCGGCGACCATGACAGACGCGAAATGGAACATTTTTGATAGAAAGGCACTCGGAACAGTATGGTTGTGCCTTGCGGCGTCAATCGCCTTCAATATTTCGAAGGAAACAACAACAGAGGGTTTGATGCAGACATTGGCGAAACTATATGAAAAATCCTCGGCCTCAAACAAGGTATTTCTTATGAAACGACTATTTAATATGAAGATGTCGGAAGGTGGATCTGTTGCAGACCATTTAAATGAATTTAATACAGTTACCAGTCAGTTAAGTTCTGCAGGGGTAAACTTTGATGATGAAGTTAGAGCTCTGTTATTCTTGTGCTCATTGCCAGAGAGTTGGAATGGTTTAGTAATGGCCATTAGTAACTCTATCTCTGGATCTAGTACTTTAAAGTTTGATGATGTTGTTGGTGCTATCCTTAGCGAGGAAATGCGACGGAAAAGCTCTGGTGAGACATCAAGTAATGCTTTGAGTGCAGAGTCTAGGAGAAGAAGAATGGAAAGAGGAAAGAGCTCAGGATATCGCAGTAAATCAAGGAAAGGCAGATCCAAGTCCAGATCGGGGATAGTGTGCTGGAATTGCGGAAAGAAAGGACACCTAAAGAAAGACTGTAGATCTCGGAAGGGAAAAGAGGGAGACACACAGCAAGAAAACAATCATGAAGCAAATGTGACAGGTGATGTGTTACAAGATGCTTTGATTCTTTCTTTCGAAAATGTTACTGATTCTTGGGTTGTAGATTCAGAGGCTTCATTCCATGCCACACCTGATAAGAAATATTTTCATGACTATGTTCAAGGAGATTTTGGACAAGTTTGTTTGGGTGATGATAAACCCTGTAAAATTGTTGGAATGGGTAAAGTTCTTGTAAAACAACGGAATGGAAACCAATGGCTACTAAAGGAGGTAAGGCATGTTCCAGATCCGAAGAAAAATCTGATTTCAACAACGCAGTTAGGCAGTGAAGGTTGTGTGACAACTTTCACAGATAAAACTTGGAAGGTCACCAAAGGAGCGCTGGTAATAGAAAAAGGTGAAAAGGTTGGTACATTGTATTTATGCAATGGTATTTCTAACTCTGTTAATGCTTTAACTTCCAAAGGAGCAGATGCGGCATTATGGCATCATAGGCTCGGACACATGAGTGAGAAGGGGATGAAGATTCTTCACTCAAGAAATTTGTTGCTAGGTTTGAAGAATGTTGATTTGGATTTCTGTGAGAATTGCATTTATGGAAAACAGAAGAGAGTCAGATTTCTCAGAGTTGGGAAAGAAAAGAAGAGTGAAAAATTGGAGCTTGTGCATACAGATGTATGGGGACCTGCTCAGGTATCATCTCTAGGTGGCTCTCATTATTATGTTACTTTTGTTGATGATGCAACTAGAAAAACATGGATATATTGTGTTCATAATAAATCTAATGTATTTGAAACTTTCAAGTAAAACTGGTTAAGGATTGAGTGGAAAAGTTGAAGTGTCTTAAGATTAGACAATGGGTGATATTGCAACAAGAGTTTGATAAATCTTATTGAGAGCATTAAATTTAGTGAAGGAAAACAGGTTCAGAGTACCTGTGGTGTATCGAAAGGATGAAATGAACAATCATGGGCTGCAAGGTACATGAGATTGCATGCGGGAGATTGCTTTGAAGTTTGGGCAGATCATGATAGATGTTTATCTAATAAGCAGAGGACCTTCAAGTTCCTTGGATGGTGGTATTCGAGAGGAATCATGGACGAGTAAAAAATGCTTCTCTTTTTTAAATCCATTTGGTTGTGAGGCCTTAGTCCATATTAATAAAGAAAATAGAACAAATCTTGAGGCAAAATCAAAGAAATGTACCTTTATTTGATATGGTGCTAATGATTTTGGTTATTGCTTATATGATTATGAAAATCACAAAATCATTAGGAGCGGAGATGTAATATTCAATGAAAAGGTCTTGTATAAGAATCAGTTGCAGGAAAATAAACAAGAAAAAGAAAGCAAGGAATACGCGGTTCTTGATGAGATATGAGAAAAAGTAAAGGTGCTGAAAATAATAATAATCAACAACACCACAACATATGTATACCACAACGGCAACGAGCACACTCAAACACAGAAAGTGGTGTTAGAAGATCTCTACAGAATAAAGTAGACCCCCTGGCGTGCTCTCTTCGTATATTATTATTGTTGGTGATTCGAGAGTGGTTTGAATGTTATGAAGAAGCAATGGGAGTTGAAACGAAGAAGTGGGGAGCTAGCCATGGAAGAGATGGACTCCTTAAATGCATACCGAGACTTGGGACTTAGTCAGAAGTTACTGCGGTAAAGCGCATTATAACGAGAATAAATGGGTTTACAGGTAGAAGGAAGAAGATGGAGGAAAACAGAGGTACAAAGCTAGACTTGTGGTGAAGGGGTTTGCACAGAAGAAAGGTATTGATTTTGATGAAATATTTTCTCCTGTTGTTAAGATGAATTCAATCAGAACTATCTTAAGTCTTGTAGCGGTGGAAGATTTACATCTTGAACAGTTAGATGTAAAGACAACATTTCTCCATGGAGATTTGGAGGAAGAGATATACATGCAACAACCAGAAGGATATGAGGTAAAAGGGAAAGAAAAATTGGTGTGCAGGTTAAAGAAGAGCTTATATGGCTTAAAAAAGGCTCCAAGGCAGTGGTATCTAAAATTTGACAAGTTTATGTCTGAACAAGGTTATACTAGATGTCACTCTGATCATTGTGTTTATCTAAAAAGGAAAAATGATGGCAGCTATATTATATTGTTATTGTATGTAGAAGACATGCTTGTTGCAGGATCTAACATGCAGGAAATAAATGTGCTCAAAATAAAATTGGAAAATTCATTTGCAATGAAGGATTTGGGAGCTGCAAAACAAATCCTTAGTATGAGGATAACTAGAGACAGGAAAAATCGCAAATTAACACTGTCTCAGAATGAGTACATAGAAAAGGTGTTGAAAAGATTTAATATGCAGAATGCAAAACCAGTTAGTACACCTTTTGCTAGCCATTTCAAACTTAGTAAGGAGATGTGCCCAAAGACCCGAGAAGACATGGATTATATGTCTAAAGTTCCATATGCATCAGCAGTTGGAAGTTTAATGTATGCAATGGTCTGCACAAGGCCTGATATTGCACATGCAGTGGGAGTTGTAAGCAGGTATATGAACAATCCAGGAAAAGAACATTGGATGGCAGTAAAATGGATTCTCGGATATTTGAGAGGTACCACAAATCAAGCATTATGCTTTGGTGGTTCAAACATTGCTCTACAGGGATATGTTGATGCAGATATGGCAGGTGACAGAGATAATAGGAGGAGCACTACAGGATATGTATTTACTGTAGGTGGAACAGCTGTCAGTTGGGTTTCAAAAATCCAAAGTGTTGTTGCACTTTCAACAACAGAAGCTGAGTATGTTGCTGCTACAGAGGCTAGTAAAGAAATGATTTGGTTACAAAGGTTTATGGATGAATTGGGTAAGAAGCATGATATGGGCACACTATACAGTGATAGCAAAAGTGCTATTCATCTTGCAAAGAACTCAGCATTTCATTCGAGGACTAAACACATACATCTCAAGTACCATTTCATACGGTCAGTATTGGAAGATGGAGAGTTGAAGCTGGAAAAGATACACACTAGCCAGAATCCTGCAGATATGCTAACAAAAGTTGTAACCGAGGAGAAACTGAGAACATGCTCAGTTTCAATTGGTCTTCAAGGATGACGATGAAGATGAAGGCATGACCATGTCCAAAGAGAGTCATTGTCAGCTAAATGAAGACGGCGATGGGTTGCTACAATCGATCTCCAAGTAGAGAATTGTTGGGTGTGGGCTTCGTGATTATCTTGTTTACTTTGTATCACGGCATTCGACCCCTGTACCTTAAAAAGGGGTGGCAACACCGCCCATAATTAATCGTTGTCGTGGGGGGTCCAATGGGGGGCAGCACCCCCGAAGCTAAAAACGGATGTAAAAGTTCCTTGTAAAAGTATAGTAATTTCTAGTCAATCTGGGTCATTCATTAGGCAAATGATCTGACAGTAGAAGTTGTGTTTAGATTAGGGTTTTTTTCCCTAGAAGGCAACCCCTCGCTTTTATGGGGGCATTGTATTGCGGCTGTGTATTATGAGTGTATTCTCGGAGCGAGAAACAGAGAGGGAGACTGTGAGAGAGAACAGAGGATATTACAGCGGATTTGCTGTAGGTTTTGTCTCTTCATTTTGTTGGATAATAAAAAGGAAGGACTGGCTGTTCGGGGTGGACGTAGCCCAAACTGGGTGAACCACGTATATCTGTGTCTCTCTGGTTTTATGTGTTTTGTGTGCTTGTATTTTCCGCATATTTTATGTGTTTCATTGCTCTGTAATATTTAATTTTCTAACATATCCTTCACCCTGATCATGTCTCTATGGTATTCGAATTTGCTCCTGGTGAGAGCCTTTGTCAGAATATCTGCATCCTGATCCTCCATAGGAATGTACTGAAGCAACATGATCTTCCGCTGCACACAATCTCTGATATGATGATATCGGATATCTATATGCTTAGATATATCATGAAACACAGGATTAACCTAGAGTTTAATGCAACTCTGATGATCACAATGAATCACTGTAGGATCTAAATGAGAACCAAACAAACAACCCAGGATCTTTCTCATCCAGATAGCCTCATATGCAGCTTGACTTGCTGCCATGTATTCCGCTTCCACTGAATTGAGCGCCATGGATCTTTGTTTCCTGTTGTACCAAGAAACAGTTGTAGATCCGATACTGAAGACCCTGCCTGATGTGCTCTTTCTGTCTGTTGGGCTGCCCGCCCAATCTGCATCCGTGAAGCCATGCAACTTCACCTCATCTGTCTATCTATACCACAATCCATACTCATATGTGCCTCTCAGGTATCTCAAGACATGCTTGCCCACCTTCCAAAAGAGCTTGGTAGGCTTAATCATTGCTTGACTAAGCTGGTTCACCGCATAGCATATGTTCAGTCTTGTATTCACTAAATACATTAGCGAACCCACTAACTATCAATAAACAGTAGAATCCACTACCTCTGCAGATGTAGCATCCTATTTCCCCCAGTTTCTTGGAAGAGGAGTATACATGGGTTTGCAGCCCTCCATGTGAAACTTATCCAGTATCTCCCTTGCATACTTGCCTTGAGACACAAAAAGTTGACCATCTCACTGCCATATTTCCAATCCAAGGAAATAATGAAGGAGGCCCATATCCTTCATCTTGAACTCCTTTGCAAGGTCCTCCTTGCATATGAGTGTATCAGTTGCTCATCACCAGTCAGTATTAAATCATCAACATAAAGAACAATGATTAAAAGCTTACCCTCCAGCACAATTTGGTATAGGTTTTCATCCGCCTCACTTTTGGTGCAGCCAAGTCCAGTGAAATAGATGTCGATCCAAGTGTACCAAGCACGGGGTGCTTGATTCAGCCCATGCAGCACTCTTTTGAGTCTGCACACATGCGACTCGCTGTTGAAGATTTCAAATCCTTCAGGCTGCTCAACGTACACTTCTTCCTCAATGATCCCATTAAGGAACGCAGTATTCACATGCATCTAATGAATGTGCCAACCCATCTGCGCTGAGAGAGGAAGGATGGTCCTTATGGAAGAATACCATGTGAAAGGTGCAAAGGTTTCTTCATAATCAATCCCCTCTATCTGTGAGAAGCCTTGGGCCACAAATCTGGCCTTGTATTCCTCAACACTCCCATTAGCATCTTGCTTTACCTTGTAGATCCATCTTGAACCTACCATTGATTTATCAACCAGCCTTGGAACAATTCTCTAAGCATTGTTTCTGACAATGGAGTCATAATCCTCCACCATTGCATCTACCCATCTGGGCTCCTGCACTGCTTCTTGAAAGGAAGATGGCTCAATCACAATACATTTGCTCATGAGAGCCATGTATCCATTGAATCGGTCAGGAGAATGTCTTTTTCTACGTTGTGAAGTGGGGATTCCTACATTCTGTGCAGCATCAAGTTTCAGCCTTGTTGTGCTATGCAACAACTCCCCCCATTTTTTATTTTCAAAATAGTCTAAACTTTTAAATAAAAATAGGGACCCTTCTTAAAATATATTTTTAATTTTAAATAAAAATAAAATAAAACTCCAAAAACATTGTTGTTTTTATAAAATAAAAGAAAAAAAAAAGAAATTAATAAAAAATTCTTGTAATCACCCTATCGCAAATCGCATCCCGCATAATCTTTTAACATTAAAGGTTAAGCACAAAACAGCAAAATCCCGATTTTGCGATCAACTATTTGAATTTCGCAAGTGATATCATAAATCGCACATCGCAGATATATGTTTAAAACTTTAAGAAATTCTTACCAAAGTTCTGATATTGCGATATTCCGATGTTGCGATATTCCGATACTACGATTTTGCGATTTCGCAATTTCGCGAAATCGCATATCACATAAACAAAAAACAATTTTCTTCACAAAAAGAAGTTTCAAAAGGCACGATGCGATGGATTTGACAGGTTTTAATAAAGGTTTTAATGTGAAAATAAATATTTTCAGAAATGATTAAGTGTGTTTTATCATCCCAATGCAAACAGTTATTGATTTGTTACGATTAATTAATGATATATCTGCTTCTCGGATCTTTTCTTTTCAAATTGGTCATTTCAATATATCTTTCATCATTTGATCATTACCCTGTCTTAAATAGGGATTTTCCTTCAAGATATTTCCATACACAAAGTAATGCAGAAATGCAGCAAACAGACTATTGCAGAATCGGAATATACAGAAATGTCGTCCATAGTCTCAGATATTGTCTGCACTGCATATGGAGGTGCTACAAAGTGGCAAGCTATCTATACTATCCTAGAAAATGAAGAACCTGAAGTAGTGGAGGTAAAGGCAATTGTTGATGATGAAAGGCCCTCAAATTTACAATTTAAAGATATTGTATGCTCCTTCCTTCATAGAATAGCAGCAAGGGCCAGCCTTCTACCATATGCTGACATGATAAGATGGGTGCTTGAAAATTCAACAATTAAGGACAGACAATTCAGAACCATTAAGAATGAGATCTTAGGTTCTTTCAGAGCTGAAGATTTGAAAGTCATGTACAAGCTACCCGACCAACATGACGTCTATGACAACAAGTTTGTTGAAAAATTTGCAAAGAATAATGAAGACCCTTACAAAACAATTCAAGGTTAGAGGAAACTGGATAACAAGTTTAAACATGAGAAATCAGGTATGTACCCTATCGCTTTACTTGCAAATCCCTACAATTTCGCAGCAACAATGCTATGAAGATTATATGGTCTCCCTGATAACACCAAGTTCTCTATAAATTGGCTTCACAGAAAAATACAGAATTTCAGACTCCCCAGGGTCAAATAGTTTCGGAAAAATAAATCACTGAAATTTCTGGGATAACCTCCCAAGATAAGTTATTCCTGCATTTCCTATTGATGAAATTATTTTGAAGGTCACTAATATCCCTCCACTGGATGTATTCTACAGCCCTCTTCATAAATTTGTAGTTAGGAAACAGAGAAAAAGAATAAGGATTGAAACACCCCCAAGTAATGAGGTTATGGAAGTTGTATGGAAAGACACCCCGTCAAATCCAATTGAAAATCTAACTCGGCTATCACAATTTGTTGGAGCATATACTACTGCAACAATGGACAAGGCAGCTGAAGTGTCCATTTTAGTTCAGGAGAAGGAGGATAAAATCATGCAGCTACAACAACAATTGGATGAATAAAGGAACAGTCTGAGTTAAAATTCTGAGCAGCAACTCTTCAAATTTCAACAAGAGATGGAAGTACTTAAGATAAGTCATGAAAATGACTTATCCAACAAAGAAACATTGATTAAAGAATTGAGAGAAAATCTTACAAAATATGAAGGCATTCCTACTGCAGAGGAATTCATTAAAGAAGCATTGGCATTAAATGCATTACTCTCAAAACAACAAGATTTGTTTGTCTTACAAATGTCAGACATAGTTCCACACTTATAAATAAGTGAGAAATTGACTAATACAGTCATTGACCAGAGAATTGATTTTAATGAACTCAATATCAAATTTTCTGATTATATTGAATGGCAGGATTCAGAGGAATAGAGAAGGTCAAATCTCCCAAAGATCAAAGAAACTTATAAATATATTTTCTTTACTGACTGGGATGCACAAGTAAAACAGGAAGAATTGGAAATAGCCAGAGCAGCAAGCATGTCAAAGAATATGGTCAAAATGATCAACCACATGTTGCATACTTCCGGTTTAATTAAAGAACGAAATCACAAATCGATTCCTGATCTCAAAATATTAGAGAAAATTTGGAAAAATACAGGTCAAATACGAGAAAAAAACAATTGCATAGCTAAAAAAGACTGATTGGGAAGTATACTGGCAACTCCTGGTTAAGCCCCATAATAAAATAATGACATTGAATTGTTTCCTAGATTCCATATAGAAAATGCAGCCACTTTTACTTGATGCTATATTTGCTAGAAAGATGAAGACACAGTTCGGGAAGCTTCCACAAGTTCAACCAATGTCCGATATTTGTGAACAGAAAAGAAGAGATGGCAGTAATCTATCATCGAACATGATCATGAGTTAGTTTGTTTCGATAATTTCAATTTTAGTGATTAGATACTAGAAATGAGGAAGGTTGTTTGAAACCACCTCATAAGATATTTTGTATAATCTATTTTTGTAAGTAGCTAATGTAGTATTTAAACCCTTCTCGTGCATTTAGAGAATGGTCCAGATTTTTATTAAGAAAATTTACAAAGAATGCTTTACTGTAAGTTTGTGGATGTCTTGATAAAATAATGGAACATGGTCTTTTCAATTACATATCATTTTGGTTGATCATTGTTGATGCACTTTTGTATTCTTTGAATGACTTATTGACAAAATATTGAATATGGTTTATTATCGCTGATCAAATGAACAGGACAACACACATCTGGTACTATTATCATGTATGCTGAACTTTGTTTTAAACATTAGTGATAAATCTAGCTATCATGAATTATGTATGAGATCAATTATTTATGTTTGAAGAATCAGTTGCACTATTGTATGATATAAGAATAGAAATTGATTTGTTTTATATAGGATCATTAGAATATATGCGATATGTTTAACATCTTCTTTTGATTAACTATTTTTTCAAAAGAATTATCTTACAAAAGTATTAATTCTATTAAGTCTGTGATTGATCTAAATCATCACAAACTGAATAGATATCATTTTAGATTGCATAAAATCAACATTATCCTGGGTTAGATTAGATCATATTTAATTCAAAGTTTTTCATTTTAGAATAAATTTCATTTGAGAGAAACCCCAACAATCATATAAAACCCAAATCTGAGAAATTGGTCCCATTACACCCAGTCAGAGCCACTATCCCAAACGGAAAAGGAACTGCTTTAAGGTCTGGACCGGGTGGTTATCCCCCTTGTTGTTGCCACAGATTTCTGAGGCCTCAACAAGCCTCTCAGCTTCTGTGGTATGCCTTCTACCAGTTCTGATGTTTGGATCTACGTGAGTGGACTCCTCCACTCCATGAACCTCCTCTTATGGTTGATCCACATCTAGAGATTCATCTTTGGGAACTAACAGTTCCTCCTCTGCATGCAAGTCAAGCTCCCTCTCAAGTGACAACCGCATGGCTTTCCCCTCATCGAATTTTATATCCCGTCGCATAACAGTGATCTTACTATTTGGAAAATACACACGATAATTATGGGGTGTTTCTGTGTACCCCACAAATATCCCAACTTCAGCAGTCGGCTCCAACTTCTTCCTGGAATTCTTGGTCACATGCACATAAACAGGATGAGCCAAAAATATTAAAGTGAGAAACATTTGGTTTCTTACTAGTAAAAGCTTCTTTAGGTGTACTCATGCCAAGTACTCTATGAGGACAAGGTTTTTGCACATAAACCATAGTGTTGCATGCTTCCGCCCACAAATGCATTGGTAGGCCCTGATCATGCAGCATTGCTCGTGCCACATCCACGATCGTTCTATTCTTCCTCTCCATGACCCCATTTTGTTGTGGGTTATGAGGCGCTATGAGTTCTCTTCAAATTCCTTCTTTGCTACAGAAGTCTTTGAATTCGTTCAAGATGTATTCTCCACCATTGTCGTTCTGCAGAACCTTCACTTGCTTCCCCAACTCTTTCTCAACCAATGACTTAAACTCACAGAACTTTGAGAATGTTTTATCCTTCTTCTGCATGAAGAAGATCCAGCATTTACGAGAAAATTCATCAACAAAAATAACATAATACCTGTGTTTTGATGTTGAATAAACCGAGAATGGTCCACACACGTCTATGTGAACTCTCTCCAGGATCACCGAAGCACGGTTCTCCTTTTCATGAAAGGTGGACTTTACATACTTCCCCATGGTGCAACCCTTGCACTGATCTAACTAAGCAAGTGTTCCCATTGGAAGTCCAGTAGATATTTGTTGCATAACTTTCAAGGCTCCATGATGAATATGGCCCAATTTCCTATGCCATAATTCGCCCTCATCTCGGCTCACCACTTTTTCCGCCTTGCCCATCATGGTAGTGCAGCCTTCTACCTCCAGCTTGTAGAGATTCTTGACTCGAATCCCTATTCTCTTGGCTTGATCCGTTGTTTTATGTCACAGGAAATCTTTTCCATTGTTGAAAACAAAGGCATAGCCTTTGTCCTCCAACATCGTGACTGAGACCAAGTTTTTCTTCAAAACTGGAACATGCATAATATCTTTCAATTGAAATGGTTTACCTGACTCCCTCTCAAAGGTAATGGTACCAATGTCGGTCGCACTATATCTTCCATCGTCACCCATCTCCATATGCATCTGGAGATATTTCTCCTCCAAGTCACTGAAAATCTCCCTATCTCCCGTCATGTGGAAGGAAGCACCACTACCAAGATACCACATTGATCCCATTGTGCTTGATACCAAGCATGTGATCAAAGAGAAATCAAGTTCAAATTGCGAGGCAAGGGCCTCACCAGCTGCAGCTTCAGTGGCCTTCTTGTTCTTCGTCTTCTGTGGGCAGTTCGTGGCGAGATGCCCATGTTCGTGACAGTGAAAACACTTCACCTTGGACAAATACAGATTCTTGCCTTTAGACTCGTATTTTGAGTGGAATTTCTTCCCCTTCCCTTTCCTTGCCTTCGCAGCCAAAACACAATCCTCTTCATCATCATGCTTTGATGAAGAGCCATCTCTGGTATTTTTTCTGAACTCCTCCTGCACTAGATCTGACCACAGTCGTTCCCAATCCGGCAGTTTTTCCCATCCGTTGACAGAGTCTTGATAACTGTGCCAACTCTTAGGAAGTCCCAAGAGAGCCAAGCTCATCAAATCATCATTGGCAACAGTGATTCCCACACTCCCCAGTTCATCCTGACATTGGACAAACTTTGTGAGATACTTTGGAATATCGTCGCCCTTTTCCATCTTGATCTTTCTAATTTTATCCTTCAGCGCCAATTTCCTATGGTCACTAATTATTTGGAAAAGATATGTCAAAGTCTTCCACATAGAATATGGAGTGGCTTTCCCATGAAGGCTTGAGACAATATGGTCTCTTACACCTTCCAACAGAATCCTTCTCGTCTCCGCTACTTTATTTTTCCATGCGTCAAGTAATGCAGCATCCGTCGAAGTGGGCTTACGAACATCACTGTCGATGAATTCCTTCAAGCCATTATCTTCAAGCACCGCTTCCATCTTGTCCTTCCAGGCAAGGTAGTTCGAGCTTCCCTTGAGTGCATACTCTAGCCGCAAGCCATTGAAATCCATTTTGATGTTTACTCAACTGTCACACTAAGAAATTCTTGCATCAAATTCGAGTTGTTTCGACCAATACACTCAGCTCCTGCTTCAAAATTGCAATCTTCTATGATCTGATACCATGTAGAAATTTTAATACAATTATGTATTTCCTGGATTCTCCTGATCTAACAATTATATCCCACTGTTAAATACAGAATCTCCTCTACTAAAATCTTTGCGGAAATTTAAAACACGATCACCAATTACAAACACATGAAGAAAGATCATTCACACATAACACAGATGTTTACCGGGAAAGAATAAAGCTAAAAACCCCACTATCATGGAGTATGTATATATCATGGATCATGAAAAAATATCATACAAAAATCTACTCCAAGAGCTCTCAGTACAATATACAATCGTCTCACACTGTCATGCAGAAATTTGGCAAATGCCTTAGCTAATTTTCTGCCTCACAATAGCCTACCTCCACTATGCAATCCAAGTTGATTAAAAAGACCAATTTGATGCAATCATGCCCTCCTTTATTGCGCAATCCTCATGATCATATCCAATGTGTGTTTGGCTTGCAAGAGTTAAATCCATGTTGATAAGTGGTTGTCATTGATGTCAACCCAAGCAGCACCAGGGGCTACCCTGATCTTGCATGGTAACGTTGACCTACCAAATTATTATATTCTAGGTCAAGAATATTTTTTTTGGTTTCTACTTGTCGAGATGTTTTCTTTGATATATGGCAGGCCATGTAATTCTTCACGGTTTGAGAGATATTCATGTTTGAAGTTTGTAACCCAAGTTAGTGGGCTAAAACCCCATGGGGTTGTGGCATGGGTCATTGAAAAGTAAATAATTAATAATTTTTGAGCTCCTAAAATCCCTCCCATGTTCACTTGTTGAAGGCCCTCTCAACCTAAGCATTTATATAAATTGTGATCCTCATATCCTCCTCATGTGGGGATTTCGCTACCTGAAACAGGTCATTGTGGAATTTTCGCTCTAACTTTTTTTATACGAAGGTTTAGAAGCTGAATTTTTTATGAGACGAAGCTGAAATCCTGAGGAAGCTTCTATAAAAAATTTATATTAAGGTGCACAATATGTTCAGAGATATGATCTGTGGAATTCAGTGATTTTGCAGGCTCCTGAACTTCCTCTCAAAGAAGTGACCTTGGGAAAATCATCATAACTCTCTCTCTGATCGGACTGGAATTTTGTAAACAGTGATAGATAGTGCACAAAATTTATTTTTCGATGTATCAATTTCAGAGCCAAATGAAGAACAGTGACATGCGGCACACCATAGAAATTCGCTCTACTGAACTAGTCCATAAATAGGGCATTGTGAGAGATTGGGCATAACTCTCTCTTGAAGAATCCAAATTGAGTCAGACCTATGGCATTGGAAAGAAGACTCATGGGACTACTACATAACCAAAAATCACAAATATGGGATCTGAAATAACATAAATACAACAGATTCAATATCGAGATCCTAGAAGGCAAGAAAAAGCTAGATCATTTGTTGTCAAGGACTGCAAAGGACTGGAATTTCTAGGGCAGCAAAGCAAAGAAAGGTGCAGAAGAGGGTAGCATGACAAGAACAAAAATCAAGGTGCAGAACAACAGTAAGGAGTTCACCACATGAAGTCTTCAAGTGGGCAAAACTGCATACAATCATTGTAAAGGTATCATTGTACTAAGTCATTGTAAATGCATCATTGTAAAAATTGTACAAGTGTCTATCTGCCAAGAGTTGAAAAGGCAGTGTCGAGAGGTCTAGGATCATCATTAGGTGGTTGTGTCATAGTTGGGGTTATGGTCTAGTGTATCTTCTTCTTCTACATCATTCTATATCATTGTAAAGTGGATCATTTTCCCTGGTATGGGAGTCCATTCTTCTTTTATTCTTCTATAGGGTGGTAGGGTGGTGCTAGGTTGGTGCATGAAGTCACCAACAGGTTCAAGCCTGTGAAAAATTCAGGGTGGTAGGGTGATTTTTAGCTCATTGGGTGTTGGGGCATCTGTTTAGTTGACTACTGAAGAATCTCGGGCATTGGAGCGTCCATCCAGTAGGAGATGGAGAAGAATGATTTTCTATATTATAGGAATTTGGAGCTTTATTTTCAATTGGAGTTGAATATTAAAGAATTATTAGAAAATCATTCAGGTGGTTTTTGTCCCGGAGAGGGTTTCCACCTTAAAAATTGTGTGCAGTTGTGTTCCTTTTGTTTACTGCTACCATTGTACAAACACTGATAATAATTGAATATTAACTAATGCTCTGAAATATTAATAATAATACTAATTGAAATGAATACTGATTCACACCTTCCCCCCCCTTAGCCTCTTCCCCCCTCCTTAGTATTTCCAACAATTGGTATCAGAGCTTGGTTCCTTCAATAGCAGTTTAACAGTTGGAAGGAGGTCATGGAGCATACCAAGAATGGTGTACCTCTGTTCAATGAAAACAATTATGCACTCTGGAATGGAAGAATGGAGCTATATCTCTTGGCGCAAGGTTACGAAGTATGGGACACTGTTCAAAATGGATTTACATCAACCGCATATGAACAAGGTAAGAATAATTTGGTAAATGATGCAAAAGCAAAGAATATTATTATCAGTGGACTTATTGAATCTTCTTATCATAAGGTGTTGAGTTGTAAAACCGCCAAAAATGTATGGGACAAGCTTGAGAATATATATGCAGGCGACTCAAATGTCAAATAAGCAAAGCTTCAAATCTATAAAACAAAATTTGAGCAACTCAAAATGAAAGAAGATAACAACATTGTTGCATACTTCCAACACGTTGATGAAATAACCAACACTCTAGAAGGATTGGGAGAGCCTGTTGATGAGAAGACTATTATACGAAAGATTATTAGAAAGTTACCAGGGAGATTCAACCCAAAGGTATTGGTCTTAGAATATAGTTCAAATATGGACAAACTCAGCAAAGAGGAATTACATGGAGTTCTCATAGCATATGAAATTAGACTTGATGAAGAAGAGAGTACTTCACATCTAGAAACTGCGTTCGTTGCATCTAAGAAAACCAATATGGAGAAACAACCTTCAAAGGCTCAAACCTGCACCTGCAAGTGTGAAGAAAAGGAAGATGATGAAGAAGGTATTTCAGATGGCGAATATGCTTAATTTACGAGAAAACTAAAAATTGGTAAGGGAAAATTAAAGGGTAAACTTCCATTGATATGTTTCGGTTGTGGTGAGGTTGGGAATTTCGCAGCAAAATGTCCGAAGAGAAGTGATGGCAACTCAAAAGAAAATAAAGGCTTTAAGATATTCAACAAGCAAAGAAAAAATAAAGGATTCAAAAGGAAATGTCTCTCTAAAGAAGATAGCTCATCATCCGATGAAGACAATGACAACGAAGAAGAAGCCAATGAGAGAGTATTTTTTATGGCCAAGCACATTAAACAAGAGGTATCAAACAACAACGAAGAAGGGTTGACCATAGAATAATTTTCTAAGGAGGCAATCAAGCTTATAAAAGAGCTCAAGGCTGAAAAGATTCATTCCAATACTCTTGAATAACAAGTTCAAGGTCTCAAAATTGAAGTTGAAGAACACAAATGTATTGACAAGTCACTTCAAAAGAAGTTGGAAGAAAGCAACCAAGAAAGGGAAGAATTAGAAGCCGAAGTGGTCTCCTTGCGTAAGGAAGTGAAGAAGAGAAAAACTTTCCAAAACTATGCCAAAAGCTCAAGGGCATTGGAAGAACTCATCAACAATCAACGATCTTACAATGATAGAACTGGCCTCGGTTACAAAGAAGAAGAAGCAGGACCTTCTACAACAAAATACAATGAACCTATGAGATCTGACATGCATGTAGACTTCATTGGACAAGATTAGCAAGAACAGCCTTGGAAGACAATTCCTTGACGAAGTTTTCCATCTAGGTACCAACATATTTTTTATGGCTATTGTTATTCATGTGCAAAATTTGGTCATAAAGCTGTAGAATGTCACACATACCCTAGGAACCAATACAATTCCAGGAGATCTGTCAAATATAAACCTCCCAGGGCTCAACGAAACATCAATAAATTTGAACATTTAATAAATAATATCGAATGTTACAAATGTCGAAACTTTGGACACATAGCCAGAGACTGCAGACTTGAATATCCTCCAAAAGAATCTTCGAAGCCACAGAACGAATGAACTTGGAAGAAGAAGAAGACTGATAATTGTGCTCTTGCTCTCAAGGCTAAAAACAACAAAGATGTATGGTATGTTGATAGCGGTTTCTCAACGCATATGACTGGAGATAGAAAGAAATTTGTATCTCTAAAAGAGAAGAAGGATGGAACCGTGTTCTTTGGAAATGATGGATCTTCAAATGTTATAGGATCAGGTACCGTCACTCTCAGAAGCAAAGTTGCTCTAGCCAAGAATGTTTTATTGGTTGAAAACATGAATCACAATCTGCTCAGTGTTGGAAAAATGTGTGATCAAGTACACACAATACTATTCAACTCCACAAAATGAGAAATCAGAAAAGGCATGTATGGTGAAATTGTGGCTACAGCAAGTCGAGCTCCAAATGACATATATGTTCTGGATGAAGCAACTAAAGCATGTCTAATAGCTAAAGAGCATGATATAATATTTGGTAGCAATGAAGATCGCCGAAGTAAGAACTTTGCTACAAAGATGCAAAGTGAGTTTGAAATGTCTTTACTTGGTGAGTTGACATACTTCTCAAGGCTTCAAATATCTTAGCAAGAGAAAGGAATATTTATATGTCAAGCCAAGTACATCAAGGAAATTCTCAAGAAATTTAAAATGGAAGATTGCAAACCCATTCTTACTCCGATGGTAACAGGTTGCAAATTGAGCATAGACGACTCATCTAAGGATGTCGATCAGAGTTTGTACAGATCTACGATTGGTAGTCTTCTATATGTAACAGCCTCGCGGCCAGATGTTATGCAAGTTGTTGGACAAGTAGCAAGATTCCAAGCAGCACCAAAAGAATCACATATTATTGTCGTCAAAATAATTCTTCGATATCTAAAGGGAACAGCAGAATATGGCTTGTGGTATCCCAAGGGTAACAATCTCATTATTCAAGCCTTTACAGATGCAAATTGGGCAGGAAGTGTCGATGATCATAAGAGTACTCGTGAATCATTTGAATATCTTCACCAAAAGTTTGGGATTCTCCCAAGTTCTCATTAGATTTTCCTTATTCATAATATAAAGGGGGAGTGGAAGTGTGTACACGTCCGCAAGATGGTTTTCTGTCAAGGGGAGTCGAAGTGTGTACAGGTCCGCAGGATGGTTGTGTATCAGGGGAGTTACTCTTTGCCATTGATGTCAAAGGGGAGAGAATGTTGTAGGAAGAGGTGTCATGATCGCAGGGGGATTACTTGTGTTGCCATCAATGCCAAAGCGGGAGATTGTTGATCAGTGGTTGTCATTGATGTCAACCCAAGCAGCACCATGGGCTATCTCGATCTTGCATGGTAATTTTTACCTACCAAATTACTATATTCTGGGTTAAGAATATTTTTTATGGTTTCCATTTGTCGAGATCTTTCCATTGATATATGGCACGCCATGTAATTCTTCGCGGTTTGAGAGATATTCATATTTGAAGTTTGTAACCCTAGTTAGTGGGCTAAACCCCATGGGGTTGTGGCATGGGTCATTGAGAAGTAAATAATTAATAATTTTTAAGCTTCGAAAATCCCTCCCATGTTCACTTCTTGAAAACCCTCTCAACCTAAGCATTTATATAAATTGTGATCCTCATATCCTCCTCATGTAGGGATTTCGCTACCTGAAACAGGTCATCGTGGAATTTGCGCTCTAAATTTTTTTCTACGAAGGTTCAAAAGCTGAAATTTTTATGACACAAAGAAAAAATCCTGAGGAAGCTCCTGTAAAACTTTTAGATCAAGGTGCAAACTATTTTCGGAGATATGATTTGTGGAAATCAGTGCTTTTGCAGGCTCCTGAACTTCATCTCAAAGAAGTAACCTTGGGAAAATCGTCATAAATCTCTCTCTAAGTATCGGATTAGAATTATGTAAAAAGTGACAGATATTTCATGGACTGCAGTTTTCGTTATATCAATTTCAAAGCCGAATGAAGAAATAGTGACACGTGGCACTCCATACAAGTTCGCTCTACTGAACCAGTCCATAATTAGGGAATTGTGAGAGATTGGGCATAACTCTCTCTTGAAGAATCCAAATTGGTTCAGACCCATGGAAGTGGAAAGAAGACTCATAGGAATACTAAAGAACCGAAAATCAAATCTTGGAGATACATAGATATAATAGATTCAATATCGAGATCCTAGAAGGCAAGAAAAAGCTAGATCATGTGTTTTCAAGGGCTGCAAAGGACTAGACTTTCTAGAGAAGCAAAGCAAAACAAGGTGTAGCAAAGGGTAGCATGACAAGAGCAGTAATCAAGGTGCAGAACAACAGTAAGAAGTTCACCACATGAAGTATTCAAGTGGGCAGCACTGCATACAGTCATTGTAAAGGTATCATTGTACTAAGTCATTGTAAATGCATCATTGTAAAAATTGTGCAAGTGTATATCTTCCAAGAGTTGAAGAGGCAGTGTCGGGAGGTCTAGGATCATCATTAGGTGGTTGTGTCATAGTTGGGGTTATGGTCTAGTGTATCTTCTTCTTCTACATCATTCTATATCATTGTAAAATGGACCATTTTCCTTGGTACGGGAGTCCATTCTTCTTTTATTCTTCTATAGGGTGGTAGGATGGTGCTAGGCTGGTGCATGAAGTCACCAACAGGTTCAAGCCTGTGAAAAATTCAGGGTGTTAGGGTGGTGCTAGGGTGAGTTTTTAGCTCATTGGGTGTTGGGGCATCCGTTCAGTTGACTACTGAAGAATCTCGAGCTTTGGAGTGTCCATCCAGTGGGAGCTGGAGAAGAATGCTTTTCTAGATTCTAGGAAGTTGGAGCTTTATTTTCAATTGGAGTTGAATATTGAAGAATTATTAGAAAAGCATTCAGGTAGTTTTTTTCCTAGAGAGGGTTTCCACCTTAAAACTATGTGTAGTTGTGTTCCTTTTGTTTATTGTTATCATTGTACAAACGCTGCTAATAATTGAAGATTAATAATAATAATAATTGAAAGGAATACTGATTCACCCCCCCCCCCACCCCTCTCAGTATTTCCAACCATCCAATATAGTACCGCTGATAATCAACTGTCCCTTTCACCTACCTCTCAACTAGGTCTCCACTAGATCTGACACGCATGTATTTAACAGTAGGAGATCTTCAGTTGCATGCGAGATCACTCCATGTGAATTAATTTAATATTTAATTCATTGATCTCTCACGAGTGTCTCTTCAGTTACAACTAGCACAACTGAGTTAAACTACTTTACAACTCACATAACTACACATCCAACTCTGTTACAACTTCGAATCACTCAGTTGCAACTAAGTCCACTTGCATGTCCCACCAACCAACCTTAGAACTCGAAATTCCTTTAACTAACTCGTTTGTCACTTTAGTTAACTAATTTCAAGTGCTCCATGAGAATAGATTAATATTTATTGTCAAACTATTATTGAGGGATAATAATAGTCGACATGCATCTATAAATAGACTTCGCATGTACATCTAAAAATAGAACATCATCTATAAATAGAATTTTCTCAACATCTATAAATAGACTTCCGCTATAAATAGAATTTTCTCATCCATTCTAAAAATAGACATACACTTAAAAATAGCCTGTGGGGCCCACCTAGTGTAGGTGCTTAATTTTCACTAGGATCATCATCTTATTGAATCTCAACACTCCCTCCCAACAAGAAAGGGATTATCCTTCACCCCGATCATGTCTCTATGGTATTCGAATTTTCTCCTGGTGAACGCCTTCGTTAGAATATCTGCATCCTAACCCTCCATAGGAATGTACTGAAGCAACATGATCTTCCGCTGCTCACAATCTCTGATAGATGAGATCGGATATCTATATGCTTAGATCTATCATGAAACACAGGATTAATTGAGAGTTTAATGCAACTCTGATTATCACAACGAATCACTATAGGATCTAAATGAGAACCAAACAAACCAACTAGGATCTTTCTCATCCAAATAGCCTCACATGCAGCTTGACTTGTTGCCATGTATTCTGCTTCCACTGAACTGAGTGCCATGGATCTCTGTTTCCTTTTGTACCAAGAAACAATTGTAGATCCAATGTTAAAGACCCCTCCTGATGTGCTCTTTCTGTCCGTTGGGTTGCCTGCCCAATCTGCATCCGTGAAGCTATGAAACTTCACCTCATCCGTTTGTCTGTACCACAAGCCATATTTAGATGTGCCTCTCAGGTATCTCAGGGAATGCTTACGCGCCATCCAAAAGAGCTTGGTAGGCTTAACCATCACTTGACTAAGTTGGTTCATCGCATAGCATATGTTTGGTCTTGTATTCAATAAATACATTAGCGAACCCACTAACTATCGATAAACAGTAGCATCCACTACCTCTCCAAATGTAGCGTCCTCTTTCCTCCAGTTTCCTAGAAGAGAATTATCCATGGGCTTGTAGCCCTCCATGTGAAACTTACCCAGTATCTCCCTTGCATACTTTCCTTGAGACGCAAAATTTTCACCATCTCGCTGCCATATTTCCAATCCAAGGAAATAATGAAGGAGGCCCACATCCTTCATCTCGAACTCCTTTGCAAGGTCCTCTTTGCATGAGTGTATCAGCTGCTCATCACCAGTCAGTATTAAATCATCAACATAAAGAACAATGACTAAAAGCTTACCCTCCAGCACAATTTGGTATAGGTTTGCATCTGCCTCACTCTTGGTGAAACCAAGTCTGATGAAATAGTCGTCGATACGAGTGTACCAAGCACAGGGTGCTTTCTTCAGCCCATACAACGCTCTTTTGAGTCTTCACACGTCTGACTCGCTATTGAAGATCTAAAATCCTTCAGGTTGCTCAATGTACACTTCTTCCTCAATAATCCCATTAAGGAACGCAACCTTCACATCCATCTGATGAATGTGCCAACCCATCTGCGCTAAGAGAGCAAGGATGGTCCTTATGGAAGAATACAGTGTGACAGGTGCAAAGATTTCTTCATAATCAATCCCCTCGATCTGTGAGAAGCCCCAGGCCACAAATTTGGCCTTGTATTTCTCAACAGTCCCATCAGCAGCTTGCTTTAGCTTGTAGATCCATCTTGAACCTGCCATTGATTTATCAACCAACCTTGGAACAATTTCCCAAGCATTGTTTATGACAATGGAGTCATACTTCTCCACCATTGCATCTACCCATGTGGGCTCCTTCATTACTTCCTGAAAGGAATATGACTCAGTCACATTGAGACATTTGCTCATGAGAGCCATGTATCTACTGAATCGATCAAGACACTGTCTTTGTCTGCTCTGTGAAGTGGGGACTCCTACATTCTGTGCAGCATCAAGTTTCAGCCTCTCAGCTTCTGTGGTACGCCTTCTGCCAGTTCTGATGTTTGGCTCTGCGTGAGTGGACTCCTCCACTCCATGAACCTCCTCCTATGTTTGATCCATCTAGAGATTCATCTTTGGTAACTAATCGTTCCTCCTCTGCATGCAAGTCCATCTCCCTCTCAAGCGACAACTGCATGGCTTTCCCCTCATCGAATTTTATATCCTATCGCATAATAGTCATCTTACTGTTCGGAAAATACACACGATAATTATGGGTTGTTTCTGTGTACCCCACAAATATCCCAACTTCAGTAGTCGGCTCCAACTTATTCTTGGCATTCTTGGTCACATGCACATAAACAGATGAGCCAAAAATATTAAAGTGAGAAACATCTGGTTTCTTACCAGTAAAAGCTTCTTCAGGTGTACTCATGCCAAGTACTCTATGAGGACAACAGTTTTACACATAAACCGCAGTGTTGCATGCTTCCGCCCACAAATGCATTGGTAGGCCTTGATCATGTAGCATTGCTCGTGCCGCACCCACGATCGTTTTATTCTTCCTCTCCATGACCCCATTTTTTTGTGGGTTATGAGGTGCTATGAGTTCTCTTCGAATTCCTTATTTGCTACAGAAGTCTTTGAATTCGTTCGAGATGTATTCTTCACCATTATCACTCCGCAAAGCCTTCACTTGCTTCCCTGACTCTTTCTCTACCAATGCCTTAAACACACAGGACTTTGAGAATTTTTTATCCTTCTTCTGCATGAAGAAGATCCAGCATTTACGAGAAAAGTCATTAATAAAAATAACATAATACCTGTGTTTTTCTGTTGAAGCAACCGAGAATGGTCCACACACATCTATGTGAACTCTTTCCAAGATCACCCAAGCACGGTTCTCCTTTTCATGAAAGGTGGACTTTACATACTTCCCCATGGTGCAACCCTTGCACTAATCTAACTGAGCAAGTATTCCCATGGGAAGTCCAGTAGATATTTGTTGCATGAGTTTCAAGGCTCCATGATGAAGATAGCTGAAGATAGCCCAATCGCCTGTGCCATAATTCGCCCTCATCCCGTCTCACCACTTTTTTCTGCCTTGCCCATCATGGCAACACGGCCTTCTACCTCTAGATTGTAGAGATTCTTGACTCGATCCCTATACTCTTGGCTTGACCCATTGTTTTATGTCGCAAGAAAGCTTTTCCATCTCTAAAAACAACATCATAGCCTTTGTCCTCCAACATCGCGACTGAGACCAAGTTTTTCTTTAGATCTGAAACATGCATAACATCTTTCAATTTAAATGGTTTACTGACTCCCTCTCAAAGGTAATGATACCAATGTTGGTCGCACTGTATCGTCTATCTTCGCCCATTTCTATATGCATCTAGAGATATTTCTCCTCCAAGTCACTGAAAAGCTCCTTATCTCTCGTCATGTGGAAGGAAGCACCACTATCAAGATGCCACACCGATCCCATTGCGCTTGATACCAAGCATGCGATCAAAGAGAAATCAAGTTCAAATTTTGAGGCAAGGGCCTCACTAGCTGCAGCTCCAGCAACCTTCTTCTTCTGTGGGCAGTTAGTGGCGAGATGCCCATATTCGTGACAGTGAAAACAATTCACTTTGGAGAAATCCAACTTCTTTCCTTTAGACTCAGATTTTGAGTGGAATTTCTTCCCCTTCCCTTTCCTTGCCTTGGCAACCAAAACAAGATCCTCTTCATCATCATGCTTTGATGAAGAGCCATCTCTAGTGTTTCGCCTGAACTCCTCCTGCACTATATCCCACCACAGTCGTTCCCAATCTAGTAGTTTTTCCCATCCGTTGACAGAGTCTTGATAACTGTGCCAACTCTTAGTAAGTCCCAAGAGATCCAAGCTCACCAAATCACCATCGGAAACAGTGATTCCCACACTCACCGGTTCATCCCAACATTGGACAAACTTGTGAGATACTTTGGAATGTTTTCGCCCTTTTCCAGCTTGATCTTTCTGAGTTTATCCTTCAGCGCCAATTTCCTATGGTTGTTGTTGCTTTGGAAAAGATCCGTCAAAGCCTTCCACATATCATATGGATTAGATTTCCCATGAAGGCTTGAGACAATACGGTCTCGTACATGTTCCAACAGAATCCTTCTCATCTTCGCTACTTTCTTTTTACATCTGTTAAGTAATGCAGCATTCGTCGAAGTGGGATTATGAACATCACTGTCGATGAATTCCTTCAAGTCATTATCTTCAAGCACCGCCTCCATCTTGTACTTCCAGGAAATGTATTTTGAGCTGCCCTCGAGTGCATACTCTAGCTGCAAGCCATTGAAATCTATTTCGATGTTTACTCAACTGTCGCACCAAGAAATTCTTGCAGAAAATTTGAATTGTTTCCACCAACACACTCAAATCCTGCTTCAAAATTGCAATCTTTTGTGCTCTGATACCATGTAGAAATTTTAATACAGTTATGTATTGCCTAGATTCTCCTAATCTAACAATTATATGTCATTTTTACATACATAATCACTTCTACTAAAATCTTTGCAGAAATTTAAAACATGATCACCAATTACAAACACATGAAGAAAGATCATTGACACATAACACAGATGTTTATCGGGAAAGTATAAAGCTAAAAACCCCACTATCATATATTGTGCATATATCATGGATCATGAAACAATATCATACAAAAATCTACTCCAAGAGCTCTCAGTACAATATACAATTGTCTCACACTGTCATGCAGATTTTCTGCGTCGCAGCAGCCTACCTCCACTACGTAATCCAAGTTGATTACAAATACCAAATCGATGCAATCATGCCCTCCTTGACTGTGCAATCCTCATGAGCATATCCAATTTTTGTTTGGCTTGCAAGAGTGCAATCCAATATAGTACAACTAATAGTCAATTGTCCCTTTCACCTACCTCTCAACTGGGTCTCCACTAGATCTTATATGCATCTAGTTAACAGTAGTAAATCTTCAGTTGCACGTGAGATCAAACCATGTGAATTAATTTAAGGCGTAGTCTACCTATGCTACGTTTTGGCCTTCCCGGCAACCGATATTTTTAGATTTTCCGGTACTGCCTCCCTAGGCCCCTTGTCGGGGTTCGTCTCCGTTTCATGTCCGTCACCGTTCACCGTGTAGCTCCGTCCTGGAGCACTCACACTCCAACTCCAGCTCCCCATGCAATTCAAACTCCAGCTCACCGCCCAATTCACACGCTAGACTAACAGGACCAGAGCTCACATCTCTCGAATTTCTGCTCACCTCGTCCATCCAGACCATTCGCATGTATAATTGGGATCCATATTTCACATCCCAAATCAATTTCTCTTCTCTTAAAATGAGTTGCTGCTAAATCTGTGTGATGGGAAGCTGCAGAATGGAGTAGTCGAGCGCATCGATCGTAGATCGACAAGGCCTCTGGATTCAAGGTGTCCATCCTCGGAGCCTAGCAAGGCATCGGACAACCCCTTTTCATGCTCATGAAAATGAATCCGCTGGTCTCAATCCTTCACCTCTATGATGTCATCCATATGCTTCACTTAACTGAAGATATCAGCCATATGGGCACCACTGCCGTTGTATGCACAATTTTAAGAAATAGGGCTTTCATATTTACTTCATTTTTAGGTCCTAATTATCACAATTTTTGTGTTTTTTTAGGGGCGTGGAATTGTGGGCAAAGAGTAGCTTGAAGCAACCTTGCAGGAATGGATCTCGTGATCATCTCTGCAGGAATTCCATGGAAACCCAGGATGACTAGGGATGATTTGTTCAATATCAATGCGGGAATCGTCCACACCCTGTGTAAAGGAGTAGCAAGTGTTGTCCCAAGGAAATTGTGAATATTATCAACAATCCTTTTAATTCCATTGTGCCAATTGCAGCAGAGCTTTTTAAAATAGTTGTTACCTATAACCCTCAGTGTTCCATGGGAGTTTAACATTAGATGTTGTAAGAGCAAATACTTTCCTCGTATACAAGCTAAAATTTCTTTTCCACACTTAGTTTTTAGTGGAGTTGGAACCAGCTAATTAGATTAGATTTTCATTCTGGCATTGCTGAGCTTAATAGTGGTTTAGATTTTCTTTCTGGCATTGCTGAGCTTAAGAGTGGTTTTTCACTGTAAATTCTTTTTGGGGTTTTCACAATTTGGATATCTCGCTGACCCTTTTCAAAATTCATAGGAGACATCATAATATCTGGTACTTTGATATCAAAATACATTGTTGGTAATGTAAATGAGAGACCAACTTGATCATTGCATGGTTCTGGTTGAACACGCTGAAATCGTAGGTGTGGATCCAAAGGAGGTTAATGTTCCCGCAGTTGGTGGGTATGCAGGAATCGCCATTCTTCACCTTTTATCTAAAATTTGCCTTTTGAAATCAAAAAAATAATGGATGCTTCTATTTTGTTGGTTTGTTTAATGTTGTATTCAAAAACGATTTCCAGCCTGCTAGGATTCCATGTTTATATGTTATATCATTTCTATGATATGAATTCAAGTTTTTCACTGATATGTTTTTTTTGTTTTTTTGGAACTGAAACAAAATTGTGTGCCAATTATGCCACACAAAACTACTTGAAACAACTTGTAATAATTTACCTCTTGATTTTTCTTTTCCTTTTATTCTTTTTCTATTTTTTTTTTTTTTTTCCAAAATTTATCGAGTGTCTTATTATCCTCTGAGTTTTTAATAATTGTTTCTCCCTGTGTCTTTGAAGACAACTCTGCATTTTGTGTTACTTTGGGGATATTGTTTCATTATTATTTTTGGCTTTTGTTGATTTTTTTGGATAGTTTGTAGTGATTGATATAGTTTACTGTTACATTTTTAACTTTTTCTTTCTTTGTCCATCTTTTAAGTATAAATATTTTCTAGTCTTTTTCTTGATTTTGGCCTTTTTCAGGCCATTCTTTGCTTTATGGTGAGGAGAAATAAATCTGCTCTTTCATTTCCAACAATTGACTTATTTTCTATTTTTTTTTTTTAATCCTTATTTTAAGACTTTCACTAATATATAAAGCAAAAGCAAGAACAGCTTTTTTTTAACAGAAACTAAAGTCTACTATCACCATGCATGCAAATTCTTCATTTTTGAGAGGTCCTTAACAAATCATATTCAAAATGGGGTACAGAGGTTGTTGAGGTAAACATTTATCTGTCATCTATTAATTTGTATAAACTAAAAGGGAATCTATAGTTATAAACATCCACTGGGCAATCCCTTTTTATATGATTTGACTCTTGTTGTTTTATTTAATTCATATTGATTTACGGTGAACCCATGAAAAAAAAAGATAGAAATGTGGTGGGATTTTCTGAATTGTATTTAACATTTATTAAATGTAATGTTTTTCCCATGTAATGTTTTTCCCATAATTTCTATTATGCAATCCTTTTGATTGGTTACTGAGAACACCGCTAAGGATCTATTTGTTGAATCCAGGCATTTGAAGCAAATAAAGTTTTCTTTCATGAAAGAAAAACATATTAATTTCTATACATTTCAATAGGAAATTGCTAACCTCAATGAAATTCCTTATCTTAATACCTTATGATGAAGTAATGTTATCTTTTAAACTCTAAAAAAAATGTTTCCTTGACATCAACCCAATTTCTTCTCATTTACATGTCTTACATACTTATCTTCATGAATGACTTAATTATAATTTGTTCACAAAAATATTATGTGTTTCTCCAAATATATATTTTCCTTTCCATTTTTAGGTCCTATTTCCTTGCAGTGACTACGAATGTTTTCCAAAAAGCTAAGAACTTTAAGAAATATCAGTCTTACCAACGCATGAAAATAGGAAAACCTTTTTTTCTGACCATTATGAGAAAAGGAAATGCAACGTGAATATAATTATTGCAATGCCATAAAGAATTCAAATATCAAGAATAGTGTGATATTCCCGTGTGTGATATTATGTCCACGCCTTTCTAACTAGCCAGTGTGGTTTAACATCAGGAAAAGTGGTTGGTTCTAAAAGTGTCCACATAATATTCTTAGATGTGATTATCACCGAAAGATTTTATATGCATTCAAATATAGTTTGTTGTTGGAATCATAATTTTATATATTATAGGAGTAAAGTCCATTTAGCATATTCTCACACTTTTCCAACAATATTACTTTGATATTATTTCTTAAAATAAAGTACATAAAAATAATATTATTTTGATATTATCTCTTAAAATGAAGTACATAAAAATATAATTTCAGATTATAGTCAGAAAACCATCTCAAATGAAAATACACTTTTAATTATTAAATAAAATTTATGCTCATAATGGAATGATAATTCATATATTATCCACTATTGGAATAATATTTCTAAATAATATAGAGAAAATATTAATTTAGCATATTCTCCCTCTTTTACAAAATTGTTACTTTCAAACCAAATTTATTCTCTTAACTTGAAGTAAAAAAGGATAATTTTGACGTGTGCTCAGAAAACCAACTCCAACAAAAATGCCCTCTAAATTATTAAGTCAAATTTATGCTCATAATGGAATGATAAACATCTATGTATTACATAATATATATATATATATATATATATATATATGAAACTTTGAAGGTTAAATAATAAAAATATCATAATACTACTACTCAAGTCTCCATATTGGGAGTTACAGTTTGACATGGTAACCTTCACTCATCTCAAAACAAAAACAATTTTGAAGATAATAACAAAAAGACATTTAATCTACAATTCTCATCTTGTATTGACTGTTTTAATATCATGTAATTTATGTTGAATTCCCCTTTTTATGAATTATACTTTGACATAGTAATTTTGACTACATCAAACACTAAAATCTATTTTCTTATTATTATTATTATTATTTAAATCATTGTAGTTTTTCAATAAATAATGTTTAATCTCTTTTTACAAATTTCAAATTTCCTAGGGTTAATTTTTTTTTTTAATAATATATATACACTCTCTAACCAAAACAAAACTGAAGTTTCTCTTTATAAGATATATAGACACTGTAGCCCCACATGGTCAAACTTCAAATCTGATTGAGTGCATTGGAATTACCAGTCACTATTATGGATAACAAATGAGCCACTCCCTATCCAAATATTCCAAGGAAAAAGAGAGTATCCCATGAGATTTACTTTAGAAAATGTATATATAGGCACTACAATGTTCATGATAGAGTATCCAATTAAGATACAATAACATAATTGTAGAGTTTTCTTTAATCAATGAATCATGACAACAAACAACAATATCAAAACTAATAATGGTAAAGTTGGTGAATATCTGGTACAATCCACATTGAACATCCACAATCCAAGATAAATGATGTAAACAACAAAATATCACAATTTAGATGATAAGTGACGTAAACAACAAAATATCACAAACAAACAACAATATCAAAACTAATCATGGTAAAGTTGGTGAATATTTGGTACAATCTACATTGAACATGAACAATCCAAGATAACTTACGTAAACAACAAAATATCACAATTTCGATGATAAGTTATGTAAAAAAAAAAATATCACAAAGAAACAACAATATCAAAACTAATAATGGTATGGTAAAGTTGGTGAATATCTAGTACAATCCACATTGAACATCAACAATCCAAGATAACTAATGTAAACAACAAAATATCACAATTTCAATGGTAAGTGATGGAAACAACAAAATATCACAAACAAACAACAATATCAAAACTAATAATGGTAAAGTTGGTGAATATCTGGTACAATCCATATTGAGCATCAACAATCCAAGATAACTGATGTAAACAACAAAATATCACAATTTTCATGATAAGTGATATAAACAACAAAATATCACAATTTGGATGAGTAAAACTAATGGATTCCATGTAGTTATCTTACAATTGTGATATATAAAAAATGAAGCCTAAAAATAAGTAGTACCAATTTCATTTCACAGTGTCCATTATAATTGCATAACAATAATATATTTATTTTCATCAATGTTTCAATTCAACATATTTGTTTGTTGCACCTAAATTGATCCAAGAACAAGGTTCAATGCAAAAGTCGTGTGATTCTAAATCGAAGAGAATAAAATTATATCATCTACTTTGGATCTTTGGATCTCAATAACATGTAGGATAAGCTAAAACAAAAAAACTAAGAAAACCAAACTAACAATCATAAAATTCTTAGTTTGTATAGCTTTAAGACCATACTCCTCACGTCCCAGTATGCAGTTAATATATGAGAGATGAAATTACTTTGCAATGTTTGGTAGTAGTTACTTTCTCAACTTCTCTAACCCAAATTTGCCAAGACAAACACATTCCAAAATTAAGATTCTTCTCCAAATTGAAATGTTGAAAATATATGTAATTATAACAATGTCTGCATATAAATTCATTGTCACTGTTAGTGTAATTCATTGTCACTATTAGTGTTCACTAACTTTTCATCTGCATTAAATTCATTGTCATCGTCAGTGTTCACTAATTTTCCATCTGCATTCAATGGTCCTGGAAGGTAAAATTATCTGATAACAACACAATCCAGTCTTACTTTAGAATAAAAAAATATTCTTAAAAAAGGGTAAAAAATGGTAGTTCACTTACATGTTAGCCTTTTAGTTTATACAAATTAATAGATTCCCTTCTAGTTTATACAAATTAATAGATGACAGATAAACGATTTGTCAAGGACCTCTCAAAAATGAAGAGTTGTCATGGTGATAGTATACTTTAGTTTCTGTTAAAAGAAAATTGGCTTTGCTTTTGCTTTATATATCAGTGAAAGTTTTAAAATAAGGATTAAAAAATAGAAAAGAGCAGATTTATTTCTTCTCAGCTTGAAAAAGACCAAAATCAAGAAAAAAACTGGAAAATATTTATACTTCAGAGATCGAAAAAAAATAAATAAATAAATAAAATAAAAATAAAAATGTAACAGTAAACTATATTAATTATTACAAACTATCCAAAAAAAACCAACAGAAGCCAAAAATAATAATGAAACAATATCCCCAAAATAACACAAAATGCATAGTTGAAAAACTCAGAGGATAATAAGACCCTATAAATTTTGGAAATTTTAAAAAGGAATAGGAAAAGAATAAAGAAGTAAATTATTACATGGATTAGCAAGTTGTTTCAAGTAGCTTTGTGTGGCATAATTGACACACAATTTTGTTTCAGTTCCAAAAAAACCAAAAAAAACATATCAATGAAAGACACGAATTCATATCATAGAAATAATATAACATATAAACATGGAATCCTACATATCCTGCTAGTTGCTAGAAATCATATTTGAATATTACATTAAACAAACCAGCAAAATAGAAACATCCATTATTTTTTTGGTTTCAAAAGGCAAACTTTAGATAAAAGTTGAATATTGGCGATTCTTGCATACCCACCAACCACTGGAACATCAACCTCCTTTGGATCCACACCTACGATTTCAGCGTGTTCAACCAGAGCCATGCAATGCTCAAGTTGGTATCTCATTTACATTACGAACAATGTATTTTGAAATCAAAGTTCCAGAAATTATGATGTCTCCTATGAATTTTGAAAAGGGTCAGCCAGATATCCAAATTGTGAAAACCCCAAAAAAAAATTACAGCGAAAAACCACTCTTAAGCTCAGCAATGCCAGAATGAAGATCTAATATAATTAGTTGGTTCCAACTCCACTAAAAACTAAGTGTGGAAAGGAAAGTTTATGTTGTATACCAGTAAAGTATTTGCTCTTACAACATCTAATGATGAACTCCCATGGAACGCTGAGGGTTATAGGCCACGGCTATTTTAAAAACCTCTGTTGCAATTGGCACGGTGGAATTAACAGGATTGCTGATAATATTCACAATTGCCTTGGGACAACACTTGGTTACTCCTTTGCACAGGGTGCGGACGATTCCCCCATTGATATTGAACAAATCATCCTTAGTCATCCCGGGTTTCCGTGGAATTCCTGCAGAGATGATCACGAGATCCATTCCCACCAAGGTTGCTTCAAGCTACTCTTTGCCCACAAATCCACGCCCCTAAAAAAAACACAAAAATTGTAATAATTAGGACCTAAAAATGAAGTATATACGAAAGCCCTATTTCTTAAAATTGTGCATACAACGGCAGTGGTGCCCATATGGCTGATATCTTCAGTGAAGCCAAGCGTATTGATGACATCATAGAGGTGAAGGATTGAGACCAGCGGATTCATTTGCATAAGCATGAAAAGGGGTTGTTCGATGCCTTGCGAGGCTCCGAGGATGGATACTTTGAATCCAGAGGCCCTACCGATCTACGATCGATGCGCTAGACTTCTCCATTCTGCAGCTTCCCATCACACAGATTTAGCAGCAACTCATTTTAAGCGCAGAGAAATTGATTTGGGATGTTGAATTATGGATCCCAATTATACCTGCGAATGCTCTGGATGGACGAGGTGAGCAGCAATTCGAGAGATGTGAGTTCTGGTCCTGTTAGTCTAGCGCTTGAATTGGGTGGTGAGCTGGAGTTTGAATTGCATGGGGAGCTGGAGTTGGAGTGTGAGTGCTCCAGGACGGAGCTACACGGTGAACAGTGAACGGTGACGGACATGAAACGGAGACCAACCCCGGCAAAGGGACCTAAGGAGGTGGTACCGGAAAATATAAAAATATCGGTGGCCGGGAAGGCCAAAACGTAGCATAGGTAGACTACGCCTTAATTTAATATTTAATTCATTGATCTTTCACTAGTGTCTCTCCAGTTACAACTAGCACAACTGAGTTTAACTCACTTAACTGAGTTAAACTACTTTACAACTCACATAACTACACATCCAACTCTGTTACAACTTCGAATCACTCAGTTACAACTAAGTCCACTTGCTTAAGTGAGTTAAACTACTTTACAACTCACATAACTACACATCCAACTCTGTTACAACTTCGAATCACTCAGTTACAACTAAGTCCACTTGCTTAAGTGAGTTAAACTACTTTACAACTCACATAACTACACATCCAACTCTGTTACAACTTCGAATCACTCAGTTACAACTAAGTCCACTTGCTTATCCCACCAACCAACCTTAAAACTCGAAATTCCTTCAGCTAACTGGTTTTCCACTTCAGTTAACTGATTTCAAGTGCTCCATGAGAATATATTAATATTTATTGTCCAACTATTATTAATGGATAATAATAGTCGACATGCATCTATAAATAGACATGTGATCTATAAATAGACTTCGCACATACATCTAAAAATAAATCATCTATAAATAGAATTTGTTCAACATCTATAAACCGACTTTTACTATAAATAGAATTTGCTCGTCCATTCTAAAAATAGACATACACCTAAAAATAGCCTGTGGGACCCACCTAGTGTAGGTGATTAATTTTCACTGGGATCATCATCTTGTTGAATCTCAACATGTTATCTTTCGCCCAATGAAGTAAAAAAGACTCAATTTGCTTGAGGTTTAGGAAGGTCAAATAATAATCAAGCGTAATTATTATCATTATGGCAAGGTTTAGAAACATCAATAGCAAGACAAATTTGATATTTTATGGTTTTTTTTGTGATTTTATGATTGTCATCTAAAAGATTCACAAAATTAAAGAGGAATACTAACACGATCTCCCTCCGTTGATATATAGAATCAACTTGAAATAGCATAATCAGGTGGTAGACTCTTTGGCTAATCAAGGCGCCACCCTTTAACAAGGTTTGCTCTTCCAAGAAAAAGGAACTCCAATATTAAAATTCATACCAAAATATCACATTTTAGACTTTGTCAGTTTTGGGTTTTCATACTCTGAACCCCGCGAATATGGAGCTCAATTTATCGTGAAGATAGGCACTCGAGGCCAATTAATGGCAATATTAATCAAAGAATCCTAATGCCAAGATTTCGGTAGCTCTCATCTAACGTGGAAGGCATTAGTGGACGTGACAATTGGATTAATAATGTGAGATACAACATGCTCTTGGACAAATGGTAGGAGATCATCATTGCCTTAATAGGCGGACCTACGAACGAGCCTGATTGTAATCCATAAGTTCAGTGGTTGTAATCCACAAACTCTACAGTAGAAGGGTTGATTCATTTATGGTTTATCTTGTCCGGCGATGATGATCCTCCGGGAAAAACGTTGGCTCGTCAGGAGAATGTGGGGACCGTGGTGCGAAGTATGGAAGAAGCTCCTCCTTCTTAGGAAGTATATCGTGTATCTAAGATTCTTTTGGAAACTTTATAAAACAAGTTCTGTAAGAGACATAATTAGTAGATGGCAGGGTAGAAAGGGGTGTCTTAATTTGAAATTTTTGAACTTAGTATTTGAAGATATTACTCAGGATGTAAAGATGCGGGTATGCAAACCAGCTGATTTATATTATATAATCGTTTGTTTTTTTAAATTTTATGAATTTTATGGTAAAAACATTTCAAGTAGTCTCATTATTTGACGTTTTCACTCTTTGTATTTTTAGTCAATTTTGTTTGAAATCCAACAAATATTTGTAATTAACAAAGATTCGTTGGAATTGCAAGTTTAAGCAATGTAACCTACACAATCCAAGTACCCAATAAAATTTTCAAGACAATAAATTTTCAAGGTGATAAGTCCAATTATATATTCAAAAATGCAATTTAAGTAATGAAAAAGTCTAATATATATATATATAGGGATCAAATTTTTCGAGGTGAATTTTTTTTCAAATTTTGCACTTTAAAAGAGGTTTGTACATCATGAGATTTGATCCCTCTTGATGCTTACTAGATTTGTGGTTAAGATAGATCTATGTTAGTTAATATATATCCTAGTATGTGGCTACGTGATTAATGTATTGCCCTTCATTCGAACAAGACTATATTCTATAGTATTGCATTTGTTTGATATTTAATACAATAAAAAGAAAGCATAGAAATTTATTGCATTTTATTTTACGAGGTTTATTGTGCATTCAGATGGACATACATTATCTGATGTTTAAATTGCATTAAATTTAGGAAAAACATTGTGAAATAAAATAAATCAATCCAATATAAAATCAACTTCCTTTGAATTTGAATTTTAGTGGATTCCATATGAAGTTACACACTTCGTTTATATTCATACCTCAAAATCATTCAAACACATTGAAGTCAAGCTTAATACTATTCACATCTATGAAAAATAAATTACATTGATAAATATGGAAAAGGTGCTCATGAGATATTCCAATGAAGTCCCACGTAATCATACATTATTATATGTTTCACTCTATTAATCATAATCATTGGTTCGCTCCCTAGTTCATTCCTCTCATGGAGTCCATTTTAAATGTCTTAAGTGTGTAACATGGTAAAAGAGAAAAATCTAGGTAAGAGAAAATTCATAACATGAAACACTTGCGATATATATATTCCATCATGCACTCTACATACATTGGTTGAATTGCGATATATATATTCCATCATGCACTCACTCTACATACATTGGTTGAATTTGATTGCTATTAGTAACATTCCATCATAGAGAGTAAAAAGTGTTGTCAAGCAAGAATAAATTCAAAAAAGCAAATCTATATTCACAAAACTATTCTATGGGATCCATAATTTTCTTAAAACAAATTTTAGGTTGCAAAAATATGTGATGTGATACAAAATTTCTCTTCTTAGTTTACATTTATGTTTGTAATTATTGTATTTTTACATATTATAATAGATTGTTCTCTCAAGATAAAACTTGATTTCCCATCTCTACCATTCCCCTTCTGTTTCACCTACTCCTTAGGTGCTTTTATTTAACCAATGCCTAAACAAACTAGCGAAATTGAAGCTTATAAATTTTTCACTTCATGCTGCTATAATCCTTAATAGAATTTCAAGTACATTTGCTAATACTTGCAACTTGTTATGTCAAAAGGAATTTCCCTTATAGAAGCATATGTATTCATTTAACTTATGAATTATCCCATATCCATTGATTTTTATTTGATGAACGACAACACATCCCCCATTGCTCTTCCATGTAAGCATATTCTTACTATCAGATGATATATATATATATATATATATATATAACAAATGTATTATTACTTCAAGCTACGTCGATCACATCACATAAATGACAAATGTATTATTACTTCAAGCTACGTCGATCACATCACATAAATGATATTGAGCCCTTTGATGGTTAAACATAATCACCAAGTCTATCATGACTCTAGATCACACATACCATTTGGTTATGGACTCGAGGTTAAGCTTGTTGCAACACCAACAAGATTGGGGTCTCACTCTACCATCAGATGGACTAGAAAGGTCAAATTGAAATCCCTAGGTATAAAGAAAACATCAATGCGAACCTCAAAAACATACTCAGTGGTGGCCCAACATGGGGTAGGAAATTAGTGGAGATACTCCTAATTTGTTTCAAGGTAAGCATCCCACATCATTATAACATTTTCCCCTTTTCATGCTCATCTTAGATGTCATCACCTTGATAGTCTAGCTCAACCAGCTTGATATTTCAAATCCTCGCTCACATGGCTAGGAAACAAAGAAAACCATGATCGTTGCACTTATCACATGTGTATTTCAAATTTGTGTCCATCTCATTAAGGGAATGGGTAAGTTTCTCTTCCAACCATGGAATCCTACTTTATACAGGAAAAGTAAATAGCCTTAAACAATAAGGTCTTCAATAAACATCATATTACAACATATTATTTATATAACACATCGCATTTTCATATGGTGTCATTTGCACTTTGGGGACAATTGCAATTACTAGTTTATTATAATATTCGTTTTTTTGTCACATTTTTATCAATTTATTTAATTAAAATTTATTGAAATTGCAAATTTAAGTTATTCAATCTATAGGTTTTCACATGATTCAAAATTCTCAAAACACTTAATCCATTTATACATTTAAAAAAACACATTTTTAACAATAAAAATTTATCATCTCACTAAAAATTAAATAAAATAAATAAATTAGACTCCTCTCTTTATCAAGTTCTCAAATAAATAATAAAAAATTCACATTAAATAATTTATCATGCGATAAATTATTTAATATTTTATTATGATGGTTATTATAATTTATTATAATTGTTAAGATGTGGAGCTATAGATGAATGGTGTTTCATTTTTATATTTAATCTAGTTGTGTTAAAAAGGAAGGTTAGAAGATGAAACATATTTATATTATTTTTAATTAAATTTTTAGATAGAGAAAATTATATATATTTTTTTCAATTCCAATATGTAATATGTTGAGTTCATAATAAGTATATATTTTTAATGGTTTTAAGTCTGGTTATTTAAAAGTCTCATGAGAATCAAAATATATATATTTTTCATATGAAATATAAAAATATTTCTTCAAAATATATAACAATTGAATTTTAGAAATTTAATTAAATAGTCTCATATATCATATTAAAATTGCATAATTTAAGAAAAATATAAAATTGAATTTATTTAAATATATATCATGTTAAAATTGCATAATTTAAGAAAAATATAAAATTGAAATTATTTAAATTTATATATTGTGTATTGTAATATTTAATTGAGATAAATAATTTAAATGGTTTGACTTGCTATTTTGAAACTATAAAATATAAAGAGGTTATGAAGTTAAATCAATCTAGATCGTTCAAGATTAGGTATACTTTGTTATATGTTGTTGGTATTTATCATAGATCTAATTCATGAAATGTGAAGGAGCATTTGTATGGTTTTTCTATAATATTTGTTTTCTGAAACTGATAAATTTAAATAATTTAATCAATCATATTAAAGTTGTAAGATTTAAAAAGGTAATGAGATTGAATCCATAAACATGCATGTCTTATATTGGTATTGGTGCTATTTATTGTAATTCTCATTCATGAAATGCTAGGAAACATATATAAAATTCTAAAAAATATCCATTAAAAAGTATTAAATGATCTCCTCTAAAGATTTAGCTTAATCACTTAAAACATTTACTCAAAACGTATCATTCATAAAAAAAAAGTTCAAATGCAATCAAATTCTTTAAGGGTACTTGTCATTATTATGCTAAACTAAATGATTAAAGTGTTGCGTATCCAAATTTTCCACATAAGAGGGATTACCCCCGCAATGATCTCTCGACTCATCCAACGAATTATGAACTTCGTTTAATGTAAATATTCCAAAAGATTATAGATATAAAACCTTACCCAAGAACAATTGGTTTTGGAATAACATTCTTATACATCTTTTACATTGTTTTTTTTTTTTCAAATGTACATGTAAATAATTTCATTAAACATTATCATTGAATATATTTATACAATATTTAATATATGCTTTATTTTATTTATAATTTTGCAAATCAAATAATAAACAACATTATCATTATAACAATATTACTTATATGGATAGATGTTTGTATTTTGGAATTGGGGTGCCAAAAGGTAGGAATGTTAATGTTGATGTCTGTTGTTAGGATTCAATATGTTCGAATTGTTTTCATTTTTGTCTTTAGATGAAAATTTTAGATTATAAATGCTATGGTTAATGAATGTTTATTTATAATCAGTCTAAGCGTTGATGCAACACCCTATCTCTTTTATTATGCCAACTTACTTATGGTTTAATTTCCCGTAAAAATTGTGATTACATTAATGCACAATATCCCTGCACATCCATGAAGTAATATTATGGCCATGACCCCTTGCAACTCTCCTAGTATGTATTTTTGTGTGTGTACCTCTTTGTGTATGTTATATATTGTTTCCTTATGGTATCTATTGAAATTGAATTGAATGTTTGTTGACCAACAATTTCCTGACTATTTGTTTACTCTCACAATTTGCAAGATTTTTAATTATTGTGTCATTAGAGATTACTTAGGTTATGATATGTTAAAAACCCATAAAATGGTGGCTTAGAATGACTTGATCATATGGAAGACTACATTTTGGAATGTGAGCAACGATTTCCACTCTATTATCACATTCGATTAAGGATTCACGATAACCATTGAAGCAATGGGGGGCGGGGGAATGCAAGAATAGCAACATAGACAAAGTTAATTACCATGTTTATTGTTAAAGTATTGCAGTCAATTTTGGTGTGGATCCAGGACAAAATATTGATTATTGGGAATAATTGGTTATCATCACTTGATCTCAATAATAAATGTTTTGTTGAAGTTGTTATTTAAAATTGTATTAGTTTTGGTTTATTTGAACTCTTAACATTTGCATGTTTGAACATTACTTCATTTATATCTTTATTGCACTAGATAACCTTGCTTCATTTGTATCTTTATTGCACTAGATAGCTGTTGGAATATTGTCATTGATGGCAAAGGATATGGCAAAGGAAATGGCAAAGGCATGGGCAACGAAGAAGAACAGCAAAGTTGCAGAAAACAACGATCAGCAGAGAAGAACAGAAGACGCAGAGACAGAGTGGGAGAAAAGAGATCAAAGGCGCAACAGAGTTTTGGTGAAAAACAACACGCATTCAAGAAGGATGGGAAAAATGTAAGGATGAATTAATTGTTGATGGGCCGCAGCCAAGTATTGCAGAGGAGAATTAATTTTTTTGTTATGGGCGAAGTCTTTTTGCAAAAGGAATGAAGACATTCGTAGTTCCAGACTATGGAGGAGCAGAGTTTATTTAAAGATAGTTGTTTCGGGTTTTAAAGCCCTCAACAACCAATATGAAGAAAATTGAATAAAACATCCAAAGACTTTAAATCTTTGAAAGTGGCAGGACAAGTGGTCCCTACCACTTGAGCGCAAATCGCAAAGCGCAGTTTTGAAGTTTCAAGTGTCTTGATGATATAGATTATTTGCGATGTGCGATCATCGCGCCATCGCACGATTGCAACATCGAAATGTTGCAAAATCACCCTCTGCCCAAACCAGAGTTTGTTGCGATATGCGATCATCGCATATCGCACAAATGCATGGAAAATATATGTGCGCGCCGATTGAATGGTGCGATATGCGATCATCGCAATATCGCATATTTTGTATTTTCACCATATGTTTCCACCGGTTGTAAGCTGCGATGCGATGTCGCGCCATTGCATATCGTACATCGCAAATGGCTGACTGCGATGTGGGCCTGGGGTCAAAGAATGAAATCCAGTTTGTTTGAAGATTGAAGTCTGGATTAAAAAGTTCATTGAAATTTGATTAAAAGTAATGTTACGGGGACAGTGTAAAGATTTAAAACAACCGGAAGGGGTGCCCCCGCAGTTGACCAGGAAATCAAGCGCTGACCATAAATCAACGGTGGAGAATGACTACGGGAGCACTGCATGCCAAATCAGCATCAACCGTTTGGTGCCTCCGCAGGAACCCACAGAGGGGATTCGCAAATATATTTTATATTGGGTCATGCCGAGATTGAATATTATTGAAGGGGCCGAAAGGTTTTGTGGATATATATATTACTGCTGAGTCAGCGGCACGTTAATGTTTATTAACCTTGAAATAATATTATATGGCGGAGATAAAAGACTACCTTTGGGACGATTCATGCATGGAAGAACGAAGGTTGGGGTTTTCAATTTAAATTGGCTCGATTTTTAATACGCTGGATTATCTATTGTGACCCTATCCAAGAATACCTTTAGCCGTTCGTGGTTTTGACTCATGGTTTTACTAAAGGCGACATATATATAAAGTGATGAGAATTATGAAGAAGGAGGGTGTGAGAAAGGGTTGATAATAAAACGAATCTCCTTTGGAGATATCTGTATGAATAAACCCTTGATATATCTGAATTGATGGTGCACCTGTAAATACGATGATCAGATCGATTAACGCAATTATGAAGAACATGTGCATGCATAAGGGTGATGAATGAATTAAGCTCTTAAAGGAATGTTTGGGTGGGCAAACTCTGTTCTCAACAGAAAAATCTGAATGAACCTCTGGTCTTGAACGACAGACGAAGAAATGATGAAGAGCTAGCGCATGACTGCTGAAGAAAACATATGAATCCAGTGAGTCTGAGGGTTGAAGCCTTCATTTTGGAAGTAGAAGTTTTCTGCCAGTAGAAACTGGTGTTATGTTCAGGGGGTTGAAGCTCCCTTCCAGGAAAGGCTGGTAAATGAGAGAAGGTTGTAGCCTTCTGCAAGTGGGTGCTTGCGTGCTGGTATGAGTCTGCACCAGCATATATTGTAAAAGGTTTTCTCTATAATAAAATATTGAAGACTGAGATTACAGCAGCGGTGGTTTTCTCCCAAATTGGGTTTCCACCTTAAATCCTGGTGTCCATATGTGTTGTTCATGGTTAATGGTTTGTTCTGTTATTTCTATTCATGCTTAATGCTTATCTGATGCAATTCTCTAAGTAAAGACATAATAAGATATCTGGACATACATGTTGAATGCAGTACTGTAACATATTTTTTTGAGAAAGGAAAGAAATATTTTTCAACCTTAAATACTAATTCACCCCCCCCCCTCAGTATTATTCCCAACAATATCATTGCTTCATTTGTATCTTTATTACATTGGATAACATTGTTTCTTTCATATCTTTATTACATCATTGAGATTGTGGGATTGTTTCATGGGTTATTGAGACAAGCACAACCACATTAATATCCTTATATATTTATATCTTTATCACTTCATTTATACTAACACAAACACATTAATAAAAGTGGTTGATATATGTCACTGGGCGTCTTTAGTTTCTGAAGGGTAGAGAATAACCCCTATGGGTATATATCAACTACTTACTTATTAATATGGTGGTTATGCTAGTGCATATTAGGGACAAGAGGAAGAGAGGAAAGTCAAAGTTGGAAGTTGGAAAAGAGTGGGAATCCATACTATGTGTTGGAAAACAACCATGAAAGTTCGGAATCACAATAAGAACAAGGTTGCCATGGCTATGAGGAGTCTGGTTTAGAATTGTCCCAATAACATGTTTAAATGTTGATATGACAACTCTATTTATAGTTAGATTTCCTAGAGCTCCGCTATCATTGTTCGATCTGTGTTGGATCTTTGGAGGGGATGGATATTGTAAGAGGGATTGAAGTGCATAGAAGAAAATCACATCACTTAGGTTGTAAAAGTTGATGGGGAAGAGACACGGGTGGTTAGATTGTTATAAGAGTCATGTCACTATGAATTTATTAGGTGTTGGGCTATCTTTGTGGATTTTAGGCAACCATAGGAGTTTTTTTATTTGCATTACTTGTAGATCCTGCTTAGGAATGGTATGTTGCTGAGAGGAACAGTGCAAAAATTCCTATTGTTGGGTGGAACGTCTAACATATGCAGTCGTTTGTGTATTAATTCATAAAGATAACTATTATGATCATTATTCTTATATAATGGGTTAATGCTATGTTTGATTATTGCATTTATTATATGTTTTCTGTGTGTAAATGTTGTTATGTTTGAGGAACATTTTTATTTTTTATAATTTGAGTTTAATGGTAGTTGTGTGAGCCTATATGTCATGCTAAACACATTCATTTTAAATTGGTATTAGAGTATGTTGATTTTATTTATTAATAATAATTCCAAGTACATGTGTCCCCAATAGAGCACCAAGGGTGTTGGGCACATCAAACCTACAACTCTAGCAAGAAGTGCATATAGATTCCCAAGTCCTAGCTAAATCATGTTGGATTTTCACACACACCTCATTGGGAATTGATCACGGGGACTAACTTCCACTCTGGGATCCTCCCTGGGACCACTCAAAAGGTAATGATAATGGTTTGGAATTTTACTAAAGCCTTTAGGTTTTGGTGTAATGGAAAACCTCAGCATGGTATCAGAGCCTTGGCACAGGTTCGATTCCCTAATTTTTGTTTGAGGGGGGTGTTGGATTTTTAGAGACTCACCTCCTTGGGAATCGATCACATGGACTAATTGTCTCTCTCGAATCCACCCTGAGACCACTCAAAGTTTAATGATAATGATTTGAAAGTTTACTAAAGCCCGAAATTTTTGGTGTAACAGAAAACCTTAACAAATCATTAGGGAGTCAAGGAAAAATAACATATTGCAAGATAATGATTATATTTTTTTTGTATCCTAGAGGAACCCAATATCCCTCTGGATACGTAGTTAATAGTAAACCTCTGGCGATCTGTCCTCCTCTTCGTAAACCGGGTCACAACCGTGGGTATTTGAACCTTAGATCTCTCATTTTTCTCAAGACTTACATTACTTCAATGACTAGTTGAGCTGCCCCCTGAGACTTCAAGATAACGATAGTATTAAAGATATCATTACATCTAAATTTAAAGATAAATTATGGTGCAGTTAATAATTCGGGGATAAAATCAAATTAATATATTATAAGGAGGTGATCAACTATAATCTAGAAGATCAAAGGTATTTATTATTTTTATTAATATAAAGAAGAAAATCAACATCGTTAAAGTAAAAATAAATTCTCATCCCCTCCACAGTAACACTGGGTGTTGGACACTTGCCAAAACATTGTGGGTTGAAAGAATCTATGATCGTTGTGACACAAGAAAGTTGAATATGAAAATCACTTTCTCTTATAATTTCATAAGCATACCCAAATTAGATTTTAGTTTTAAAATATTTGTCATGGTACCAACCTTCCTAACCTTCTAACTCATCAAAATTGTTTTGATCTTGAAACATTTCTCTTAATGTTTTTTAAGAATGTAAATAAAATTCTAAAGAATAATCTCTTACTTTTCTGGAGATTAAACAAACTAAATTTGATTCCAATGAACATTAACTACCATCAATTCTACACTGGATGCGGTTGCCTCCAACTAATTGTGATGGGACTCGAGTCCCTCGTCGCCTCCCGAGGCAGAACCACTGTGCAGGCCATATGGCCTCCCACGCTCGTAATTACTGTGGCATTCAATTCGCCACCCCTCGCCATATCAACTACAGGTTCTGGAACCGACTTTGCAGGAGGCTCTTCATCTATTTCATTTCGGCTCTTGACATGGATCGGGATTTTATGCTTGGCGACTACCCTGTTTGCTCTGCCGCGGTGTTTCACTGTGTTTCTTGCCCGTCGACTTGCTCGATACCCAGTGTTCGAACACATACTGGCAGAAGGTGTGAACTGGTATGCTGCTTGGAAACCACTCCAGATTTCTATTACTCGCATAGTCATTTCTGTTCTACCAATTCGCAGTATTGCTCCAGAGATACTATGCATTCTCTGCCTCCTTGCCCGCTTCATTTTCCTTCCTCCGCCATGCCTCGTTTACGCCAGCGCATGCGCTGTCGACGGGGCTCCTGTCGGGGCAGAGCTCATCGCTCTTCGTCACCCCTAGCCTCTGACTATTCCTCGGATGATTCCCTGGCCTCCAGAGGCCGCAGAGGCAGACCTCGTGGCCCTCCCTCTGCACCTCCCTCTAAGCCTCCAGTTCACCCTCCTGAAGCTCCCTCCGCCCCTCACCCACACTCCTCTTCTTCCCGCCGCCAGACTTCCCAACGTGCTGAGTTCACCTTCCAATGCACATTCGATCGTCCGGTACTCAAAGCCTTTGTTATGGTTTCAGTTTGCGAAGAATCCTTTCATTTGATGTGTCCTCCGCCTACTGCTCCTGGGCCATCAGTCTCTCTCCAGGGCCCCTCTGTTCCCAGCCCTGTTCCTGCTGACTTGGCCCAGTTAAATCCTATCCCGAACGTTTCTCTACAGGTTCAGAGTGTGGATCACGAGGACAAAGGCAATGTGCCACCTTCCGCGGAGGACGAGAGGAACATCGACGAATGGGGCTGCAGAATCGTTGAAGAACCACCCTCAGACACCGATGCTCAGTAATCAGAAGACACCTCAGAGGTTTTGGTTTACCAGGTTCAAAGTCTGCATGCTCTTTCTGGTTGTTTTGTGGTCTTATCCTCTGCTTGCAGAGCGGCATGTTATTTTTTTAGTTTTTTTGACAAACTATTGGGATGTAATGCCGGTTTCCCTCACAAGGGCGGTGAATTTTAAACTTTTGGGACTGGTTTCCCCACGGAGGGCGGTCCAAACCATGATATTTCCAGGCAGTCACGCCCTGTGCTCAGGCTTCCTTAGCTAGGACAGTGGCAGCTCTGTATCATTATGTTAATTATTAATAGAATTAGTGCTAATTACAAAAAAAAAAAACTACCATCAATTCTACCACCCAATATGAGAGCGATGTGTGATTCCAATGGAATATATAACCCTATATCGGTGATTCCAATACTAGTATATATTGGGTTATAGATTCCAATGGTCACTATTTTTGTTAAAATAATCTCTAAAGCAATGTGGGGTAAAAAAAAAAAAAATGAATATGTATGTTTAGCTAGTTGTAATTAAAAGCATTATAAAACATCAATAATCGCAACCTCACTATGGTAAGTGGATTTGTTGTTGATATTACAACGCACTGTGGTAAAAATATTTCACTCACTCTCACTCATTAATAAAATATTTCAATGTTCATATGAAGTAATATAATTTCATATCAAGTTTAAAAAGAATTAAAGTAATTAGAAGTAAAAAAAGGTAAGAGTAAGATGTTTAAACCTTATAGATCTATGTTAACATATATATATATATATATATATATATATATATATATATATATATATATAAACATTTTATTTGAATAAACTATTTGAAGATCTATGTTTATGTTTATGTTTGTTTATACATACATACATACATATATATATATATATATATATATATATATATATATATATATATAATATGCTAAAGAAAATAATTTAATATTATATATAATAAAATATTCAATGTTCAAAGAAGAAAGTAATAGGAAGATAAGAAATAAAATAAAAAATATTAAGCACTTGCTAATAAAAATAATAAGAGAGAAATATGTAATTAATTCGATTTTTAATATAAAATTAATATGTAACATTTAAAATATTCACAATAATAAAAAAGTTCAATTATGATTGATGTATACTTAAAAATATATTAATAACAAAAATACTATTTTAATGTGGACAATTTAATCCATAGATAAAATATCTCAATACAGATGTGAGGTAATAAATATATATATATAAGGTTTTTTTGGATCAATATTTTCTTTAAAATTCAATAAAGATTTTTTGAACTTACAACATTAAAGATTATACATGGTAAATTTAGGAAAAAAAAAAAACCATTACAAATTCATAAAAATATATCAAAAGATTAAAAAAATCCACTTTTTTATTTATAAATTTTACACAATAAAAAAATATTTACACTTGAAAATATTTGATGCATGCTAAATCTATACTTAAACGGATATAAAATAATGGTAATGCATTAAATCTTATTAAAATAAAATAACACCACTCATGATCCAAATCCAAATTGGTTATTTACCCTTAAAGAGTCCAATTATTAAAATAAAATAACACCACTCATGATCCAAATCCAAATTGGTTATTTACCTTTAAAGAGTCCAATGAAGCTATCATAAAAATCAAACCCTCATATTGTATTCTTAGCATTCCAAAACAACATGTTCAAATGGGGTAAAATACATTTCTATTAAGTTTCCTCCTCTCGGAGGTATGCTGGATTGAGATACATTTTTTGGACTTTCTCTAGGTTCCCTAATTTTGCGGACATTGACAAAGGGCAGATGTTGACTTTTTTTGTCTTTGCGTCATTAGTAAAAAATTAATAAAGTCCCGTAAAATTCTCTCCTTGATAGAGAATTTTGAAAACACAATGTTCCCTTAATTATAATAAAGCTAGTTAATAGTGTCACGATGTTTTTCCAACATAAATTTAATAGTAAATATGATTATATTAGTGTTAACTCACCATATCCTATCAAATTAGTGTTATTAGTCTTACTACGGCAGTCAATCTTCATATTATGAAGGATTAGATAAAATTGTAAGATTTAGAGTTTGAATATGGGTGAGTGTTTATTTTGCCAAACAAATGTAAATTTGATAATCACTTTAAAAGTTTGGTGTGTTTCTACATCTTAGTCTTCAAATTATTTGGGGATTGGAACTCCGCTTTGGCCACACGAGCGCTTAGCATAATTGAATTTTTGTCCAATGAATTTAGAACAAATGACGATTACACCACAAAATACCTTAACAAAAAACTGTGTGACCATCTACTCTACTCTATGTGCAAGATAGTTAATGTTATCTTAATAAATATTTTCCAAATAATTAACATTACTAAGAACAATCATCTTTAATCATTGGAGCATTCTCTTCCGCTTTAATACAATCCCTTCATATATGATAATATATCCTCGATATTATAAAAAATATGCACTAAGCCAAGCTCTCACTATTATCATTTTCACATTAAAAATGCTTTTGGATATAGTGTCAATCAATAAACATGTTTGGGTTCTTCACAAGTTAATTAGAGTATAAATCAATACATGTATTTGAGTTCTTTACAAGTTAATTATAAAGGAGTAGTTTTTAAGTAAGACTTTTTTCTTTTCTTCTTTTTTCTTTTCCTTTCTTTCTTTCTTTCTTTTTTCTTTTTTTTCTTTTTCTTTTTCTTTTTTTTTCTTCTTTTCTTTTCTTTTCTTTTTTTCTTTTTCTTTCTTTCTTTCTTTTTTTTTCTCTTTTTCTTTTTCTTTTTCTTTTCTTTTTCCTTTTCTTTTTTTTCTTTTTTTCTTTTTTCTTTTTTTCTTTTTCCTTTTTTTTTTCTTTTTTTCAGCCAGAAAAATACTTCTGGTTTATATAGTGTACCAAGGCACAGTCTAAGTTTTCAAAAAGTTCCTTATACATAATCCACTTCATACAAAAGTTCAAAAACGTCTCTATTCTAGAGAAATGTTCTTCATTTGATCCTGCTTTTCAAAGAACAACTTAACAAAATTTATCAAATGTCAGAAATTAAGATCATCTTGTCTTATAGATTTCTATTAAAAACAGAACGGAGAATATATCTTAACTAAAAATTACTTTTCCTTCCGCTCTGATACCAGATATGTTATAGAGCTCGTAAAACATCTCCCCGAATCTCCCATTCAGTCCTCTTTTTGACAGCTGATCTGCTTCAGTATTTTTCTGTCTGAACACGTGACTGAAGTTGATTGTAGTGAAGGATCTCTTTAAGCCTTTAATCCTGTCTATCCAATGCAAGAGAGCTCCAAGCTTGAGGTTTGTACCTTTATTCAGGTGGTCAATGATGACCTTCGAATCACCAAACACCCAAAGCTCCTCCACATATAAATGGGTGGAAAACCATAAAAGACCTCATAGTGCTATAGTTTCAGCTCGCATATTAGTACCTCTGCCTCCATTCCATAATATTTTATAGTGAAAATCAGGCGAAAGCATTAACCATGCTCCACAACCACAATTTTGGGGTTCTGAAGCCCCATCAAAAAATCCAGCCAGGTAAATCTTTTCCACTGGTCTCATCTTTATTGATAAATCTCTAGAAGGTCTATGACTAATTTTCAAATTCTCTAGTGAGCTACAAACCATAGAACAAATATCTTGCGGAGTACAAACTTTATCTTCAAATATGTTCCTGTTTCTCGCTCTCCAAATGAACCAGTGCACCAATATAGGAGTCGCTCTCAACTTTTCCCTTTATCAGACTAGCACCTGAAGCAATCAATTGTAGAACTATAATCCGGGATTGACAAAACAAGGTGAGAACACAAAGATTGATATACCTCATTCACAAAATAGCAACAGTAAAACATATGAATATTATCTTCTTATTGTGGCTAAACCTTGATTTTTTTTTGTTTAAACTGATTTTTTTACTAAATATATGGATTCAACGCTCTCGAAAACCTTTGGGGCATTTTGATTGTAAAAGGTTCACCCATCAAACTTATTATTTCAATGAATGTCTATTGAATTCTATATAAATTAAATTGGAAATTAAACTAGAAAACTTTTCAAAAAGTCACATTACTACTCAAATTATAATAAAATTTATTTTTTAAAATAAATATTAAAATTGTCAGGCCAATTTTATCTAGTGAAGAGGAGGAGCTGCGCTGTGAACGTGACCTAGCTGTGCCAACATCGCTCTTTTCTCTCTGGGTTCAACTCCAATGGAGGTCGGCAGGGGTGTCGAACCTGCCCCTCCCTTGCCCGAACTGATAGCATTCAAGAAGCTCATCGCTGATCCTCACAAAAGACCAATATTTGAGGCACAACAGAAGTTCGTTAAAAAGTTGTATTTCATCCCAATCATTGAACTGCCAATAGCAGAGACTTGCAGATCCGCAGTCAATCTAGAAGACAGAGGGCTCATTGGACAATTTACCAGGCTCTGGCCCTCTCCCAAATCCGTTGAAGCTTGGGTGCAGAGAAACTGGACGCCACTTGTTTCTGAAGGAATCAAGAGCCATTTTGTTGGAAAAGGATTCTATGTGTTTGTGTTTGAAAGCTCGGACGACAAAAACCTCATTTTCAAAAATGATCCTTACCTCATGGGGCCTCAGGGTTTATAGTTGAACAAATGGACCCCTGACTTTGACCCAGCCCAGGACGTTCCGTCTGCTGTTCCAATCTGGGTCCGTCTACCTCATCTCCCTCTTCATTGCTGGAATCAAAAATCTCTACAGGCTATCGGCAACTCGCTTGGAAGGTATATCAATCAAGCTGTTCGAAAAGATCAATACTCCTGTGCACGGATCTGTGTGGAGGTTGATCTGGAGGAAGGGTTACCAGAGGCAATCAAACTTACAGCAGCCGAATGGTCGCACATCCAGAAGCTAGATTATGAGCAGTTACCCTTCAAATGTCGGCACTGTCACGGATATGGTCACTTCGCAAGACACTGCAAACAAAAGGAAGGAGAGGAGAGCGAGAACGCGAAAGCAGAACAATGGACCACAGTGTAGAAAGCAGGGACAGCAAAACCCAAAACCAAAAGAATTCCAAAGGGAAATAACCCCGAACCAAAGGGGAAAGAACAAAAAGATGGGACCTCCATCCCCACCTCGAAATCAAGAGATCAAAATGCAGAGTCCAGCAAGGCCATAGAAAATCTGGAAGAAAACAGGAACAACATCCCCACCTCGAAATCAGGAGATCAAAATGAAGAGTCCAGCAAGGGCATAGAATCTCCAGAAGCAAACAGGAACAGCAGCAATCAATCAAGATCCTCCCCTATCGAGAAAGGAGGAGTGGAGCAAGGGAAAACCCCCGAAGTAGCTCCCTCTCCCTCATACGCCGATGCAGCAAGAAAGAAAGTGTATGAATCACCAAGCTCCTCGGAAGACGAGATCATAGAAAGGCCTGCCAAAAGAGCAGGAATAAAGTCTCGCAGAGAAGTGAGGGAGGAAGAAGCGGAAAGACAAAAGACTCAAGGAAGCCAACCCACTATAGAAATGTCAATTAGGAGAAACACAAGGACAAGGCCACCAAAAGGTGGAGGTCCATCTTCCCCGAACAGTAAGTAATGAGAATAGTCTCTTGGAATTGCAGAGGGCTCGAGAATCCTATGAAAATAGAAGCGGTCAAAGATCTTATGAAAGCGGAACCTACAGACATCCTAATGCTCCAAGAGACAAAAATTGAAGGGGAAGCCCTTCTTGAGATCAACAAAAAGAAATGGCAGAAGAACACAGGAAAATCAATAAGCGTAAGAGGCTCCTCGGGTGGAATAGCAACCCTATGGAAGGAAGATCACTTCAGGCTCGTCAATTCACACAACACACAACATTGGTGTTTCACTGAGCTGAAGCATATATCAAGTAAGTTAACCATTGCACTATTCAATTTATATGTACCGGTATTGTATTCTGAAAAGAAAGACTGTTGGAAAACATTAAATGAGTTTTTGCAACTGAATTCTCCAAACAATATAATCATAGCTGGAGATCTAAATTTAGTAATGAATGAAAAAGAAAAGAGAGGGGGCAGGAACAGCAAGGATCGGATGATCCAGGTAGTAGAAGACATGATACAACAATGGGATCTATTGGACTTTAAACCAAGAAAAGGGCTCTATACCTGGACAAATAACAAGACAAGGGAAGACCATATATCTGCCAGACTGGACAGGTTCTTGGTCCAAAGCACAATGTTGTTGGAACGAAAGCTCATCTCATCGGCCATCCTTCCAAAGCTCACCTCAGATCATAAGCCCATCCAGCTATTGCTTGAGGAGGAAGAGAATTTGGGGCCAATCCCATTCAGATTTAGCCCTCTGTGGAATGGAAAGAGCGGCTTTGAAGAGACGGTCTGAATGGCATGGAACACCTCAGTTAATGGCTCTCCCAAATATGTATGGGAAAAAAAATTAAAATTAACAAAAAAGGCACTCAAGGAATGGAGTAAACTTCCAACAAATACACCCAAAGACCAAAGAATCGAGGCAGTGCAACATTTGGAAATACTGCAAAGTGCAATGGACACAATTGATATAAACCAAACAGAATTAGAAAAGGAGCAAGTTGCTCAATGCAAAACATTCCTCTCCTTCAGAAATGAAGAAGAGTATTGGAGACTAAAGTCCCAGAGTCTTTGGCTGGAAGCTGGAGATAGGAACACATCATACTTTCATCGACAATGTAGAGCTAGACTCTCCAGGAATCACATCTCAAAGATCACTTCCTCTGATGGGAGACTTTGCAAAGGAATAGAACAGATTAAAAATGCTACAGTATTACATTTCCATCATCTTTACAACAAAGAGAAAGAGGACTGTGAAGAAGATAAAAAATAATTCCTGAAGAACATTCCGGCATTGGTCACCACAGAGGACAATACAGCATTATTGAAGCAAACAAATGAAGAAGAAATCAGCAATATAATTTGGTCCATGAATCCAAACAAAGCCCCTGGGCCAGATGGGTTCACTATTCACTTCTACAGGATATGTTGGGATATAATAAAAACAGATCTAATTAAAATGATAAAAGTATTCTTGAAGAAAGAAAAAATGGGGGGTAGCACCAACTCAACCTTCCTCGCTTTAATCCCAAAAGAGACAAACCCCTCCTCCTTTGATAGGTTCAGACCAATCTCTTTGTGCAACACCTCATATAAAATTATTGCAAAACTTCTTGCAAACATAATAAAGCCACTGCTGAGCAAACTCATATCAGATTCGCAAGGGGGTTTCGTCAATGGGAGACATATCCTGGACAATGTAATCCAAGTCCAGGAAGTCATGCATTCCAGCAATCTCAGAAAAATGAAAGTTATGTTGATCAAGTTAGACATGGCTAATGCCTTTGACAGAGTCTAGTTATCCTATCTATATCAAGTTCTAATCTCCTTTGGATTTGATCAAGAGTTTGTTAATCTGATCCAAGCATGCACCAGTAATCCATGGATTGCACCTTTGGTAAATGGGAGGCCAGCTGATTTCTTCCAAGCCACGAGGGGGTTGAGACAAGGATGTCCCCTTTCTCCTTTCCTCTACATCTTAATGGCGGACACGTTGAGCAGAAAGCTGGAGCTTGATATGATAACAGGAACAGCCCCAGGTTTAAAAATAGAAAAGGACCTTAAAGCAACAAACCATGCACTATTCGCGGATGACTCCCTCATGCTGGGTGAAGCTTCATCTAGAATAGGATTTGCATTCAAAAATACTCTTCATGCATATTGCAAAGCATCTGGAGCTCTAATCAGTGAAAGGAAAAGTGCAGTTTATAGCTGGAATATAGAGGAGGAAGAAACTCAAAGCATAGCAAACAACTTGGGGTTTAATGGATACGCAAAATGAGAAAAAATCAACTATCTTGGACTTCCACTAACACTGGGCACAAACAGAGTCAATCTGTGGGAAGGAGTAATTACAAAAATCAGAGGTAAAATCGCTGCATGGGGTGGTCAATGGCTAACTCATGGTGGCAAATTAACCCTTATAAAATCAGTGTTGTCATCTATGCCAATTTATCAAGCGTCATACCTAATGGCTCCCAAGTCGATTTCGGGTCAGATTAATAAAATCATTAGGGATTTTCTGTGGCAAGGAGGTAAAGGAAATCAGAGGAAATTTCATCTGGTGAAATGGGAGATAACAAAGCAAACTTTGAAGGAAGGAGGCCTTCAAATTCGAGATCCGGCCTCTGCCAACTTATCTCTGGATGCAAAATACTTTGGAAACTTCACAACAACCCCAATCATCCCGTCAGCACAGCTCTGAGGCATAAATACCTCCCAAATGCAAATCTAAGAAACTTGCAGAATGCAAACAGCAAAAAGAGCTCGCTGTTATGGCAGTTATGTACTAAAGGGCAGAGTTTTTTCACCCGGAATTTATATCGTATCCCAGGGAATGGGAAACGCGTCAAGCTGCTGACTGATAGTATAATGGGACATTAGCCATTAGCCACACAAGACAGTCTGCATGAGATATGTGAGTATTTAGAAAACAGAGGGGACAAGACGCTCTACGATCAAAGTGGAACGATTCTGGGCTCTGGATTGATTGGGAATTCAGAGACATCCCAGCTCACTTATTGCATCAATCAGAAATTCTCAAATAGGAACTTCGTGAGGCTGCCCCAGTGCATAAATCAAAAAAGGATAAATGGGGATGGGGACCTACAGGAGCATACACCTCATCCAAAGGATATGAATTGATGCAAACACACAAAGACCGAATTCAACCAGCAAAATTTTGGAAAGAGGTATGGGATCCAATGGCGTTGCCCAAGGTAAACTTCTTCTTCTGGAATCTAATGCATAGAAAGATCCTGACCGATGAAAACCTTATGAAAAGAAACATTGTAGGTCCGCATAGGTGCACACTTTGCAAAGAAGCCATGGAAACCATGGATCATTTATTTTTTGAATGTCCATATGCCAACAAAGTTTGGTCCCATACTCGTCAAGGATTAAAGGCTGTAATCCCCACTAAAACTTCAGTTGTGGAATTATTCCTCTCATGGAAAGAGTGATATCCGTCGCTCTCCCTAAACTCATCATGGGCCAGAATCTGGATCACTCTCCCCAAGCTAGTGTGTTGGAAGCTATGGCTAGCTAGAAATGAGCAGATATTTAACAATGTAACTTGGACCCCCAACATGGTAGCAGCAAAAGCAAAAGGACTTCTTCTAGAAATTTCGAATTCTCATAAAATCAAAGAGGACAATTCGATGTAGCAAGAGGAAAAGAATTGGCTAGGCATTCAAGCATTCATCCAACAGATACACAGCACAAAAAATCCCCTCAGAAATCCCAAGTGGAGGCTAAGAGAAAAGGATGAAGCTTTTTAGAATTGGTGGAGGAAGCAAGGAATAACAACAACTTTTTTTGACGGTGCCTCTAAAGGCAACCCTGGGACAGCAGGAGCTGGAGGACTCATATACTCTTCTGATGGAGGCATCATAGAAACTTTCAGCTAGGGTCTAGGACAACGAACTAACAATCAAGCAGAAATCCTTAGCCTGTTAAAAGTTTGCCAAATATCCAAAGATAGAGGACATCGGAAGCTACAAGCATTCGGAGACTCAGAAATCCTGATCAAAATAATACATACGCAAGGCCAATTCAATGAAGCTGGTTTAAACAAGAATATGCAAAGGCTGAGATACCTCCTCCAAGACTTCACTTCCTTCAAATGCTATCACATTCTCAGAGAATCAAACAAAGAGGCAGACTTCTATGCCAACAAAGGCTGCCTCTTGGCCCAAGGAGATCTAAGCACAAATGGCGGAGATCCAGAAACAATCTGTATACCATGAAATTCGAAAATTGCTAGAAACAGAAAATGTAAAAGAATTGCACTGAAAGATGTAAGGCTACGACCATTCAGAGTTCCCTACTAATAAAATCCATACCCGTTTCAGTTAAAATAAATATTAAAATTATATTAATACAAATAAAATAATTAAATTTGTTTTTCAAAATAAATATTAAAATTATAATAATACACCCCAGATGTGGGTGATTAGACATGCTTCGTTGGAAGGCCACATCGCTTCTCTGCAGTCAGGCAGTTGGCCTCACCACGAGGTTACAACTGCCTCTGATGCGAGAGCCATAAATATTCCTTGCTAGTTTCCGGCCTCATTCATTCCTTAGCATTCAATTTGGTGTACTGCGCATTCAATCCTGCCTCGTCTGTAACGCAGAATTCACTGGCCTTTTATGGGCAATGGAGTCGACTCCTTCCCGCATTCATCCCACTCCTCCCTTCGTTTTTCTCTCAAGCTTGCTCTGCAAGCTCTTGCACTCTGCTTTTCTTGTTCCCACTATGCTTATGCTCTTCACGTTGTTGTTCGTATGCCCACTGCTCATCTATTTCACATTGTTGCTCATCCTCCTCCCTCTGCTCATTCAGTCCTTCCTTTGCATCCCCAGCATTCCACTGAAGTTATGCCTCGTCGCCACCGTATGCGCTGTCGTAGGGGTGGAAGCAGAGGTTCTACCTCTCGCCCTCTAATTACGACCATGTTGAGCGCGCAATGGCCTTCTCGGTGACCATGCAAATTCCATATGTCTCTGACCCCCAATTTCTCTTAGCCCATCTCTCAATTCGAATTCTGGAGACTTAGCAATGCAATTCTGGCTCTGGTTCTAGGAAGAGGCCACAAAATTCCACTCTCTCTCGTTCATCCTCCCCACTACCTAGGAAAATGGTGGCTCTTCCTATCAAAAGCATGGAGGAAACCTCTGATAGTGGGGGTAGCAGCTCTACTGAAGGCACCAGGCAACCTGACGATGCAGAAGACATAGGCACTCGCTCCACCTCCACTCCAAAGCTGGCTCCTCATATCTCCAAGAAGGAGGACGGCCTCTCTGATTACGGGTGCTACATTGTGGAAGAACCTCCTCGTATGCAGCACCATGACGCAAATGACTAGCATTTGTAGAGTCATGGCTCTTCTTTCTCCAGTATTTTCATGCCTTTCTATAGTTTCTATGTTTACTTTTCCTCTGCACAGCAAACTTAGTTTTTTGGATATTCTGTTAATAGTTGGTTTCCCCCCAAGGCGCAGCGCCATTTTTGAATTTTTAAATCATTTCCTTACAACCAGGGTTGGCTAATTCATCAACCCCGGTCACGAAGCTTGAATGTATTATTTTTTGTACCATATAATAGAAATTAGCCTTATACAGAAAAAATAAATAAAATAAAATAAAATTATATTTATATAGTTGGTTTATATATAAATTGTGAATGCAATTTAATAGTGTGAATTTTTTAATTTATTTTTTCGAATTTAATGATATGTTTTTGTTTTATTATTATTATTATTATTATAACTACAATTTAATAATAGAATTACATTATTTACATAGCATCTTTCATTATTTATATAATAGAGTTACTTTGTTATAATTTTGACCAGAAATTTATGTTGTTTATATCCAAAGTTTAACATTGTGATTTTTTTTTGTTATTTATTATTATTATTTAAATATATTTATTTGTAATATGATTGTTGATGCCTTATTATTAGTTTTTTAGTTAAGCTTTTATTTATATTAGTTACTAATTTTTTGTTTTACCTTTGACCACAAATTTATGTTGTTTATCCAAAGTTTAATTTTGGGAATTTTTTTTGTTATTTATTATTATTATTTAAATATATTTATTTGTGATATGATTGGTTAAGGTCTTATTATCTGTTGTTTAGTAACTTTTATTTCTTTTAGTAATTAATTTTTTGTTTTTAGTTTATTCCATTTTTATTTAACTTTATGTTTTATTTTTTTATTTTTCTAACATTTATATTTTCATGACTTTAGTGTTTTTCTCTATATTTTCAATTTAAAATGACTTATTATCATATTAAAAACATATTTTAATAAATTTAATTATAAAAAAATTATATATATATATATATATATATATATATATGATGATGATGATGATGATGATGGTTAATGTCCACTGAGACCAAACTATGGTCTATCGGATCTAAACAAACGAATTATTTAGTTTGTTTTAAAATTGTACTACTATGCTCAAAGAGTTTGGGGAGAAGTGTCCCAAGCTCACTATAATTCTGACATGATAAAAGGATAGGAAGGTCGGTATTGCAACACAGATTACGAAACTGAGATATAATGTGGGTGTACGCATGGTACTCTAAGAGGAAGTGATTTTCATCCTCAATGTTCATATTCTCACAAAGATGGCAGATCCTTTCCACCCATGGTGTTTTAGGAACTGCCCAATGACCTGTTTCACTATGGAGCTCATGAGAGTTCGTTCTTATCTTGGCTATATTAATTTTTTCCTTTGAGCTAGTTAAAATAGATAGATGCTTTTGATCTTCTAGAGTAGGGTTGATGACCTCCTTATAATATCTTAATTTTCTTTTAGCCTCTAAATCTTTCTCACACCACATTTTCTCTTTAAACTTAGAAATAACAGTATTTTTAATGTTATTAATATTTTGCAATGCAATATTTTCGTCGATCTCCCAATGGTTTGACCAGGCCCTCGTATCTTTATACCAACCTCGTTTGAGCCTTAGGTGGTTTTGGCTGGAATTTGAAGCTAGCTTAGGAAGTTTATGGTCTCCCATGTTATTGATTTTGTGCTTGTACAAGAGGAGACTAGACATAGCTAGGCTCTTGATAAGGGAAAGACCCACTTCTATAAAGACAATAGGATAGGGTGTACTGCTTTTAATTTTGAGGTTATACGGTATAAAACGCTTCTGGATTTGCTCAATCTTTCTCCATGATTCTCTAGAGATGTTGCAACCCCAAACCTCTCATCCATACAAGATAACAGGAGTGGCTAAAGTTTCAAAGGTGAGCTTATTTTTATCCCACATCACAAGGTTTGTTGCTTTACAATTATTTTCAAGACCAAAATAAGCTTTCCACCCTCCATTAATCATTTTCTCAATGTTATAGTTCTAGTTGAGCTTGTGATGAACATCAATTCCTAGATACTTGTAAGAAGACACTTCCTCCAAGGTTCTATTGTCATACACAAAATTAGCGTAAGTGTCCTTCTTGGATTTAATAATCATAACTTTTGTTTTGTCAGTGTTAACAGTCATACCCATGGTAGAGAAAAAATCCTTAAGAAGTCTTAGTTGTTTATCAAGATCAGATGGGCTCCTTGCTAGAAGAACAATATCGTGAGCATAGAGAAGAAGGATGATGACTATTCTAGCTAAGAACGTGCCAACCAACTTGCAACCTCTAAACAACCTTCTAGCTTATCGATGTAAATATCAAATAAGGTAGGGGAGAAAGGGCAACCTTGTTTAACTTTGATATTACACTTAATATCTTTCAACCATGCTTCATTACTTTTAAACTTGACAATTACGTTCTTGTATAAATAAAGCACACATATATTAAATTGTATATTTGTTAATATAAAAAAATTTAATTTTTTGTGATGATATTTAACAATACAACATTTTAGTTATTTTATTTTTGTGACCCATTTTTTTCTTTTAATGAATGTAATATTTTATATTAATAATAATAAAATTTTACATAAATATTTTTTTTTATGTTTTATTATTTTTAATTTAATTAAACTATATTTAAATTAAGCCTGTACTAATTACTATATATCCTTTGTTTAAATAACAAAACCATATAAAAACATAATTTAATATAATGCTTTTTTTTCAATTTAAATAAAAACTTAAAATTTTACATATATAAATTGGATGGAATGGAAATTCCCAACCCTATTAAATGATTCAAATCGCGAATATAACTCTGCCGTAATTTCAACTTAGATGAATCTAAATCTCCGTTAGTTTCGGTTGGGAATCGAACGTAGTGTACACGATGACAAACCCCTCCCAACTTCCAAACAGCCAAGTACTGTATTTCTGTCATTTTTAACTTTATATTAGTTATGCTTTGATTATAAATATTCATCTATTTTATTAATGTAAAGATTATATAATTATTTTTTATTTTTATGGTATATATATTTTTAATCATTTTATTGGTGAGACGAATTAAAGTTTTATTTTAAAATTAAATTGAAAATTGAAAATAGAAACCAACAAAATCAAAAAAATCAAAATTAAAAGGCAATAAATTGAAATTTAAAAAACAACAAACAAAACTTGTAATTAATTCAAAAAATAATTTTTTTTTTTAATTTTTATTTACTCTTCTGTTTTTATAGCTAATTTGAAAGATATAATCTTGTAAAGAATTTTTAATCATATTATACATTTTTTTTTTTTTTTACAAACTCGGTTACTATTTATATTTCAAAAAAGTGGGGATTAAGATCCCTGTTACATTCGAGTGATGGAGTAGAGAAAGAAGGAGGGGTGATGTGGCAAAATACCGAGCCTCCTTTATGATGACTATTGCTACTATGTTACATATCTGATTCTTTATAAATATTAACAAACCGAGATAACATAACTGCAAATTTAAATGACATGATGATAGGTGAGGAAGATGGAGGAGTAGAGCCTAGTTCATGTTGCCTTGTCGAGCATTTGAAGTGTCTGTGGTGCCATGGTTGTTGTCAAGGTTGGTATTGGGAACATTGTTGGAGCTTGAACTTTGAACAGTTCGCTTGTCCACCATGTAGCGTAGGATCTCCAGGGATTCTTCGATGTGAGCACAATGATTGATAGTTCCCCTCAGTTGCTCCTTGAGGGATTGAGATTTACGTTGGAGAAAGCTGGTGTCTGCCTGGTGTTTATCCTCCACTATCCTTAATTGTGATTTTATCAAATCCATTTCTGCTTGTAGATCAACACAATGAAAGAAGTTCTCGTTCCTCATGATATATGAAGGAGGGAAGGGCAGATTCACAGCTATGTGGGGATGGATTCGGGGAGGCAGTAGTGGCATTGTTTGGCAGTGAGGGAAGAAGACCAGAGAGATGTTGAGAGTAGAGAGGTTGGAAAAAGCGCTTCGCATCAAGAGATCAACTGATAAGAAGGGATTGGGATTGCGGTGGTTGGCAGTAATTTGTAGAGGCATAAATGGAGCAGAGTGGCAGTGAGGATAGTGGAACAGAGAGCAGCGAAGAGGCAGGGATTATGAATAAGCATTGTGCAGCAGGAGATCAACAAAGAATAAGGTATCAGGATGAGAAGGGAGGAGACAGTGGATTCGAGGGGGCATAGGAAGGCAGCAAGAGGGAACCTCGGGATCGAGAGACAAAGAGCAATGAGCACTGCACATCTAGTCATCTGCGGAGTAGGGAGAAGCGAGATTTATAGAAGAGGAGGGAGAGACAGACAGGTTGGGGATGAGGGGAGGGCGAGAATCCCAGGGAGACAAGATCAGGGGAAGGTATGGGCATGGCAGACCTGCCTTGACAAAATTCAAAAGGCACAGAGGATCATGTAGACAAAAATCACGCAGAGGGTAAAAATCATGGTAAAGGTGAGAAGGAGATGCTATCTTGGGAAAGGAGTTGACCATGGCATCTATTGCATGCTTTTTTGGCCAGTGAGTCAGCTTTCCTGTTGTTGGACTTGAGGATGTGGTAGAAAGTGAGGCCTCCAATTTCCTTGTTCAAATTTTGACACTTTGTGATTAGTCTACTAAGAGAAATGTTGGGGGGCAGGGTTGAGTTCAACATCATGTTGATAACTATTGTCGAGTCACCGAAAATCATAGCCCTTTGAATCTTCAATCTCTTTATGATTTGGAGGCCTTTCAGTAAGGCGTATGCTTCTACTCGATTATTTGACAGTCATCCTAATCCCCATTCAAAGATAGCAACGTTACTGCCTTGCCTGTCCACATTGTAGCTTCCATCTCCTGCTATTCCTGGGTTTGCCTTTGAGGCACCATCGAAGAAAAGCGCAGGCATTTTGATTCCGTCAAGCTACTCAATGAACTCTTTTTCCTTCAATCTGATCTTCCACTTATCCTTGTGGAGAGGTTGGAAGGCAGGATTTTTTTTGTACTTTGGGGGACTGTCAAGAGCTCTTCCGAGAAGAAGTATTTCTTCAACTTGAAGATCATTGAGGTTGAGTTGACTATTATTTTTGGCAAGAATGGTCTCAACAGTGAGGCACCAGGCCTTGCTCTGCACTTTTATAATGCGGGTTTTGTGATCTTGAAAGGTGGCCTTGTTTCTCATAAGCCAAAGTTTCCATAGTGGGACATAAGTAAGAGTGTCCCAAACTCTTTTAGCCACATTCTTCTTCTTTTTCCCCCAAGGGTAGCTCTTTTTCCAATTAGCAATCAGATCTGAGGCAGATTTTTTTGCACCCATCTCAACATGGAAGGGATCCGAGAGAGAATTCCAGCAATTTTAAGCAAAGGAGCACTCAATGAAAAGGTGGAGGATTGTCTCCTCGACCATGAGACATAGGGGGCATCTAGAGGCTCCCTCTATGCCTCTTTTTTTTAAATTGTCCTCTGTCAAGATCTTCCCTTTGACCAAGGTCCAAATAAAGATTTTAATCTTTGGGAGCGCTTCTAATTTCCAGACTTGTTTCCACATTGCCCATGGAGGAGTGGGAAATTTCTCATTATGAAGAGTCCCATACCCTGCTTTTTAAGTATAGGAAGACCCAGAGGGGTACCATCTATAGCTATCCTCTTTATCTTTTTCAAGAGGAGCTGCTCCGTGGAGCATTCCCTTTAGAGTAGCTTTGTCATTATCAAGGTGGGGTGGCAAATTTGGTAAGATCCAACCTTTCCAATTGCTAGTGCTCTCATCCCAACTGGATATTGATCCAAGGTGTTAATACCATGCTCTCGAAGATACATTTGAATGCGCATAGTGCTTGAATTTTTTAAAAGAGGGAGCTTACCCATTATTTTGACCTCCCAAATGTTTAAGCTACGGCCTCACTGTGGAACTTTGGAGATATCGATGCAAATAAAGCGGATGGATTTTTTGCAAAGAGCCCAAATGTGAGAACAAGGTATGTTGGGTATGGGCTGATCTAAGAGATTTTGCCTTGCAGTAGAAAGGTATTTTGTTTCCAACACTTGCTTCCACCAAGTTTGTTGCCCAGTAATTAAGCGCCACACCATTTTCCCTCCAAAGGAAATATTCAGTAGTTTGGGTATGTGAATAGCAAGACCACCATTTTCATAATTTTGAGTTACTTGTCTCCATTTGACCAGATTGAACTTCTTTTTCTCATTTTTTCCACCTTGCCATAAAATTTGTCTTAGAATTGCTTCCATTTTAAGCTGGATACTAATAGGAGCCTATAGCAACGAGAAGTGGTAAAGAGGCAAAGCGGAGAGGAAAATTTTTAAGAGGATCATGCGCCTAGCCAAGTTAAGCCATAAGGCTCCCCATTGCTGGAATTTATTTTTCATCTTATCGATGATGATGCTCCATACCTTTGTTCTTAACTGTCCTATGCTGACATGCATCCCAAGATAGTTAAAATGAGTCCAGCTCCACTTGTAGGGAACCCCAAATATTTGAGCTATACTATGTATCGTGTTCATGGTTGCATTTGATCCATAAATGCAACTTTTATGATAGTTTATTTTCCCTCCATAATAGTGCATGAATTTGTCAAGTAGTGTTATAAATCTCCTAGCTATTATGCTAGTAGCTCCTCCCATCAAAAGGGTGTCATCAACAAATTGAGAATGATTCATGTTTTTGACCCCATTACTAAATTTTATGCCTGTGATTAGGCCAGCTCCACGATTGTGATCCAATGCTCTGCTGAGATATTCTTCCATGAGGATGAAGAGGAAGGAAGATAAGGGAGAGCCTTGTCTTAAGCCTCTAGAAGATTGGAAATAGTGTCCTGGTCTTCTATTGACCAGAGGGGAGATCCAAGGGTTGGATATGCAGGCTTGAATGAGAGATATAAATTTTGCTTCAAAGCCCATTTTCTGAAGAATAGAGAGGACAAAAGAGTGCCTCACTCTATCGAAGGCATTGGCAAGATCAAGTTTCAGGACAAATCCCTTCTCCGATCTCATCATGCTAGAATGAATAGCTTCTTGGACAAGCAAGATGGAATCATTAATTTGCATATTTGAGATGAAACCACCTTGATTTTCAGAGATAATATTGGGGAGGAAGGTTTTCATATGAGTGGAAAGGATTTTGGTGATAATTTTATAAGAGGAGTTGCAAAGGGATTTAGGCCTGAATCTGGAAAAGGTGGAAGGACGGGTCTCTTTAGGAATGAGGTCAAGAAATGTCGAATTTTTTAAGCCTCCAATCTTTTTTTTCCTTTGAACCAATATGATAATTTTGATGAGATTTTTTTTAATGACTTCCCAGAAGGTCCGATAGAAGTTGATGGTGAATCCATCTGGGCCCAGTGCTTTATCAGGGTGGAGATTCCATATTGCATTGATAATTTCGACCTCTTCAATGTCCTTGGTTAGGGATGATTTATTCTCTTCAGTGATCATTTTAGGCGTGTGAACCAAGAAATCACTGTAATCCTCCAACTCCATAGATTCAGAAAGAAGGATTTTATAATGACGATGGGTTGTTGATTTTATTGCATCTTGCTTCATGTGCATATTGCCTTCTTCATGAGATATAGCTGTAATATTGTTTCTCGATATTCTAATAGTGGCTTGCTTATGGAAGAAGGAGGTATTTTTATCCCCAGCCTGAAGCCAGAGATTCCTAGATTTAAGCCTCCATTTTTATTCTTCTTTTATATGTATAATATAAGGTCCAATAAAGCTCTTTTTCCTGTTCATGATTTTCTTTGGTCACCCCTTGAATATATATGTCTCTTTGGACTTCTTCTAGCCTTCTCTTAGTGTCTTGCTTAATTATATCCGATTCTCTATAGTGATATTTTTCCCATATTTTGAGAACAGTGCACACAAGCTTCAATTTCATCTCCCAAATATGCATTGGAGATCCCTCAACATGCTGCTACCAGTTTCTTTCCACTATGAATCTAGCCTCAGGGAAGTCACTCCATAGAGGGTTGTAGCAGAAAGGAAGAGGCCTGAGGGAGGACTGGTCACCGAGGAAAAGGGTAATAGGATAATGGTCTGAGGCCGAGCAGGGAAGAATGGAGGAGGTTGCAACAAATAAGTGGGAGATGAGGGGGACAACAACTAAAAAACGGTCAAGTATTTCCATGATGTTCAATTCTGCGATTGCTCCATGTGAAACTTCAATTTTTGGTGATAATGTCCACCAAGTCGTGATCTTGTATGATATTCTCCAAATGATCTCTTCAAGGGTCTGGATTGAAGGCGCCCCCTCTTTTTTATTTGGTATGCATTACCAAATTCAGATCCCCTCCAATGATGACATTGATATTGACCTCACCTTCCAAATTGGATTTTAAAGTGCGCCGACATACTTCTTTGTCTCTATAATGATTTGGACCATAAATTTTTTACACTGATATCATAACATCCTCATGGATGTTTTGTAATTTTAATTTTATCCAATCGTGAGCCTTTACAGTTGTCATCTTCTTCCATGATTTATGTTTCCAAATTGTCGCTATTCCTCCCGAAGCACCTCTAGATTCTACCATAGTGCTTGTATAATTTCTGATTTTGTTTATGATGTTTCCCATCTCTTTTTCTCCTTGCTTGGTTTCTTGGAGGAGAACTATGTTTGGTTGTTCATGTTTAAAAAGATCTCTTAGGGCATTGTTTTTAGAGGGGTGCCCTAATCCCCTACAATTCCAAGTAAATGCTTTCATTATTTCAGGAATGCAGGTTGAGACCCTGTCTTCCCTCCTGCTTCATGCCGATTGAGATATTTGTTGTTGATCCCTCCAATAAAAGTTTCTATTGGGTGTTGCAATCCTAGAGCAATGTCTTTCTGAGTTGCTTCATCTCTATGGTGTTTAGCTGACTTTCTTCTAGGTCCAGTTTTTTCAAGGTTTCCAAAACTGAACCCAACTCCTTTGATGCGTTTATGGTGACAATCTAAGCTGATGATGGCTCAGTTAAGGAAGAAGGAGGACTATGTTTGGAGGGGGAGGGCTGAAGTAGGGATTCAGGAGTGAAGGTAGGGAGGGAAGGCTGAGGAGGATCCTCTTCCAGAGAGGCCAAGGAGGAAAAAGGGTTAGAGGAGGTAAGGGGGGGATCAGGGGTTTGGAGGAGGTTTGGAGAGGGTTCGGGATGAGGTTGAATGATGGGGCTAGCAGAATGGGAGGATGGATGGGCATATGAGACACCAATATTTCTATGATTTGGGCCAGACTTCTTCTTTTTTATAACTTCCCATTGTGTTTCAGGTCAGTGTTTTCGACCTTTATTACTTTTGTGCATCTATTAGCGAAATGACTGTATTCGTGACATACCTTGCACTTGAAGGGAAGTTGTTTGTAGTCCAGTTGTCCACCTTCAACTTGATCACCTCCGGAAGTCCTTTTTCCAAGTCTACCTCTATGCAAATTCTTGCGCAAGCTTGCATGTTATCCTTCGGCTCACTTATGTCGATGAACTTACCAACAACATCCCAAATCACTCTAAATGAGTTTTCCCCCGAATAGTGAAGAGGAAGATGCAAAAGACAAACCCAAACTAGGACAGGATTAGGAATGTCGAGCTCAAGATTGAAGTCTGGTGTCCATTTTTTTAGGTAGAGCCCTCTGGTGTCCATGAAATATGGCTCATTCCTGAAGATCAAGTCTTTGCCCTCCTTTGTCTCGAAGTGGAAGGTGTAAAATCCCCTGCCACAAAATTTCATAGATATTTTCCCTTTGATTTTGACCATCCAGTTACGTTCCACCCGTTTCTGGATTATTTTCGGTGAGGGCCAAAGTCCCGTGAATTTCCCAATGAGTCCTTTCTCTGCGAGGGAGAGAACAGCCATTCGAGGGATCATAGGGGGCAATGAGACTTCCTATATGCCATCCATTTTTTTTACGAACTTGGTGATTGAGGGTCTCGGTTGAGGCGGATTCAGAGAGTTGGTCAGTGCAAAAAAGACAAAGGCATGATCAAGAGGAGCAGCCGCCTCCGGAATGGTCTTCAGAGGGGCCATGCGGCCAAAATCGGGCAACGGTTGCAGACAGAGTGGCTACGCAGACTAGGTCACGAGAATATTTTCCTCTGTTGTTAGAACTCTTGTAGTATCATATTACTCATATATATATATATATATATATATATATATATATATATATATATATATGCAAGTCAATTCAATACCCTTGATGACAAAGATAAGATTGACATTAATCATATTATCATATTATACATATTTATTTATATAATAATATTATATATACTTATTATTGTTATTTTTTCTATTTATTGAAGGGACCATTTCCTGTAGACACAACCACGGAGCCTAACCCTAAATAGTGTAGAGAAATCGTGACCTCTCAAAAGCAACACCCCTCGTCATGAAGATAGTTACTAGTTATTTATTTTTACTATGTGAACTCAGTAATTTGATTAGTGTAGAAAGAGAATGCAAGATAAAACATAACTTCAAGAAAAGAATCATTCAGTTTACACGTAGTTAAGCAGTTACTTCCTACCCTATGGATTTAAAAGAAAAGATCTCAGTTGGGGAGGCGAGGGGCGGCTGGAGGAAAAGGAAGTGATAAGAAAAAAAAATCATGACAGGACGTTGTCATAAAGAGAAGTGGTATTGTTGAAAGGGGCTTCTTGAGCTAGTCTTGACTAGTGGATCCCATAAAAAAATTTTGAACTGGACTGAGATCTTCAGGTTCCATAATAGTTGTTGTCTTGGCCTACCTTGGAAACTGAAGCGGCTCAGGGGGAGACTTGGACGTAATTACCAGTCTCGTTTGTTGGGTGGCTAGTGAAGTTTGGTCCTGAGTTAGTTCTTTGGCTAAGCTAAGACGGAAAAGTGCTGAAATTTTGGGATTAAACTTGTTGTTATTTTGTAGATGTTGAGTAATTTATTTTGACAAAAAAGGATTAATCTCGTCCTAAATTTATTGAGAATAATTTTATTATACAGTGAACCCTACTAATGAAATTCTTATTATATAAAGAATTATGCTATTGAAATGGTTAATTATTTTATTTGATATTGCTATTAAATATGGTGTTATTAAAAAAAATATATCGGTATCAGGTAATTCAGTCTTACTATGTGCATGTTCAGTTCCTGTTGATAAGCAGATTAATGGGGTTTGAGGTAATACTAGTGGTCAAACATATTGGAAACCTGAGTAGAAACTAGGGTTTAGACCACAAATAAAATTGAATTCGCAGATACCTAGTACCTATTACACCTAATTTAGTATCACGACCTGGAAAAGGAAAGGTCGGTTATTTAAACAGACAAAAACAATCTAAAGAACAATCCTTCCCTAGAAATAAAAGAAATCAAACCCATAAACGAGTGTAATCTATGTCGAGGAACAAAGCCCATAATATTTGCGGGTATTGGAACAAAACTTGCCGAAATAATTTTACAAAATAAACTTAACATTTCATATGTAAGTGTCAAGAAAAGAGTAATAACATAATACAAACTTTTAGCCACATAAAGCACAGTATTCATTCAAGCAACACAGACAATAAACAGAGAAACCCATTAAATAAATAGGCCTACAAACATTTGTAATAAACTTATGGAAGAACGAAATAGTGAATCAATTATAAAATTCAAACAATATGGTCATGAGTGTGCCCAACAAGAAGGAAATCAAATTTTACTTTTTCAAAGATTTCCATTTCCGCAAACATGTTTAGATATCCAAATAGAATTCAATTTTTGTTTTCATGACTATTGTTCTCTAATTGTAGATATGAAAATTCAGAAAGATTATAAGATCAATGAAAGAGCACATAATGAATTTTGGTGGTAAGAATATTTGCATCATTATGAGTATTTGGAGTTGTGAAGTTAATCTTTGGACACATCTTCCATTAAAAACCATACAACCAACCAAATGAAACTCAATAAAGTACTCATCCTATAAATTTTTTGGTGCATGGACAAAATGTGGTAGAAGTGTTTTCTTTTGGCTCGTACCATCATTTGCAAACCTAAATATCTATTTGGAGCATCATACCACTTATTTGATGTGTGTACAACTTTTTCTTTCACTTGATTCTTGAGTGCAATGCTCTTGAAGTGCTTTGAAAATGGAATTTACACATATCATAGAAACAAAATATTGATAATATGTTTCCATAGTTTATAACTATCCAATTACAACAAAATTATTTTGTAAATACATACCCATTTCTACCCCTTCATTTTTTTTTTAAATTTAATTTAAGAGAAGCACATGTATTGCAAACCCCTATCCTTTAATTTTTTTTCACTATAACTAGTGAATCAGTAACTTTGGAGGGTTATTTTGGGAAAGAACCAAGATTGAATCGCAATGACTGCCACTATTCACCTCAATATAAAGATATTCAAATTTTCCTTCCCCTTCGGGCTTACAGGAATTACTCATAAATATTTTCAACTTGTTCAAACTTCTGCCACACAGGATAACATGTCTCCAAAGAATAGAACAAGGGTATAAGGGGAATTAAACCCACTAGATACCACTCGAGATATTGTCCTCTAACACATCCTTAACTTCTTAAGAGTACAAACATTGTTGAATTATTTCTTCCTTATCCTTGTAAAATATGCATATGGAATCGAATTACCATTTCCTATAGAAATTGTACCATGTTCTTTAAATAAATTGTAGATTTCTTATTCCAAGATATTGTTTGGAATGTTGTTATAACATCATTCAAAACTCTTGTAGTTCGGATGCTCTTGTATGGACTTAATCAACCCTTTCACATGCAGACTTGATCTTATATTAAAAAATAATATTTTGAAATCCATACGCGACTCTTCCCTTTCAAAAGCGTGTATACACGCAGGTACTATAACACAAAACCCACCTATATCTTAAAAATATGAAAAAATAAAATAATATCCTATTTTTTAGTCGGGGTTTACAGGTTTCACCGAAAGACCACCTATAGGAGACTGTGGCCTAACCGAATCAACTAATTTCTCGTGGTATTTATACACCTCATGAGAAGGCCTGATTACAAAATAAGGAGATAGGATATCGAGATTGTTATGAGGAATTCTAATCTACGGATAGACTAGTATTCCATGAGTGTGGTCTTTCTTCACTCAAAACAACAAAGGAAAGGTAAATGATTTTCTCTCTAAGATAAACATATAAACAAAAGATGAAGAGACTTACTTGTGATCCTTCGCTCTTGTTCTTCTTCTTTTGTCTCTTTTGTCGCTCTCGATCCAACTGAACTCGCCATACAAATACTTGCAATCAAAACCAGAAGACAACAATCGATGATACAAATATACAATATCTATCTATCATAACCAGATTGAACTGACTAAATCTGATAATGCATGCACATATTGAGAATACATTCACAAAATATAATCACATATATTAGAGAAAGAACAAATATTTTTATTGCAGTATTAGGAGGAATAGATTACAACTAGTCGATTAGTTCGTTGTCAACCTGATCCAACTTCATCTTGTCCTCATCACACCAAGCATCAATCCAGAAGCATCACAATACTTTATATCTCCAAGAATTGAGAATCCAACAACATAACACTACACAAATTTCTTCCCCCTTTTGCACTTAGATGAGCGCTCAATTTATAAGGAAATTGTAGGTAGTTTCTAAATAAATGATATTGAATGGCTTTAAAATAATAGATGAGACATGTTTCCAGGTTCAATGGTGATGGATGAACACATGTATTCGAAGTATGACACCTATGATGATCCAGGTGGAATAGGCGAGTGACCACCAATATCCACCTGGATCTCACCTATTCCACCTGGATCATATGAGCTCTTCTAGAAGGTAGTGGACATGTGGAGATTCCCGGAACAATGATGATTTTGCTCCAAGGAGACCGACGCACCCTTAAGTGTCGAGAAGTGCTTTGCAGAGCACCCTTGCATGGGGTTAAGTTCTTTGCAACCCACTTAGGCCCATTAAGAGGAGTGTTGATGATTCAATGGGTCATTTTAACGATACTTCAAACATTGAAACTCTCGTGAATTAAAGCCATCGGTCGAATGACTTCTCTAGGGCATGTAGCAACTGAATTAGGGGATGATAAACCCTGTTTGTATTTAATTAGGGGATGATAGACCCAGTTCATACGGGTCTTAGGGATGATGCCTAAATTGACCTATAACAGTTGCCCCCTAAAGCATGAAGTCAAAATATTGATAATATTTGGATGAGGTGCTTTATGGTGTGATGAGTAGGATCTGAAGCGGACGGTGACCTGCATCAATTTGCAATAAATTACATCATGATATCTTTTACATCTTGGACATGAATGGTTGAGGGAGGCATACGCATGCTTAGCACATGAACTATCATATCACGTACATAAATCAGAAAGTCTTCTACAAAGATAGACATGCCTACAGATACAGATGACGTGGTACAATTCCTGAAATCGTAGCCCAGAAGGATGAAACTAGATATGGGGTATTCTATCTCGTTTACTCGATCATTTAATTACAAGTCTAGCCATGCGAATATGTGATCTGAAGTTGAACATGGGAAGACATCGTTTGATTATCAGACAATGATGTAAGCCGTTAACAGACACAAGAGAAACCATCGTCGATGCTAATGGTTCTCAAGGTACTGCAGTACAATTTGCAAGGCATGAATAGATGATTTGATGTCAAATGCCAAACAAAATCTTTCGGGCGCAGGTATATGGTGTCAACCTATCGCTAGAAGTGAGAAACCTGCAGTTGATGTAAGCAAGTTCCAAGGCACTAGAAAGATGTTTTTAAGTCAACTTCTTGGATTATGAGTTGATGTCGACAGGAAGTGACTTGTCGCAGATATGAAATGAAACATGAGTAATGATTTTGGAGACAAAATGCGAATTGATGAAGCAATGTTCAAGGATGGCGTTCATGAAAATGAAGGTCTATGAGTATTGCAGAAGATGAGGAATTATTGGATGACTTCTCTTGAACATATCAACGACATTGAATGGATTGGTAGCATTTACCCAAAACAAAAGTTATGGATGGTATGTTAGACCATAGGTATGATAAACCACCAAGAAGATTACCCAACCCAAAGCCAAGGAGATGAAGTGAAAGTGTCATGTTCAAGAGCGACCTACTACCATCAAGTGTTTTGTTCATTTTCCCAAATTTTCCCTAGTCATTGCTAACCAATACCTCTTTATTTTGATATTGAGGAGGGTAACATATGCTTGATCTATAATTCAACCCTTTGGGTGAATCCATCACTATTTGATTATTTAACGAGTCTATCGATAATGAAACTCGATCTTGTCATGATCGGACAAGTCTGTTGCTATTTGATGTTTTAACGATTCTAACGACAGTGAAAACTCGGTCCTTTTTCATGTTTAGAGAGTTTGAAAAGGGGACGAAAATAAAACTCCATGAGTTCTTATTCGTAAATTTGTCACTCGGGTCCGAAAAAGTGTAAAATGATACCTGAGAAAACCTCTTAGCCATGTTCGACTAAGGTGTTCTTTTTTCGTAAATAATCTATCTCAATTCGGAAAAGGGTTAAACTTATACTGAGTAGATTTCATTTCATTTCCTTTTACAAGCTCCAAAAGACAAGTGCTCGATAATCTTTTCACATTAATGAAGTCTGAAAAGCTGAAAGAAGACTCCAGGGTTTCTCTTTTTCGTAAGTTTTAACGAGTCCGAAAAAGTGATAAAAATGTAATCATATGACCAAATTTAAATTTAATTTACGAGTAGGAAAAGACGGAAATAACTCGGCATTTTCATGTGTTTTACGAGAATTAAAAATAGCAAAAGAAGCTCGAGATTTTCATGAGTTGAATGAGTCTTGAAAATAATAACCAAAATGGACTCGAGATAGGTTTCATTTTTATGCAAGCTTGAAAATAGAGAAAAAAATTGCTTGAGAATGGTTTCATTTTTACACAATCTTGAAAATAGAGAAAAACTATGCTTGAGAATGGTTTCATTTTTACACAAGCTTAAAACATAGGAAAATTGTGCTTGAGAGTGGTTTCATTTTTACACAAGCTTGAAACATAGGAAAATTGTGCTTAAGATAAGTTTCAATGCCCCCAAGCGTAACCTGCAAGAGCACATGCCCCCCCAAGCTTCATTTCTTTCACCTAAGTAGACTACTGGTTACTAATAGCTGGATGGAATGAAGATTCATCATAGGGGAGGATTTGTTTCATTTTTTAACGAGCTTGACACATGAAAATAACTATGATCATAAGAATATGTTTCATTTTTTAACGAGGTTGACACAGTAAAAGGGATTATCCTCATAAGGACCTGATTCATTTTTTAACAAGGTTAACACAGTAAAATAACTATCCTCATAGGCATGCAGCTGGACGAGTGAGTTTGCGTTGAAAATACCGAGTCTAATGGAATCATCATTCAAGGAGTTAGATGAACACCACAAATATAAGTCATAACATGCGTAGATGGGTCTTCTACAGGGTTTCCATTGAATTTAAGAATGTCGGAGGGTATTTTATGTGGAATCACCTACCACCAAGGATAATAGTTGATGGGATCATTGGTAAGCCGGTTTAAGTCATGTAATTCTAATGTTGTGACAAAGGGAAACTGTCGATTCAATTTAGGTTGAGAATAACCAAGATAGGTTGGAATTGCTTGGGCAACAGACCTTTGTGCACCAGAATAAGGCATTTGTTGCTGGTAACCCAGATAGGGGTTATTTTGATGATCAGACGCTTGAGGTGTCTGTTGATCAAGACATGGATAAGCTTGTTGTTGTTGGAATTGTTGTTGTGGCATTTGAGGTTGTGTTTTCCAAGGTGATTTCCCTCCAATATTATAACCCAAACCATAATAGATTAGACCTGGTTGTGAATAGGTAAGACCGATAGGAGCCTGTGACATCACATAAAAGGGTAATCCAACATGTGGTTGTAAGATTCTAGACACAGGTGGTTGTTGTAAACCCGCCAAAGAAGGTGGAGTCTGGAGGCCCACGACTTTGAGGGTAATGGGTTGAAGGACCTGCCTGAGAAGGTTGAGGTACATCCAACCGAGCCTATAAATGGGTAATGAAATATTAACAGGTGGGGTAGATGTAGGCGCAACAGGTTGAACCGGCTGGTATGAATGCAGAATTGTTTGTGGTTGAATGGGCAAGATAGGTTGCCACTGACAAAAAATCATTCCAACATTTGGGCGACCATAAAACGATGGAGCGTTGTCAAAATGGGTGACCATAGGTTTCCCCCCAGCATGATCAGGAGTATAATAAGATGGAATATATTGATCTCCAAATTGTGGGAGTCCAGTCGATATTGAACTAGATGGAAGGTACCTAGATGGACCAACTTGACGCTTAACTAAAGATGTGTATAGAGGATCAAATCACTCAGTAATAATTAGAGATGTACCAGATAACATACTAGAATATGACATGGGTGAAGTCCATGGATTTGAGGAGGCACAAGAGTCGATTCCAGATAATGATTGATAACCCGGTGGGATGGACAGACCACCATAAATATGTGACTCGGGTGACGTGGTAAAATAGCAACAGTAGATGTTGTCGCAACTGTAACAGATGGTACATCCAGAGATGTTGACTCGGCCATGGTCAAATGAACCAGTGAATACCCTATAGGATCTATGGGAACTTGGATTGAAACAGGATCAACTGAAGCAATGTAAGATAATCGAGGAAAAGACTCATAAAGATAAAGCCCCGACCCAAAATGAGTTGGATTTGAAAGTTTTTCTCCTTAAGGTTCTTCCCCAATCAAAATCAAACCAGGTTGAAGAATTTCGCCTTTAGGCCCGAGATATATTTTAGGTGGTTGACTGTGCGATAGAAGCGAAGACTCAATGGCTACGGATGACTGAGGAGTGACCAATATAGGAACAATTGCTTATCGTCTGACTTCGAGATCTAGATGTTTTGGTAAAAGAATGATGGGATCCGGATCAACTTCTAGTTGAACAATGTTGGGTTTTGGATGTATAGTTATACTTTTTAGGGTCCTATAAGTATAGGATTCATAATTTGGAATTGACTTGTGATAGTCTTGTAAAATACGTACATACTTTGCTTTCTGCAAGTTTTTTCCCATATTTTGTAAAAAAATCAAAAAATCAAAAAGAGGGTAAAAGTCCTAAAAGAAAAATCAAAGGACTTAGAAAAAATAATATACCCCAAAATAAAAAAGAAATAAAACATGAAAGTGTGCAAATTCAAATGCCACTAATTTTTACTTTGTTACTGATGATTATGGTAGAGTGTCAATAAATGCCATAATCCATGATGATTTGAACTGCTTAATCTTGACTTGTCATGTTTCAATTTTATTGTTGTAGAATAGTGAATAAAAATTAGTCAGACAATTTAATTCTAACTAATTACTAGATAGGTAGAAAATAAAGAGGTGCTCATCAGTTTAATATGAGCCCTCGGATGATATAAGGTAGATTTAGACAGTTTTTATTTCTTTCAAAAGAATAAAATGTTCAAGTTTTCTAGCTCAAATGCCCCTGCAAAATGGAAGAAAAAATGTTAGATTAAAAGTTGGGTAGGTAGAAAGAAGTGGAGAATCATATAAATACTTTTCACCAGGAAAAAATCACTAATTTCCTCTTCCCTATAGTTATTCTACATTCTAGACCTTCAGTCAAAGAGGCTCAGAGCATTTCTCTGACTTCTGTTGGGACCGGACCCAAGGCTTAATGACTGTTAAGTTAAAAGTGTTGAATTTCTATGTGAATCCCTAATTGTCATCATTAACCCTACATTCATCCATTTGCACTTCAAAATTCATAAGTAAAGACCTTTTACTTAATGAAAAATAAAATTGTCTTTGACTAATTTCTTTCATTCATACATAAAAACCCTCCAAAAGTATTATATTCTAAGTTAAAGTGGTTAAATTATAAACGGTTAAAGCTTTTGCTTATTACATTATCACTTTGCTTAAGTTGTGTAATTACATTTTGGTGTTCTCATTGTCCCTTTTTCATATTAACTTCTGAAGTATCTATTAATTCCCTATAAAGAGTCATTGTCCTATTATCATAAATCCTTTTATTTTGTTATCCCTAAAAACCAAATATTATAAGATTTTTTATCAAAGTTAAATATCCACGTGTTAAATTACAAACCCAAAAAATACCCCCTTTGGTCTAAAACTAAGCATATATAAATAATCCCGTCCCATATAGTTATTGGACCTCTCCATGGTCTATAACTATATAATATAAATATAAATATAAATAAAGTTATTGGAAAAATATAGCTTTACTACATCACCTCTCTTATATCATTTATCCTAAATTTTTTCATCTGCGCCACTATAACAAGCTTATTATCATTCTAAGCTTTAGCATATCCTAACCTTGGTTAAAAATCGCCTCATGCGCTCTTTTACCATATATATAAACTTTGTTTATATATATAACATTGCCCAACAAAACCTTTGCATTATACCCGCTTATATATAAACCATTCCATATATTAAAACCTTGGTTATAGAGTCTATTTTTACAAAGGTTTTATTATATTTTGCGCCATCGTATAAAGTTTCCCTGGCCCCACCATAACCTTTTCCCCACACCTTCCCATCACATCCCGACCGTTCGCTCCCATTTTTTAGATCCAACGGCATACGATCTGTTTCGCACTCCGAAACTGATCGATGGCCCTGAGCTCGAAACTGCGCGAAATGAGTTGTTTTATGAAACCACCCGACGCAACGTGGCGCCATATTATTCGATCACGTTCGATTTGAAAAAAATAACTTACCACTCTATCCCAACGCGAAACCCACCAGTGGTTTTTCGCATTCGAAAAATCAAAACCACCTCCCGCCTTGGATTAGACTTGCATTTAATGCATTCTATGTTGATTCGTATTAAAGTTTAAACCTATGATATATCATTTTTTCATATGTATTTGTGCAGTCCTGACTGGTAAGAAAACTCCACCCGACTGTGTAAAGAGCCCTAAGTCCCCGTTTGACCAATTTCTTTTCCCGGAGCTGGATTTAACCATTGTTTTCATATTCGAGCACATTGAAGCCATCCTCTGCGTCAAAAAATTCAGTTTAAAGCCAAAGATACCACCAAAAACCCTTTTCGGCTATCAATAAACCTGTAAATCAGGTATTTTTTCTGAATTTGACCTGCAAAGTTCATGATTTGAACCACCAATCAAATGAATTAAGATACAAAGAATTGAATTTCCAATCCTACTGTGTCCAAAACCTTGAAAAAGAGGGCAAACCCTTGCAATTTTTTCTCAGAAATTTCCATTTGTGGAAAGCTCAGTTTTAAAGCCAATTTCTCAATTCTAGACCATTGAAAGACAAATTCCACGGTTCAAAAGGGTTTAAAAACACACAGAAATCCAAAAAAAAAAATCTATTTTTCAATCTTATCCATCCAGAAAACCTGTGTTTTCTGTCCTGAACTCTTGCTCAAGTTTCCAGATTCTTAAATTGTCCCAGATTTGCTTAAAATTCCTATGTTTCTACAAATTAACTACTGCAAATAGTATAATCTTTCTTTAGTTATCCTAAAAATGACAAGAATCAATGTTAAGTCCCTATATTAATAGTGTAGTCCCTTATTATGTTAGTGTAGCCCCACTTATTGTTATTGTTGTACCCCTGTAACCCCCATATTCTTATTATTGTGCCCTTACATTATTATTGTTAGGTCGGCTAGGATTACATTGTGGCCCCACTAGGATTATATTGTGGCCCCATGGACTCCTATATATAGAAGGAGGTTTTGTTCATTTGTATCATCCAAGAATTGTTCATTTATGTAATGTATTGGAGGTTTCCCCCTCGAAGTGGCTTATTTCTAAGGCGTTGATATCTCTATTCTTATATTTTTGGAGCTGGTTACACAACATTTGGTATCAGAGCTTTGGATTCTAGGGTTTCGCTGCTCCAAACAGGTCATCGTGGAATTTTCGCTATAAATTTTTTTCTACGACATTTCAGAAGCTGAAATTTTTAGGGTGTGAAGAAGAAATCCTGAGGAATATTGTCTAAAAATTTCATAGCTTGGTTCGCAATATTTTCGGAGATATGATCTCTGGAAGTTAGGTCTTTTTTCAGGCTCCTAAACAGGTCATCGTGGAATTTGCGCTATAATTTTTTTTCTACGAAGGTTCAGAATCTGAAATTCTTATGGTGCGAAGCTGAAATCCTGAGGAAATTCGTCAAAAAATTTTAGAGCTTGGTTCGTAATATTTTTGGAGATATGATCTGTGGAAGGTAGTGCTTTTTCAGGCTCCTGAATTTCATCTCAAAGAGGTGATCATGGGAAAAGTTCAATAACTCTCTCTCTGGGCATCGGATTTGAGTGTCGTAAAAAGTGGACGCAATTACACAGACTGTAGTTTCTTGGCTATCAATTTCAGAGACAAAGAAAGAAACAGTGACACGTGGAAATTCGTACAATCGCACTCTACTGAACCAGTCCAGAATTAGGTCATTGTGGGAGATTGGACAAAAATTTCTCTTGGAGAATCAAAATCAGGTCAGACCTGTGGCATTCAAAAGAGAATTCAGAGGGCTATTTCATTGCTGAATTTCAGATATTGAATAGTCGCAATCACAGAGATAATCCAATTCCAATATCGAGCTCTTTAAAAGCAAGTAAAAGGTGTGTATTGTTTTTCCCGAATTGCATAAATCTTGTTTGAAAAAACAGTTTGAAGTGATTCCAAGGGCCTATTGAGCATATATTTCAGTATTTCATTCTGAAATGCCTCCTAAAAATAATTCAACACCCATTAAGCCCTCAGAAATCTATACTATGATCTCAAAGCAGACATTGAAAGTTTGACAAAGTTGATACAAGAAAGGTTTCCTAATGGTGAAAAGATAGTAGAAGAACCTCATGATGAGAACAAAATAAATGTTAATCGTGATTTCATAAAATCTAATGTTGGCGGGAATAACCACCATATTCCAAAAATGGATATGAGGAAGTTTGATGGAAAGGATCCTGTAACATGGATACTACAGATGGAGCAATATTTTGATCTCCATAATGTGCAAAACACACAAAAGGTACGCATTGCAACTTTACATTTAGAACAAAATACATTTGTATGGTATCGATGGCTTTGCTCCCATAAAAAAATTCTCACTTGGTCAATTTTTACGGAGGAAATGATAGCACATTATGAGGATACAAAGAGCAACACCTTCTTTAGCCAATTGATAAATCTCAAACAAAAGGGTTTAGTGGGGCAGCACATTGAGGACTTCCAAAATTGAATATAAGGGTAACTGATATTCCAGAGGAACACAGGATTGATCTCTTCATAGGTACTCTAAAGGATAACATCCAACATGAAGTTCGTGTGTTGGAACCTGATTCATTAGAGAATGCATTCAGGTTGGCAAGAAAAGTTGAATGTAAAATTATGGCGACAAGGAAGCCTACCACTCAATTCTATAAAGAAGGAAGTGTTGCTACGCCTAGATTTCCACAACCTACAAGGTTGACACCACAACAATTAGAAGAAAAAAGAGCAAAAGGGCTTTGCTACAGTTGTGATAGCAAATACACTAAAGGTTATAAGTGTGCTGAGAAGAGATTATTTTACATAGATTTTGAAGAGGAAGAAGAAAATGAACAAGAAGAGGATATACACCTGGAACCAGCCCTAGAAGAGGAATAAATGAATCCGACCATATCGTTTAATGCGCTGGCAGGAATTACCACTCCTCAAACTCTCAAGATACAAGGACAAATCAAGAAGAAAAAGGTAATAGTGTTGATTGATTCAGGTAGCACCCATAATTTTATTCATTGTAAGGTAGCCAAGGAATTAAATTGTTTCCTATACCCAGCACCAGAATGTCAAGTGATGGTTGCAAATGGAGGAACTATAAATTGCTCTGGAAAATGCCATAATATCAAGCTAACCATGGGGGAATATGTATTGACTAGTCCAATGCTTTCCATTCCTATGGGAGGTGTTGATGTTGTACTAGGAGTACAATGGTTACACAACATTTAGTACATATGATACATTTAGTTGGAAAAATGATTCCTTATGGTACAAAGATCGCTTATATCTTTGTAAGAATTCCCAACTAAAACAAAAGATTCTTCTGGAATTGCACACTTCTCCTTTAGGAGGACACTCAGGATTTTTAAAAACTTACCACATGGTGAAGAAAGAATTTTTTTGGGATGGCCTTAAATCTGATATTCAAAATTTTGTGGTGGAATGTTTGGTTTTCCAGCAGAATAAAGTGGAAACAATTAAGACCCCGAGACTTCTACAACCTTTATCCATTCCAAGTCAACGTTGGGAGGATATTTCAATGGATTTTATCACAGGTTTACCTAAGTCCGAAGGAAAGAGTGTCATCATGGTGGTAGTTGATAGACTTACCAAGTATGCACACTTTTGTGCATTATCTCATCCATTTAAAGCAAGTACAGTTGCTACTACATTTATGGACAAAATTCAAAATCTACATGGAAGCCCAAGGGTCATTGTGAGCGACAGAGATCCCATTTTTACTGGAAATTTTTGGACGGAGTTATTTTCTTGTTTGGGTACTCAATTAGCTCATAGCTCATCTTATCATCCTCAATCTGATGGTCAAACTGAGAAAGTAAATAAATGTTTGGAAGGATATCTTCATTGTTTTGTATCTGATAAACAAACACAATGGGTCAAGTGGTTACCTCTTGCTGAATGGTGGTATAACACTTCCTTCCATACCGCAGCAAAAATGACCCCATTTATGGCACTTTATGGATATCATCCACCATCCATCACATCATCTTTAAGGGAAAATTCGAAGGTTCAAGCAGTGGAAGATCACATCGAGCATCAGCAAGAAGTTCTCCAACTCTTAAAGGATAACCCGAATTTGGCACAAAATCGAATGAAACAACAGGCAGATCAACATCGTAGCGAGAGAAGTTTTGATGTAGGAGATTGGGTATTTTTACGGCTACAACCATACAAACAAATGTCCCTCAAGCAAGCAAAGAAGGATAATAAATTATCGCCAAACTACTATGGTCCTTACAAGGTGTTGCAAAAGATTGGTACTATGGCATACAAATTGGAGCTTCCTGCTTCTTCGCGAGTACATCCAGTTTTCCATGTTTCATGCTTAAATAAGGTTATAGGTGAAAATATTCCAGTTCAAACAATATTTCCAGAACTTGATGAGGAAGGAAAAATCATATTGGAACCTGAAGCGGTCATGGAAACAAGAACTCGACAGCTACGGAATCGATCAATTTCAGAGTATCTCATCAAGTGGAAGAACTTACCCACTGAAGATTCCACATGGGAGGATGATAATTTTATACGTACATCAAGAAATAATCAAGCGTTGAGGACAACACTTGTTTGAAGGAGAGGGGCATGTTAAGTCCATATTAATAAATGTAGTCCCTTATTGTTATTAGTGTAGCCCCCTTATTGTTATTGTTGTACCCCCGTAACCCCAATATTGTTATTATTGTGCCTTTACATTGTTAATGTTAGGTCAGCTAGGATTATACTGTGGGCCCATGGGCTCCTATATATAAAAGGAGGTTTTGGTCATTTGTATCATCCAAGAATTGTTCATTTATGTAATGTATTGGAGTTCGCCCCCTCGAAGTGGCTTATTTCCAAGGCATTGATATCTCTATTCTTCTATTTTTGGAGCTGGTTACACAACAATCAAACTACACTTAAAGCTGGCGGTCCCAAAGCTGCTAGAGCTATGACAATCAAACCTTCCAAGCCTGAATCCTCAAAAATAAATAAACCTACTCCAATAATCACTGCCAATACTGCTGCCACTATTAATCCCCTTCAACCTCCAATTTCCACTGAAGAAATCATTCCTTTAACTAATTTAGATTACAATATTGCAGACCCTATAGTGGAATTTAATCTACTAGAGATTCATAACTAGTGTCATGGTAAGTTTTTGGATAAAAATCAAGATGAAATACCTATTTGGGAGTCCAATTTTCCCAAATATGTAGTTCCTGTTACTCATCCAGCCCGAGACCTTGTGAGAGTGTGTCAACAGCATTATGTTCCTAATCAAAGATCCATTATCAATGCAGACAGGGAGATTTTTTTTTCCATTACACAGAATCTATAAATGAGATGCTTCAAATAAAATTTGATCCCAGAGTAGTTCCATTGTCTATTGAATCATTGACCTAGTTATATTTAGGGATGAATTTTACTAAGAGGTTTATGGTCTTTCAGAATTTCTTGCCTGCATATGTAGACATCCCAAAGGTTAATCCTCCTTATTCCACTTCAAAGTTACTTGAAGCTTCTAGACAGGTGATTTCCATGTTATCATTTATACTAGGATACTTTAATGATAATTTCACAGATGCATCCATCATTGGTTTTCTATCTACATTGTCTCCTGGGAAGCCTCCTACCATGCTCTTTGATTTTTCTAGATTCATTTCTGATAGCATCCATCATCAGTTGACAACATTTCCTAATGAAGGAATTTTTAGATATTCATCATATCTATTCCATTTTTTTCTATTTTTTCAAGCTGAGCATTTTCCCATTGCTTTACAAAGATGAATGTAGAGGGCCAGCCTCTATCAGTGATATTTTGGACATCCTTGCTCAGAAAGGAAGGAAATGAATTCAGTTACAGATATTTTTTAGACTTGTTTATTAGGCCAGCCATGAATTTGATTTACAAGTCAGAACAACCCAGAGTGAGTGAGGAAATGAAAAGAATATTACAATTGTATGAACAATGCAAAGTAGGAGACTAGTACTTATATGAGAGACACACAGAAATAAGAATATTTGGAACCAATTTGTCCCCTTATGAGTTACCTGAATTTTTAACCATCAGGGTTTTTTCATTGGAATATTTAAGGCAAGTTTTAAATGCAGATGCTATAAACTTCATGGCTTCAAAGAAAAAGATTCAGTTTAAGTTGAAGAACCAGATTGGCCCTTTCATAGTAAAAAATAGGGAGGCTGAGAAAGAAATATCCAGAATATTATCAAAATATCAATTTCAAGAAAATTTTCAGTGGAATTATGACCCCCAGGGTTTCCTCAGTGCTATAAGGATCAAATGAAAGCTTCCACCTTTTATACATGATTCAAAACCAAATATTGAGAAATTTTCCAATCAAATAGAATGGGTGGAAAACACATTAGTAGACCCTACTGCTAATATAGAAATAGTGAAAAAAGTAGACAATTCACAGGTAATGATGGTCTTAAAACAGACAGAATCTTCAAGTAAAAGAGGCAGAGAGGAGCAAGGTTATTCAACTGAAACTATTACTGAGAACAAGTTCAAATTGATTTACAATAAAAGGGCCAAAATTATTACATCTGAAAAGGAAAAGGCTATTGAAATAGATGATACCAATGATCAACAAGCAAATAATGAGTCCACAGTAATAGTGAATGAAACATTAACAAAAATTAGAAAAGAACAGGGTGCAACAGATAAGAAGGGTAGGAAAATGATTGAAAAGCACGTTGATTTAGAAATTCCCTCTTCTTCCAAAACAACAGAAGGAAATATTTTGATATAAAACAAAAGTACAAGAAAATTAAGGAGAAAAATGAGGAGATCAAAAGAGAAATTTATTCTCAATTTCTCAAAGAAAAATCAGGTAACAAGGACAGATTATTAACAACTTTTGATTATTCAACTAATAAAATGATCATGTCCTTCCTTCAGCCAAAGATTGCAGATCCTAAAACAGTTTCAGATTATAAAAATATAGAATTAGAAGTTGATGCAGAGAGCATCCATGAGCTAGATCAAATAGAATTTCATAGACATACATAAAAAATGCTCTATTCAAAAGTAGTGGATAAAACTAGGAGCGCTACACAAATGCAAAACACTATTTTTAATATGCAAGATCAGATGAAGATGGAAAAAGATTCTTTACATGCAAAAGAGCTAAGGATTAAGTCCTTAGAATATCTAGTCCTTCAGATAGGGGTGGATCCATCAAATATACAAGTTTCTCAAGCATTGATAAAGCAAAAGAATGATGACATTATTGCTTTGAGGAAACTATTAAAACTTCCTTAAAGTGAACATCCACAAGAAAAATAAATACTGCAAGAACAAACACAAAAGGATGAAATGGAAAAATTAATACTAAAGCCGACAGCTCAAGTCAAGGATATGGAAGATCAAATGGATATCCTTATGAAAGAAAAATAAGCTTTGAAAGAAAGTGATGTTCCCCCTATTCTCACAGCTATCCCTATTGTTACTGCTGATGTTCCTTCTACATTGGGAGACAAGTTGGCACCCAAAGGGTCTTTGGTAACTGCAGTATCAATGCAATCAAATACTACTTCCCACACAGAATCATCATCTACACAGGTACAAAAAATAGGTGGAGAAACAGAGACAGTGAAAGCCATGGAGGAGATGTCCCTTAAGAATAATGAAATCAATGGTTTAAAGAAGACCATTCAAACTCTTGAATCATCCAACAAAAATGCTTTAATAACATCAAAGGGACATGAACAAAGAGAAAATAGATTGGAAGAGCAGGTAAAGGCTTTGCAAAAGCAAGTGAACTTTAGTGAACATGTGTCCTATATAAAAAACTATCTCTGGACAAATATAATTGAAGGCATCCATCTCCAATGGCCATCAATTCGAATTATATATGAGCAAAGGGATTTACTTCTGGAAGCACAGGTAGAGATTCAAAAAACAAAGGAAGAACATGCAAATAAACCATCTCAGGCTTTAAAGCTTATTGCATTCTTGAACAGCAAAAACAAAGATGAACTTGAGGAGTTGAAAATACAGGATAGGACTGAGACAATACTTCATATCAAGAAAGTCCTCACAAAAATAAACATAATGAATAATTTGGAGGAGAAATGTGAGGCTATGAACCTATCAATAACAAAGTTTCTAACAAAGTATACAACATTTAGAGAAGCTGGCCTCCCAGACATCCATGGATTTAATGAGAAACTGATGGTCCAAACAGAATATGATAAGAAAATAAGGGCCCATGCCAAAGAGAAATTAAACAAGCCTTTGCCAGAAGGTTCTCCCACTAGTAAAGTGATTCTACAGTACTTTGAAAATCTATTTTTTCTACAAAATGAGATTAAACATCTTTTCATAGTCAAACCAAATTTTGAAAAGTACATCGATGTAGATGAAATCTACAGAAAGTTGAAAAATATGAAGATACCCAGTGCTCAGAAGTGGCAAGAGTTTACAGATTTGTTATAACAGCATAGAGGAAGAACAGTGAAGAAATGCACATGTAA